>JAJOZX010000198.1:1105000-1450000 GCA_023014485.1 Bathynomus jamesi
TCGCTGATTCTAAAAATGACATTAGTTTTTCTCCATCAGCTCTGCTTATCAAGATATGATATATATCTATATATATTTCTATATAATGTATATAATATTATATAATTGCTGACTGGCAATCACTGTTGTTGTCAATTGAATACAAAAGTATGATGAATGTCAGCAAAAATAGTATATTAACATCAAACAAGCATAAGGTACGAAAAATATTTATTAAATTCAAACAAGCTTGAGACACGAACGGCAAAAAAAGTTCTTTCATTGAGACATCTCACATAAACCGCGTTTCTGAGATTTCTTGCGATGAGATGTGCCAGGACATTCGCGTTGGATGCTCCAGCAGTAATCTGCCATCATGTGAGTATCCCATCGTCCGCGGTACCGTTCTTCCATGGTCCTTAGTTCTTGGTGAAATCGTTCACCCTGTTCCTCGCTTAGATCACCGAGGTTATCTGGGAAACGATCCAAATGACTGTGGAGGTAATGCAGTTTGATGCTCATTTTACAGCCAAGTTTACAAAAAGAAGAGAGCATATTCTCCACTAGTTCACCGTAGTTATCGGCCTTATAGTTCCCAAGGAAATTCTTCACAACCATACTAAACGATGACCACGCACGTGCCTCAATGTTGTCCATTGAATCTTGGAAACGCGGGTCTTTCATGAGTTCCCAGATTTGCGGTCCATCGAAAATACCTGCCTTCAGCTTTTCCATGCTCAGCGCAGGAAATTTTCTACATATGTAGCCAAAACACGTCCCATCTCTGTTCAAAGCCTTTATAAATTGTTTCATCAAACCTAGTTTGATGTGCAGTGGTGGCAATATGATCCTTTCTCTGTCAACCAAAGCTTCTTTGATGATATTTTTTTCTCCAACCACCATGTTTTCTCTCAGAGGCCACTGTCTTCTCACCCAGTGTTCATCTTTAGCTCTACTGTCCCAGAGACATATAAAGCACGGGTACTTGGTGTACCCGCTCTGCTGGCCCAGGAGAAAATTCACCATCTTCAGATCCACACAGATCACCCATTGGTGGTCTTGGTATGATATCTTTTCTAGGACTAGGGCGACTGTCCCGTGCTCTTCTCTCATACCGACTGAGTGACCAATTGGGATTGATCTGTATCTGTTGCCGTTGTGTAGAAGAACACATTTTAGGCTCCGTTTGGAGCTATCTATGAATAACCGCCATTCACTTGGTGTGTATTCCGATATGCCCATTTTCATCAGCAATCCGCGCACATTGTTGCAGAAAACTAAATCGTTCTCTTTTGAGAAGAAGGGCAGTAAATCCTTTTCTCTGTCGCGATATAACGTGATTTTGGTTCCCGGCAGCAGTAAATTTTTTTCTCCCAGCCTGGAAGCTAACAATTCAGACGATTTCTTCGAAAGACTTAAGTCCCTTATGAGGTCGTTTAATTCGTGTTGACTAAAACCTTCTGCAACTGATGACGGTCCTTCGAAATCACTGTCATTTTGCCCACATATGCTTTCTTTGTCAGTAGCAGATTCATCATCTTCTTGAGGGAGCTCTGGAAGATGGCTGAATGATGGGACAGGTATCTCATCTGAATGTGAAACAGGCCGTCTAGCTGAGTCTATGTCAGGATACGTCCATTTACTCCGGTTACGTCCATTGATGCCCTTTATATTCACCAAACAAAAGTAACAGTCATCACTGTGGTTTCTCTGTTCTCTCCACACCATTGGTATACCAAATTTCAGGCACCTCCTCTTTCCGTTGGTCCATTGCCGCAGATGCTCCGTACACGTTTTACACACAACATGAGGAGCCCATGGCTTATCTTGGTCCCCTAGTTGTACTTTGAAATAGGCAAAATAAGCTTTTTTCACAAAATCAGTAATAGTTTTTCTCTGTTCAATGAACGTGTACTCTCCGCAGATAAAACAAAACACATCTGGATGATTTAAACACTTTCTTCGTGATGAAGCCATGTCAACACCTGTAACAGGAAAGAATTCACGTTAGTATATGTACAATACACATGCAAAACAGCAACATCAGCAAAATCACAGCTACAATTTAATTATACAGATGCATTTAGATTTACGAGCAACTCATAATACCGTTCCAGAAGGGTAATGAAGTAGGTAATGACGTATGCAATATCTCAAAAACTAGAGCTGCTAGAACAAAATGGATGATATTTTCTGAATCAGTGGCATGAAAATATCCAGAATAAGGTCTAAAATCTCAGGCACCAAGAAAAAAATGTTTTTTGTTCCCCAGTGTAATAAATGCAGTAATTTGTATTTGAAACTCTGTTTTGTACGATAATATGCATAGGATTGATAACTATATAGAAACCTGTTAAAGATAAGATATCTGTAACTTTGGCTAAAATTATCAAAATATTTCCGAAGGAATATTCTCATTAATGCCAAAAACTGGTTGTATAGCATCACTTTTTAAAGGAGGTGATCCAACATTAGCGACAAGTTACAGGCCGGTGTGTTTATCCGTGTTCAGCAAAGTTTTTGGAAAATTGTATAAAGTAGAATGCAACGATATTTAGAATACTACAATTTATTATCTCCAAATCAATATAGCTTCCGTAATAATAAAACAACGGAAATGGCTATTTTAAATCTTACGGAAAATGCAAATATAGCTGAAGATAATAAAGAAATAATGCTATCAGTATTTATGGATTTGAGTAAGGCGTTTGATGTAATAGACCATAATATTCTACGTAATAAATTATATTGCTACAGCTTTAGAGGAGCAATCAGTGATCGGTTTAAAAGTTATTTGTCCAATAGATATCATTTTGTCTCAGTAAATAAGGTTTGCTCAACTAAAACGCTTGTCAAACATAATGTGCTCAGTTCTGGGTCCACTTTTATTTTTATTATATATAAATGATCTTCCACGTTCATCTGATATACTGAACTTCATAATGTTTGCAGATGATACAACTGTGTCTTTTTCTTGCAGAGATGCTAATTCAGCTAAGAATATATTTAATTCGAATTCATCAGTGTAATGAAATGGTTGATCACCAATAAACTCTTCCAAAATGCCAGTGAAACAAATTTCATGAGTTTTACAAATAAATGAAATGTATATCTTGATGAACTTAATGTTGATGAAATCGCTGTAAAGGAGTGTACTGCAGCAAAATTTCTTGGTGGAATGGAAGATAAGAATTTGCAATGGAGTGATTATGTAAATTATATCGCGAAAAAGATTTCAAGGAGCGTTGCTATAATGTTTAAACTTAGAAATGTAGTCCCTAAACAAGTTTTATTGACTCTTTATCATACTCTTGTTCTTCCTTATCTTACACACTGCACCCTTGTTTGGGGAAACTACGCTAACAACGCATTAAATGGTATCTTTGTCATCCAAAAAAGAGCAATGAGGTTATCTGATGCTGATTTCCTTGATCACTCTAGTGCATTATTTAAAAAGCTAAACCTACTAAAACTCAATGAAGTAATCAGACTGGCACATTTTATTTTTTATTTACGAGTGTAAGAACAAAATCATTAACTTAGAATGGGTAAATAGATATTTTGTAACTCAAGAAATTCACTCGTATCAGACCAGAAATAGATCAAAGCTTGTTATACCTCTTCGTCTCAAAAACTTGTTATACCTCTTCGTCTGAAAATTACCCATTTTCATTGGAGTGAAGCTATGGAATGATTTAAATGCTGATATAAAAAATATTGTGAATGTAAATTCGTTTGAAACCAAGTTGAAATTCCGATTAATAATGGCATACTAATAAAAATCTAGGATTAATGTACATTACTATTGTTTATTCATTTCTCATGTGTAATCTAGGATTAAAGACAATATTTGTGATTGTTTAGCTCTCGTGTATTATAATGATTTCTTTGTATGGTATTGGTATAATACCTTCAATAATGACCTTGCATTTGTCATATCGTTAATGATAATTTAAGATTAATACATACTTTAACTATTAATAATATTTATTTATTTATTATTAATTAATAATAACGTTTTATTTTTAATAAGAGCCCAGTAAAGCCTCAAGCTTAAGGGCCAAGTTAAATAAAATAAATAGTTCAGCTTCACAATTATTTGTCATTGTAAATTGTAAAACCAATGTATTTATTTTAAATAAAGGTTATTCAAAAAGGTTATTCAAATAAAGGTTATTCAAAAAGATATTACCTTCAAAATCTCAGAGCTTCCCATCCTTTATCATGTGCGACCCCAAAAATTATGTTCACACAATTCACGACCTCAAATACTGGTCGAAGTTCGACAAACTCCCCAAAAGTTATATATAGACACTTCATAAGCACAGCGTTTATTATACGCAGAAAGGGCCCGGATTCCTGCTATTATATGCAACTCATTCATGATTGATAAATGTCTTGTCGGATGGCCGTAAGACGAGAAATGAAAGTAAAATTATCAGATCGGTTCGAGACCCCCGAAGGGTTGGAAAGCCGTCTTCTAAATAGTTTTGAAATTCATGCACATTTTATTTGAGAAATCCCTCATAATTCATTTTCTTTGAAGCCTTCTCATCCTCTTTTCACTTATTTTAGGTGGACTAAAATATTTTTGTTTTTGACGCTTAAAATTTTTTCGGTTAACATTATTCTCTCAGCGTGGCATTCAATAGACAAGTTACGTTGCGTTACACTAAGAGTTAAATTAGGTTTAGTTTTTAAGCGTCGATATAATGGTCCGTCGACAAAACTGGTATAATGTGAGTCCAAAATTTAAGACTCTACAATAATTTTAGGATGAATTTTACGCTGGAAACTTTATAGTTTCTAAAGAACACATCCATGATCCACCCCAAATTCTTCTGCAGTGAGATTCAAACTCATTTTATCATAATACATTAAGTGATCTCTCTTTCTTACCTATGATTTTAAGTTCCGTCAAACTGTGGGCTTCTCCTCTGGACGGGATTTTAAACCTTAAGTAGGGAGAAAGAGAGATCTTACTAAAACGAGAACGAACTAATTCTTCTATAATATGGTCACTATTTGTTCCAACCTAAAGACGAGTTGACACGAGGACAGTAAGGGGTTCCAAAAAACCTTAGCCCTCCCATTTGCAGCTTACATGTTTACTTATATCGAAATAGTTTTTAGTGATTATAAAAATATATAAAATTCTTTATTTATTGCAGGTATTAAAATTACTCTTAGCTGATAAAGTGATAATATAATGGCTTCTCAATTAATTGGTGATTCGGAGAGGCAACGTGTGATAGATCGCATACGAGCAATAACATTTCGGGAAGCTCGTGATGCTGGAGCCACCTTTATAACACGTTCATGGGTTGCCAAAAAGTTGCGAAGAAGTGAGGACTTCGTCAAAAGAAATTGGAATAAAACTTTGGATGAATGTAAAATGGATACAGCTAAATCTGGGCGCCCAAATTTGCCACTCTCTCAGGAAACAAAGGACATCATTGAAAGCGGTACCCGTAAGCGGAAAAACTTTCTAGAGAGATCGAAGTGTTGAGAGGAAAGATCGTTAGTGGTGAGATCATTCGACTGTACCGTCATAGGCAAGGTTTAAAGCCTTGGCATGAACTTCCAAAACCAAGAAAAACTCAACTTAACATCGATGACAGAATGTGGTTTGCCCATTATCTTGAAGATTGGGATGTGGATGATTTCATGCATTTAGCTGTCTCCGATGAATTTTTTGTTTACGTAACACGTCGGCCTAACTACCAAAATGATCGAGTGTGGGCCACAACACCAGATGAAATCGATGACAATGAACATTATCGCGAATTATTAAAAAGTCCAGACTGTGTTGGTGTGTTTGTTTTGTTCACTGCAAAGAAACTCATGTGGGTGCTGAAGCCAAATGGTCAGAGTTGGGATGGACAGTATTTTCGTGATATTATTCTATCCCAGCATGTCATTCCTTTGCTAAGAAACCCAAACAATGTTATGGATGTCGATCAGGTTACACTTCTGCACGATGAGGCCCCCTGCTTTACGACATTAGCCACTCAACAGTTGTTGCGGAACCATGAGATCGATTTCTTTGGAAATGAAGAATGGCCAGTAAATTCTCCTGACCTGAACGTCTGTGAACACATTGGATCAGTTATAAAGGACAAGGTTGAATGTCTCTTGTTTCAAGAACCTGCATCAAATCGATTTTCGAAGGATACAATGACGCAACACATTGAAACTGTTTTAGCAAATTTGCGTAACGATCAAGATCTATTCACGTCACTTTTGGCAAGCAGCCTGAATTCGCTTTGGGTAGTCTTGGAAGCCAATGGCGGGAACACCAAGTTTTAATTGTTTCTCATTAAATGCAGGATTAAATTCTCTTTTGTAATATGTTTAGTTTTACTGTACCTCTAATGGTTTAGGCCATGGGCGGGGGGGTTAAGGTTTATTGGAGCCCCGTATACTGTCCGACAATGCCCAAGACAGTAGCTGGAATCGTATAAACACCGTAGTGCAGTGAAGACAGTAAAAACAAGACGGTTGGCGCGACAGTAACTGACAAGCCTTTCTATTTTCGGGACAATGGACAGTCTAGTATAGGGTGGGCAACCCTGTCGCCAATCGCCACAAGTGGAGAATTGGCCATGAGGTTGCACATGTTTTGAATAAACTTTTTAAACAGTTTTTCTTTTTATATTTCGATTTATCAACCTACTTTCTCAATTTATGTATGGTGTGGCAAATTTTATTTTTCATTCACCGCACCTGTGGCACCTGTGGCACCTGTGGCTATATTGAACAAAAGGTTGCCCACCCCTGGTCTAGTACAACTGTTAGACACTGTGTTCGTGTAAACACCTTTTTAAGAAATCGTCAATAATAATGTCGCGCAGTTGGAGTGAAGATGACATGGTTAGACTCCTAGATTTGTACGAAAACCAAGAAGTTTTACGAAACACGCTACTTGCAAAATGTTAAAGTTAATCTTTGTCAATATAAGTGCATTGCGATATAGTTCTTTATCTTCACTAGCAAGTTTTTAGCATTTCTGATGCACCTAACTGGGAATATCTTTTGATTCAATCTCTAACCCACGCAATTCGCTTCTTCCTTTCCACTATCTCTTGAATTTCACTTAGTAGTAATTGCAAAACAATAGAAATACCGGTACGAAGTACAGTACGACGAACGGGAGCCATGGTTTTTTTTAACTCTCAGCCAGTGTACTGTTTTCAAAGCCTTTATGAAAATCTATCTTGTTTACACGTAGACAGTTGACTAGTAACAATTCATCAGCCAGCTTACTGTCTTGGGTACTGTCGGACAGTATACTGTCCTCGTGTAAATCCGCCTTAAGGGCTTAAAATTCCGTCAAACTGCCATCTTCGCCTCTATTTCTTCCCTTTCCTTTCATTATTGTTAGAAAATCTAGAAGAGGAAGAACCATGGTTGTCCCAAGGCGATATGATGACTAAGCTGATTGATGCAGCATTGCTTGTATATAGTATTAGGTTAAGGTGTATATATATCCATCTCATAATTGTAAGGTTAGTGAAAAATTCACTTAATTTAGAGCTAGCATTTTTGGGCTCTTGTGGCATCATTGTTTGGACACTCTTGTGGCATCATTTTTGGGGTCGCTGCGCGTCTTTTCTACTCGTTTGTGAAATGCGGTACTTACAGGGTGTGGTCTTATAGAGAGCTCTCTTGCAATTCAGTTTGGTTGTTTAGATACATGTAGTGTTCGCCACCATATGTAGTGTTCGCCTTTATTAATTACTTTCTTCTCTTTATTTATTTACGCTTCTTCCTACTTTACTATATCTCTATTTATTCTCTATCGGCTCTTTCTTTCATTTATCACTTTGTTTCTCTACACTCTTTTTGCCGTATCGTATAAATATCATGGTAGCGCGCCTAGACCTGACTTTGAAAGACCGTTACAAAACAAAGGGGGAGGTATATTAATACTCTTTATTAACACTTATTACGTTTTATTAATTTCGAAAATGGTTTAGTTAAGTTAGGGGTATGCGAGTATGAAATTCTATTATAATAATTTAGGTCGGAGAGGAACACAAAACAATTTGACTTTAAGATCACATGGCTCTAAATCTTACGCGTATCGCGTCCGCCTCAAGACTGACTATTATGGGTGGTAGTCTGCTCTCTTGGGTCCCTGTTCAGGACTACCAACTGTACCCATTTTAAACAATTTAAAACTAACAAACATGCTTTATCGTAATCACAACTTTTAGTAAATTTATATTAAACATTATCTTAATTAAACAAAACAGAAATTTATATTCTTAACTAAGCATTACTACATACAAGATTGTTGCATCGTGCAATAGTGCAGGTTGTGTTGTTGTTGCAAGGTTTAGAAAGAAGACCATAAATAGTGTCCCTTTTGTTTTTTTTCATCTTAAATTCATGCAACTGAGGCCTAAGGTAGGCCCACATCGAGTCAGCAGCCCTGAGGTAGGACCTAATAGGACCTCCAAGTCCGTAAGTTTTTAATCTAGCTTAACTTGGGATGTAGGTTGAACTGGCCCTTCAGAGCTTGGCCGTTCACGGCTCAGCTGCGATTTTGAACCCAATAAAAAAAATAATAACAATTATCGATGTGGTGTCCAGTATTGCTGAATACGCGAAAGGCCTCGGAATCGCTCTTCATTTTTCCTTGAGTGTGAAGCATTTATTAACTTCACATATTTAATTGTGAAAATTTTCCCAAATATATGTATATGTATGTATGTATGTATACATATACTCCCTGTAAATTTGATCGATCGCTTCAGGCAGCTTTCATGATACATTTCAGACTTTCTTCGCCAAACACGCGGACCCCTGTCACCAAATGACAAATTTTGATTCGTCTGAAAAAAAAAATTTTTGCCACACGTTTGCATCCCTGAAACACTTTCTTTGCACCAGGATAGTTGTCTTCTCTTTAGCTTCGCATTTAACATCGGCTTAATTTTCGGTTTTTGTGATCGAAATCCCATTTCATAAAGGCGGTAAGTGTGTTAGTGTGAGGTTGCATGAATGCAAATGGTGTCGGGTCACTTGCACTTGTAAGTAGAACTGTCAACTGTCACGTTTATCAAGAAATTTTAGAATACCTCATGCTGGAGTCTGCAGAACAGCTGTATGGAGACTAATAATTTATTTTTCAACATCACCTGGCTCCAGCTCATGCTGCTTGTGTAACATTTGCTCATGAAATTAAAGTACAACCATGACCATCTAATTTTTCCGATCTTAATTCGAAAGAAAATCTTTGGAATATTGCTACGCAGAAGGTCCAAAAAGAGTAAACCAGGGACACTTAGTGAACTGAAAAGGTGTTTGATGACAACCTAGCAATCGATAACTACAAAAGACTGCAAGAGGTTTGTCGACTCGATGCCACGTCGATTAGAGGCCGTAATCAGGGCTAAAGGTGGACCAACTAAGTACTAAGACGCGGAGTTAAAAAGTTTTTGTTAAAGTTTTAATATATCGGCAGTACTCAGTAATCATAGTGAATTTATTTTATTATTTTGTAACTCCTGACAAGATATTTTGATATGTCGCTATGCATTAACTTTTCACTGTTTAATAAGGTTTTAGCTATATTTTAATTTTTTTTCAAAATTGGCACACACAGGTGTCTTTTTATCATAATGATGTCACAGATACTCACTATTCCACATAAAGGTGTACAACTTTAAGGTATTATCAAGGGCATGAGCGCATTTGAGACAGTATTCCACTTTTTCGGTTCGGAGTTGTGAATTATTCAAGAATTATAGTCAAACAAAACCAAGTTCCTCAGGAGAAAACTCAAAAGTTATTTCGAGGTCACCAGATTTCGGTGATCCACCCATTTCATCCATCGGGTTAGGTTACATCAAAGATTATGCACAGGGTGGCCCATAAGTCCCAGTCAATTATAATTAAAGCTAAAATACAAAAAATCAAACAAAGTAAAAAGTTTAAGTAGTTTAGAAATATATATTGATTATTTATTTAAAGTGCAAAATATAACCATCTCGAGAAATATTTTCCTTAGTAATCGATTACGTCAGTGTGAGCTCCGCTAGATGGATTTCTCTTTAATTATAACCGATTGGGACTTATGGGCCACCCTGTATATATATATATATATAGTCAGGCCACGCTCGTACGAAGTTTTATACTATTTTGAGAAAGAATAAAAGCCAATGAGACAATAAATTTACAAAAATGCCACAGCCATCAAAATTCTGAGCTTCACATCCGAACCACGCCCCACCAGCAGTCCAGCGTCTTAACTAGGCTACCCAGGGTACCCATTTATCTACCAACCAATTTTTTTTTATTGTGTAGAAGGATGAAGAGCTGGGTTTTGCTGCGCGCCGCCTGCCGTCACCGGGTCTCGATCCCGGGACCGATGGATTCATAGTCAACGACGCTAACCACTACACTACCGAGGCACTGGCTTAAATATTTCTGTTCCAAATCGTTTGCATGAAATTATTTACATATTAACCCTTTCATGCCTGAAGTTATACTTAAAGGTTTGAAAATTTGGTGCATAAAAACATCTTTAAATTACTATTTCATAGAGGTGAAAATACCATACCCGTTGACGTTCACGCAGGTTGCTATACGGTATGAAAGGGGTTAAAATGCGATCGTGGACCTGCTAAGAAACCTTTTTATAATACTAACAAAGAGAAGAAAGAATTTAAAAATATATTATAAAAATTTCATTCATCTCACTTTCGTGCTTAGAAGCGTGAGAATTAATGTATTTGCTTACAATAATTCTGTAAAAAGTTTATTAATTCTTAATACCCTCGTGAATGTCCCTGGATGTATCTATTGTATTGCTGTAAATGTAAAGTTTGTAATTTAGTGTATATTGGTCAAACGGGCAAATCTGTGGCCACTAGAAGCAAACAGCATAAATATTGTATCCGCACGGCTAATGAATATAGCGCTATTTTGTTCATATACATAACAATAAATCATGCAATTGATTGAAATAATTCATCTCTCTTGTTGAGAAATAATAACAAATGTTGAAAGGAATAACTGAAGCAGGGTGTATTAAACATATTAGTAATTTTAGCGTTAGTTCCAGTACATATAAACTTGATGGTTTTCTTCCTCTTAAATTTTCTTGGCTACTTTTCCAGGGTCAACGTATTTTTTCAACCTTTTTCCGTACCCGCCTCTGGCGGGGAAGGAGCGCAGGGTGTGGAGAGAGCCATATGCTTTTCTACCCAGTTTCCTACTGCTGCTAGAATAGTTTAAAAAATGGACAATTTAATAACAGGAACCTCCCCGAGTGGATCGAAAAGTCTTTGAGGCTTCCTCTTGTCTTTGTAACTCCTTGTGACCTTATTTTTAATCAATATAAAAGTTTCCCCCCACCTTTCAATAATCCCAGGGATAAGATTCTAGGTGAGAGTTTCTGATAAGGCATACAGTATACATATAAGCTGGGTGGACTACCCTGTATTTTCAGTTTCCTTGAAGAGGAGTTGAAATGTATTCGAAAATACTCGGAGTAGGTGTTTAATTTTTCCTGCCGGCTATTTCAGCTATTTCAGAATATATATACCTTACCTTACAACCTTACAAAGGTTCCGCGTGATGATTTCTCATTTCGCGAAGGTCAAGCTTGTCGCCCCTCCTCTCGAGTTGGCCTGGTGAAGTAGTGAGTTGGATTCTTGCGCTCTCCACCTCACATAGCCAGGTACGCCCGGCTCATCGGGGATTGTTCTGAGCCAGGCGTCTAGTCTTCTTTTGAAGATTTCCACTGCAACTCCCTTCGTGTTTCTTAGGTCTTTGGGCAACTGATTAAACAGTTTTGGTCCTCTCACTACAAAACTATTTTCTTTCAGGGTTAAGGATGTTCCCTGTCTCGCCTTCAATTTGGGAATACGACACAGTCTACCGCTTCTACTTTCCATCGTTGTTTGGGGAGTTATGGGATTCAGAGTAAGATTAGGGACTCGTTTCTCCATTATTTTCCAAGTGTAAATAATGGTGTATCTCTCTCTTCTCCTTTCCAGTGAATATAGGTCTAGTTCTCGTAAACTTTCCCAGTAATTTAGTTCTTTGCACCATTGATCTTGGCTGTGAAGCTTCTTTGGATCCCCTCCAGCTGTCTAATGTCTTCTTTTTATATGGGGAAGTTAGGACCGAGCAGTATTCTAATTTGGGTATTATCAGGGTTTTCAGTAGAGGAATCATTACATTCCTATCCCTTCGTTTAAAAGTTCTCAATATCTGACCCGTTATTCTCTTTGCTCTGTTTACTGCTATCTTATTTTGTGTTTCAAATTTCGCATCATCTGTCATTACAACCCCTAAATCTTTTGCTCTGGAATTTCTCTGAATTTCCTGTCCATTTGGGGTATAATATTCCATGCACTTTAGGTCTTCTCTTTTTCCGTACCATAATAGCTGAAATTTCTCGGTGTTAAACTTCATATTGTTGTCTTCAGTCCACTTGTAGATTTTGTTTATGTCGGTTTGTAGAGATCCTATGTCTTCTGGGTTTCTTATTTTTCTACTGATCTTTGTGTCATCCGCAAAGGATGTTACTGTGCTGTCTCTGTTAACGTCCTCATCTATGTCAGTTAGCATGATTATGAAGAGTAGTGGAGCTAATACTGTTCCTTGTGGTACTGAGCTGAGGACCTCTGATTCTGATGAAGATACTCCTTGTACTGTAACGACTTGCCTCCGCTCACTAAGGAAATTATATATCCATTTCCCTACTTTTCCTGTTATTCCCATATATTTCAGTTTATGTATTATGATTCCGTGGTCACACTTGTCGAACGCTTTAGCAAAGTCTGTGTATAGTACATCATAGTTTTCATTACTTTCAAGTGAATCAATAATGTTGTTGTAGTGTTCCATTAGTTGTGATAGGCATGATCTGCCCGATCGAAACCCGTGTTGGTTATCATTGAATTTTTTCTGAGTTTCCAAAAAGTCATAGATTTTCTGTCCAACTATTCTTTCAAATATTTTGGTGAGATGAGATGTAAGCGACACTGGCCTATATATATATATATATATATATATATATATATATATATATATATATATATATATATATATATATATATATATATATATATATATACACTCGTGTATATATAGGCTACGTCGGAGCCATTGTCGTAACACCGCTTCTCGTTGATTAGCAAAGTTAATTGACAGTGGGACAAATAAAAGTTGGATTGGAGACTGTCCACTGCGTTTAGACTATGTAGCGACCCGCGGTTCGGATCCCACGTAAAGCTGTAGGTCCCCTCTGTCATATGACCTGAGATGTTGTGTTGGGTTTGAACACACGTTCAGGATTGACCTCTATGCGACCCCTTTACAGTCACCCGCCTCGATTGGAGGTTTTGATAGTGGAGAGAGTGGAACTTTACACAGGAATTATATTTACTCATATATATTATATATATAATATATATATATTATATATATATATATATATATATATATATATATTTTTTTTATATATATACTGTGTGTATACAGTATGTATAAAACCTTCTTACATGAAAACACAATCTCGCGATCGATCGCATCTGCTAATTTTTGTTATTTTATCGTTTTTCGCACGAATGTTAAAAAGGTTAGACTCTCTCTCTCTCTCTCTCTCTCTCTCTCTCTCTCTCTCTCTCTCCTAAGCATTTCTTCCTACACTTCATTCTCCTCCCACTTTATTAGAGAAGTAATCTGGTTGCATTGTACCCCACATAGCATGATCAACCATGGAGCAACTCATTTTTTGATCACTTGCCTCATAAACACTTAAGTGGGAAAGTACTTTAATTCGCCGTAGCAACAACGGGTGATCACCACTGAACACTTTCATACTCCATAAGGGAGTACAAAACGGGGATAGATACAGTATGAACGATAGATAGACGAGTATGAACGGGGATATATACAGAGACCTTCCACTGATACTCCTTGCTGGAAAGAGATTCTCTCTACTTTTGTGGTGGTACACCACTTCGAAGTATGAACGACTTAGTATATCATTTGCCGCATGGAAACCTTACACGGCGGGAGACCAAAGTCGAAACTCGGCGACATCCAAAGAGTTGGTAGGCACATACACATGACAGGCATCCAATTACAGAAAACACACTTACACACTTCCCTACCTTGTTAATAGACTAGGTAAGTATTTTGTAGAAATACATAATTTCATAACGAACAAACAAAAATGCCTGACATAGGTTAGGCGAAGTAGAGTTGCGTTTCTCTCGTCACGAATTCTTTTTTTTCTTTTCCTTCTCTTGGGTGCTGGATGCACGTGACGGGTGATGGCATGGTGTGTAAAATCTGATTTCTGTTTTCAATTCCTGTTTCCACCCCGTTGCTGCAGAAGCATTTCGTTACTTTGCCGGCGTGATGGCTTTGCGCGTACATGGGTGTAGACATGGAGAGTTTCATCCTTACCTCTCCCTTAATCCTTTTGGAACTAGCCTGGAGTGGGCCGTGGAGTATTTGTTGGACCCAATACCACGGTAAATAGAGCTATAAATATTTTGTATAAAAACAAACTCGTATTTTCAAGGTTTTTGTGATCATAGCAAGTGGTTGATGTAAGATGAGGACAAATATATTATTATTTAGTTTATACAATGGTACTATCTAGTGTACGATTTTTATGTACATAGTGTAATTGTAAAGCTAGCTTATATATATTCTCGTCTTTCCTGTAAAATTTCTTAGGCTACTTTTCCAGGGTCAAAGTATTTTCTTAACCTTTTTCTGTACCTGCCTCTCGGGTGAGGGAAGGGAGCCGTATGCTTTTTTATCTAAGTTTTCTACTACAACTACGGTAGAATAGTTAAAAAATTTATTTAGCTATTTTAATATATACTCGTATATAGTGGTGGACCGGATATCCGCATCCGCATCATTTTTAACATCCGCACTTCTGACTGCGGATGTTATGCGGATATTACCTCTAATAAATTATGCAATTTATAATTAAATTAGCTTATAAAGTAGCTTATAAGGCCCAGTCATACACATTTCATGTAAAGTATTAATTACACTGGGGAACAAAAAAAAAAAAATTTTCTTGGTGCCTGATATTTTAGACCTTATTCTGGATATTTTCATGCCATTGATTCAGAAAATATCATCCATTTTGTTCTAACAGCTCTAGTTTTTGAGATATTGCATACGTCATTACCTACTTTATTACCCTTCTGGAACGGTATTATGAGTTGCTCGTAAATCTAAATGCATCTGTATAATTAAATTGTAGCTATGATTTTGCTGATGTTGCTGTTTTGCATGTGTATTGTACATGTACTACGTGAATTCTTTCCTGTTACAGGTGTTGACATGGCTTCATCACGAAGAAAGTGTTTAAATCACCCAGATGTGTTTTGTTTTATCTGCAGAGAGTACACGTTCATTGAACAGAGAAAAACTATTACTGATTTTGTGAAAAAAGCTTATTTTGCCTATTTCAAAGTACAACTAGGGGACCAAGATAAGCCATGGGCTCCTCATGTTGTGTGTAAAACGTGTACGGAGCATCTGCGGCAATGGACCAACGGAAAGAGGAGGTGCCTGAAATTTGGTATACCAATGGTATGGAGAGAACAGAGAAACCACAGTGATGACTGTTACTTTTGTTTGGTGAATATAAAGGGCATCAATGGACGTAACCGGAGTAAATGGACGTATCCTGACATAGACTCAGCTAGACGGCCTGTTTCACATTCAGATGAGATACCTGTCCCATCATTCAGCCATCTTCCAGAGCTCCCTCAAGAAGATGATGAATCTGCTACTGACAAAGAAAGCATATGTGGGCAAAATGACAATGATTTCGAAGGACCGTCATCAGTTGCAGAAGGTTTTAGTCAACACGAATTAAACGACCTCATAAGGGACTTAAGTCATTCGAAGAAATCGTCTGAATTGTTAGCTTCCAGGCTGGGAGAAAAAATTTACTGCTGCCGGGAACCAAAATCACGTTATATCGCGACAGAGAAAAGGATTTACTGCCCTTCTTCTCAAAGAGAACGATTTAGTTTTCTGCAACAATGTGCGCGGATTGCTGATGAAAATGGGCATATCGGAATACACACCAAGTGAATGGCGGTTATTCATAGATAGCTCCAAATGGAGCCTAAAATGTGTTGTTCTACACAACGGCAACAGATACAGATCAATCCCAATTGGTCACTCAGTCGGTATGAGAGAAGAGCACGGGACAGTCGCCCTAGTCCTAGGAAAGATATCATACCGAGACCACCAATGGGTGATCTGTGTGGATCTGAAGATGGTGAATTTTCTCCTGGGCCAGCAGAGCGGGTACACCAAGTACCCGTGCTTTATATGTCTCTGGACAGTAGAGCTAAAGATGAACACTGGGTGAGAAGACAGTGGCCTCTGAGAGAAAACATGGTGGTTGGAGAAAAAAATATCATCAAAGAAGCTTTGGTTGACAGAGAAAGGATCATATTGCCACCACTGCACATCAAACTAGGTTTGATGAAACAATTTATAAAGGCTTTGAACAGAGATGGGACGTGTTTTGGCTACATATGTAGAAAATTTCCTGCGCTGAGCATGGAAAAGCTGAAGGCAGGTATTTTCGATGGACCGCAAATCCGGGAACTCATGAAAGACCCGCGTTTCCAAGATTCAATGGACAACATTGAGGCACGTGCGTGGTCATCGTTTAGTATGGTTGTGAAGAATTTCCTTGGGAACTATAAGGCCAATAACTACGGTGAACTAGTGGAGAATATGCTCTCTTCTTTTTGTAAACTTGGCTGTAAAATGAGCATCAAACTGCATTACCTCCACAGTCATTTGGATCGTTTCCCAGATAACCTCGGTGATCTAAGCGAAGAACAGGGTGAACGATTTCACCAAGAACTAAGGACCATGGAAGAACGGTACCGCGGACGATGGGATACTCACATCATGGCAGATTACTGCTGGAGCATCCAACGCGAATGTCCTGGCACATCTCATCGCAAGAAATCTCAGAAACGCGGTTTATGTGAGATGTCTCAATGAAAGAACTTTTTTTGTCGTTCGTGTCTCAAGCTTGTTTGAATTTAATGAATATTTTTCGTACCTTATGCTTGTTTGATGTTAATGCACTATTTTTGCTGACATTCATCATACTTTTGTATTCAATTGACAACAACAGTGATTGCCAGTCAGCAATTATATAATATTATATACATTATATAGAAATATATATAGATATATATCATATCTTGATAAGCAGAGCTGATGGAGAAAAACTAATGTCATTTTTAGAATCAGCAACCTCAATATACCCAGAAACAGGTCTAACATCTAAGTCACCAAAAGTTGTGTTCCCCAGTGAATTATTAATGAACAAACAAATATATAAACCTCAAAATATAAATACGTGGTAACACAGAAAATTGAATGAAACTTGTTTCATTCAATTTTCTGTGGCTGAAACTCTTGAGAAAGTTATTATTTTTATCATAATGAAAATATTAATATTAATTTTAATTCTTATGCATTGCCTGCCATAATAGTAATATCACGAAATTTGAAAAATTGTCATATATTCATAATTCTATATTATATTGATAGATTAACAAAATATCCGCATCTGCATCCGCGGATATTGAAATTGAAATTCTGCATCCGCATCCGCGGATGTTGAAAGACTGACATCCGGTCCACCACTAATATATATATATATATATATATATATATATATATATATATCAGTGGCGACGGAGGGGGTCAGGCAGGTCAGGCTGAACCTGACCTGTTATTTCTCCTGCTAGGGACTTAAAAAAAACTAACATAAAAAACTAACAATACACAATCCCATCTCTTGTCAAGTTGTCAGGCTAAAAATTTCCATCCATCCATCTATCATCTAAACCCCATTTTCCCAGTGCGGGAAGAGAGGGAAGATATGTGCCTAAAAATTTTGAGTCGGATATCTTTTCTTTATAAAACATGTTATAATGACCATGTTAGGATTTATAAATAAGGTTATATACCTATTTGCATATACACTGTGACTGTACATAAAGTTAATTATTACTGTATTATTATGCATCTTCTCAAATAACAAATCCTTACAACTCGCATAAAAATGCACAATTCCACGTCTTGTCAGGCAAACAATTTTAAGCCTGATGTGTCTCTTTGAAACATGTTGTGATGTAAATCTTGTGATTTATTTATAATGTTATAAAGTCATTTGGATATTCACTATACATAAAGTTAATTAGTGTTTTAATTGATTTATTACTTTGTATCTACCGAATAACCAAGTTTTTAATGTTCGAAATTGTGTAGTGTTCGGCTTTATTAATTTACTTTCCTTCATTGTTTACGCTTCTTTCTACTTTACTATATCTCTATTTATTCTCGATCGGCTATTTCTTTCATTTATCACTTTGTTTCTCTACACTCTTTTTGCCGTATCGTATAAATATCATGGTAGCGCGCCTCGACCTGACTCAAAGTTCGTTACAAAACAAAGGGGGAAGGGGGTATATTAATACTCTTTTTAACACTTGTGAACGCTTTTATTAATTCGAAAATGGTTTAGTTAAGTTAGGGGTATGCGAGTATGAAATTTCTATTATAATAATTTAGGTCGGAGAGGGACACAACACAATTATTTTACGTTACATTTCGTCAACCTACGCGTAACGCGTTGCCTCAAGACTGACTCCGTTTTGAGGGTAGTCCGCTCTCTTGGGCCCCTTCAGGACTACCAACTACCCATTTTAAACAATTTAAATCTAACAACATACTTTTTCGTAATTTCATAATTATTAGTAAATGATTTACATTAAACATTATCTTATTTAATTAAACAGAAATTAATATTCTTAACTAAGCATTACTACACTCGCATCACCCCTTGAAAATAAGTTTTTCATTAGAAAACTTATTAATATCGTTTAACAAATTCATAATTTATTCAACAAACTTATATTTTTGCAATTTTTTTTTTTTTTTTTCTTTAACAATTCAGTTGAGATAGACAAGAAATAATTAGAATGACAAATTCCATACATATATTGTATCATATTATAAAAACCGAAAACTTTATAATTTTCACATTTGCATAAAATAACATTTCACTCTAATAATTAAATTACAACCTGTAACTAATCTATACATGCCAAAAAAAATAACGGAAAATTTTCTTACAGTGGCTACACAAATCTCAAGTTCACAATCTATTCCCGCGATTTCTCATCAACGATCGCTTTACATTTGAAACAATTATTTGTATAGTTATACAGTTACTATCAGGGCAACATAGAAAAAATATAAGAAAAAGTTTACATAAAATACTGACCAAGAGCGCACATACTATTTCACGAAAAACACAACAATTATGGGCAATAATCGACCCTTTCACTTATAATTTCATTACATAATATCAGTACATCAATTTGCTGGACGTTGTTTAGATGACACTCCGCACGCTGACAACGGATTTCAATTTTCAATCGCAGCTCTCCTGCTCACTTCGCTAGAATGCAAGGGATTGCATCAATCAACATGCAACAGGGCAGCACGCTATAATGGTTCCGCTCTCTCTCCAATGGCGAAAAAAAAAACAAGAGACGTCCAATTCTAAAAGGATCAGGGGGGGAGATATCTGAAAGCGGGACCACGCGCTGGAATTGGACGGAATTTGCAATTCTAGAAGTCGATGAAGAAACTCGCCTTGTCTCATCTCCACTTTTGTCGGTGAACGCTGCTCTTCCTACGTCCAGCTGAAAGACTCTTCTACTGGCAACAATCAAACGATGACTCCGCCGTAGGCCGTTTCCCAACGAACCTACTGTATGTCTGTATGGACAGTACAGTCGTAGGCACCCGTTCAAGCTCTCGTGGCTTGTCTACCGCGCGCTGTGACACATATTTAGCGAAGCATTCGAGCAGCGTGACCAGCTACTGCCCGAAAAATACCAGTAGACCATCTTCGATCGAAACTTTCGTGTGCCAAGACCCTGCACACGTAAATTTCTCTTCTCTTCCGAAACTGTCCTGCGCCAAGTCCATGCGCATTCGGTTCCTCTCTTCTGTCTCTTCTCTTCTCTTCCGAAACCATCCTGCGCCAAGTCCATGCGCCATTTGGTTTCTCTTCTCTCTCTCTCATTGGTGATCGATCACCTATCCGGTCGACTAAACTCACTTGATGGAACTCGGATTCAACTTGGTTGACTCCCAAACCGAGCCTTTGCAATTTTGAAAAAAAAAGTTTATTCGAAACGTTTCTGTACTGCTTATCATTTCATTTTTAATTTATCGAATTTTCTCGACAGTTCACTTCGAAATACTAACTACACATTTGCTCTGGCCAAATTCACGGAAAGAAAAAAATTACACATCTCAAAATTTCGCAAAAATTTTAATCAAATCTAGCTACCAATAAGGTCACTTATGGCAGTTACAGCAGAGAAGATAAAAAAAGTCATAAAAACGAAAAAAATTGTACAGTATAAATATAAAAGCGCCCATACATAGTAACTGTTAGTATAATTTAAGAATTATTATTGTTCAAACTATCGTCAGAAATCACCTCAATACCTCTAAATACAAAAGACAAAAATGAACCCCAGAAACTTCATGTCATCCATTCTCTGACAATCATGAACCCTCTTGCTTTGAGGAGGAGCACACAAAGACGCCACAAAAACGTTACTGGCTATCTATAAGGCTCCATTTCCGAGTGTACACTTGAGTCAATGTTTCAAATGCATTAGTTAACTCCGACTGAAGGTTTAAACAATAATAATTTTCTAAACAGTTATTAAAAAGTAAAAAAAATTTAAATATTACTACCAAAAATTATTTTAATACAGTAATTCCAACTTGAAACGTCAAATTTCATACGAATTGAACTCGCAATTAGCAAATTACATCTGAGATACAACTCTCTCCTTCAACAGAAACCCCAGTATGGTTTGCAAATCACAAAAATCTCAGTAATTTATCGTTTCCAAGTGAAACTACAAATTTGCATAGTTATACTAAATAAGAATAGATCATATGCACTAAAAAAATACACGCAATCCACTGTAAACAAAAACAACACTGCATAATTAAGAGCGGTCGCTTTGTTTGTAAGCGAACCTCTATACAAATATCCCTAACCGAATGAACTTGCATTATATCCTAACATAATTTCGTAATATTTTCCATGCAAACGCTCGAACTAAAAAAAAGACATTTTTCATTTCTAATACCCAAATTAAAATATCAAATTAAAACATCCTTTTTAGAATACAATCTAAATTTGAACTAAAAATTTTACCATTGTCATTGAACTGGAAAAAAAATAAAAATCGGCCTACCTGTACCAATAAAATTGATTATTGAATGAATTTATAAAACGTAAAGAAAATATATGAAAAGAATTTTCTACACAAATTTCTGTAATTCAAAAAAATTATAATATCCAGATTTAGTAAATATGTGTACCGTAACTCACTTGGCCCAAAATAAAAATAAAATTTACTGCTGCACTTTTAGGCCTATATTTAATAAATTCAATGTTATGCGCGGAAAGAACAATTTAGAATTTTATGCATAACATTTGTGCTTATTAAAGAAAAATCCTATGCTTATTTATGTTAAACCAATTAAAATTTTGTTAAATAACTAAGAATTTACTACTCAATAGACATACCGTAATAACGGTTAATCTCCGAACAATATTTTACGATAGGCCTACAAGAAATCCTCAGTACAATACAATAGCCATCTTACCAAATATGTCGGAATTGTCGTGAAATGAACGAAAGAAACAGAGAGAGGAGAAAAAAAAATAATCAGCTTACCTACCAAAGTTTATGAGTATATAAATATATGTAATTATATATATAACTAATAAATACGTATTAGTTAATAAGTAAGTATATAATTAATGAGTATATAATTAATGAGTATAAAAAATAAAAAAAAACTTATAAAAATTTCACAACACAATTTCTCTATTTCAGTTAAACGAATTCTACTTATTTTGAAATTTAACACAATCCTATACGGCGACTTATAATCTGACAAATTTAATATGTTTAAGATTACCTTTCGACTGTCAATTAACTGTAACTTAACCTATATAGCGCGAAGCGAGCGAAGCAAAAAGCCCGTAAATCTATATAAACAAAATAATCCTATTATTATATACAGGCAATCGAAATATAATCAAAAATCTGCTAATGAAACCCAGAAAATTTCTCACAAATTTTCGCTAAAACATTTTGAAAGGACCATATAAAATGTGTATCACAGTGTATTTAAACTAACAATTACTTACGTACAAATTTTTCTATATTAATCGCTATTATTATATTACAATTACTACTAATTCCAAAAATTTTAAACAAAAAATAAAAAGGTAAGCTGAACAGGCATACAGTGGAAGAGACGAAAAAAAAAAAGAAAAATTGAGTCTTCAGGCAGCACGATAATGTTCAAAACTATATCCTCTCCAACCGAATGAACGAAATTTAACGTAATAATGACTCGCAATATTGAGTCGGACAAACGAAAAGCAACGGAACTGGACGATGAAAAATGGGACAAAGGGAACATTTCAGAATCCAACGAACTCCCACGAAAAGAAAGAAAAAAAAACAAATTAAATTTTTAGGCGCGAAGTTTGTCAGGGACGCTATCAGGATGCGAAGGCGAAGCGCCATTTTTAAATTTTATTTACAATGAAATTTTAAGGAATGAAATTCGAAATTTGCCTGCAAACGAGATAAACTTTGCATTTAGATATTTTAATAATCGAAATAAAATATTCATTAACGCTATTGGTTATTATACCGGTTTTGAAGAATTTTAATCAAAATACTAAATCACGTGGGTAAGCCTCACAAAATATGATGTAAGACCACCGCTCGCCACCAGATGTAGTGATCCTTTATTAATTACTTTCTCTTCATTATTTACGCTTCTTTCTACTTTACTATCTCTATTTATTCTCGATCGGCTTTCTTTCATTTATCACTTTGTTTCTCTACACTCTTTTTGCCGTATCGTATAAATATCATGGTAGCGCGCCTAGACCTGACTCAAAGTTCGTTACAAAACAAAGGGGAAGGGGGTATATTAATACTCTTTTTAACACTTGTGAACGCTTTATTAATTCCGAAAATGGTTTAGTTAAGTTAGGGGTATGCGAGTATGAAATTTCTATTATAATAATTTAGGTCGGAGAGGGACACACACACTTTTTTTACGTTACATTTCGTCAACCTACGCGTAACGCGTTGCCTCAAGACTGACTCCGTTTTGAGGGTAGTCCGCTCTCTTGGGCCCCTTCAGGACTACCAACTACCCATTTTAAACAATTTAAATCTAACAACATACTTTTCGTAATTTCATAATTATTAGTAAATGATTTACATTAAACATTATCTTATTTAATTAAACAGAAATTAATATTCTTAACTAAGCATTACTACAATGGGCAAATTCCCATCTGCCTGGCGACTTGCTGCTGTGCCAAATATATATTATTATCTTGAATTACTAAACATTTAAAAGCAATATTTGCATATCATACTGGCAGTTGGGTATGTCTATATATTCTACATTTGAGGGGTCTCGCGTCTTACGGTACCTAAGCGCCAAAATTAAAATTCGCCACAAATCGCCTCCAAAGTTCAGCAATATTCTGGCAATAGTATCTCTGTTGTTGTTGTTTAGCCGATCAACCCACCCTGATCGAGCAAGCCGGCGGCACGCAGGTAACCGATCGCCCTCCGGAGTGGACCAGAGGTTCAGCGCACTAGTGATGTTGTGTTGTGTTCGTTGTTGTGCTAGTATCTCTGTTATTAATTGAGCTAGAACGTTCATTTTTGGCTAAATTAGAGTTCTAAGTATGCTAATGAAGATGTTGATGAGTTTTTGGATTAGATTTTCATATTTTATATTTTATATATAATTTTTTTAAATTTTTTGATTTTCTTATTATGCCGAACTTTGGGTGCGATTTCTGGCACGAAATGAGGTGAAAAAAGTAGTTCGCTTCATAAGGTTTTCAACCATACTTCTAGTGTCGTAAGGTCATTATAACCCAAACCACGCGATAGAGGAAGGGTGAAAATAGTGATATCCATCAAAAACACGTTTTCGCTTGTGGTGGCGGTTAGGTACCATAAGACGCGCGTCACCCCTCATTTGCATAGTACAATAAATTTTAGGACATTTAATACAAAACATATGGAAAGTGTTCATTTTATATAAAATCTGTCACATCTGCGTCGAAACAGAGCTATTGGTATGACGTCACGTGGTGACGTCAACGCGTTGCATGCGAGGTGGTATGACATTTTGAATGATGAAATCTCGTGGGATGAAGATAGTTTAAACCAGGCTGAAAACCTTTCCACAAAACTAGGTGACTTTTTATTTATGTTTTATATTTGCTGCTTTGAAGAATTACTTAGCAATGCTGAAAAACTATTTGATGTTTTACAGTGCAGGATTGTGAACATGGAATTTGCAAAAAAGAAAATTAATGATTTTATTATTTTTCTGGAAGGAAAAATCAATGACAAAAGTTATAATGAAATTCTTAAAAAGACATGTGACATAGTAAGCTGTCCGACCATTCCTCCTCCTACTAAGAGACTCAGAGGAAAAGTGACAGACTTTAAAGAAATTTACTTTAGCATTCTGAATACCTCTGTAACAGCCTTGAAGGAACGATTTGAATGCATTCAGTTCTCCTTTTTTGAGGCTGTTGAATTCATTAATGTTTGCAGTATATAAAGAAAATTTCCTACAAAACTTAATAGAAGCACTTGAATATAAGTACAGTAATCTATTTGACGTAAAAGCCTTAACGTCAGAATTGAAATACTTCTATCAGGACTCCGATTTTTGTCATTGCAAACATGCAAAAGAAATTTTAATGCTTTGTCTTGACTTTGGACTTACAACAGCCTTACCTGAAACAATGAAATTAATTCGGCTCCTTTTGACAATCCCTGTAACCAGTGTGTCAACGGAAAGAAGTTTTTCAACGTTTAACAGAATAAAGACGTACATACGGAATACCATGTCAGAGGAAAGGCTGTCTAGTTTGACAAGAATTGCCATTGAGAAAGAAATTGTAATATCGCTAGAGAAGAATAAAATGTTGCACGACAAAGTAATTGAAGAATTTGCATTAAAACCAAGAAGATTGGAGTTCATGTATAAATAAATAAGGTAAGGCGATGTTTTATTTCCTAAATTTATGCCAGTTAAAATTATTCTAATTATGATACATAATACATATCACAGTGCAACAAGTATCAAATTATTCAGTATATATATATACAGGGTGGGCCAAAAGTCTGGATCCATAGGAAAATATTTATTTTAATACATAAATTACAACAAATGGTAAATACTTAAAATGAATATCAACTTTAACTCGTAAATGCGTATCCGTGATACTGTACAGTAGTTCGTACTCCAGTATAAATACTCAAATACTTTTTTTATTTCAGCCCAGAAATGGCTTCGAATCTAACAACAGAAGACCGGGTAGAACTTGTGCTCATGTACGCAAGACAGGGCGCTACACAGAGAGAAGTTGCTACCGAATTCAATAGAAATCATCCTGATAAGCATCCAGTAACACATGCGACTGTTGGCAAGTTGTTTAAACGTTTCAAAGAAACAGGAAGTGTACATGATCGACGGCGTTCTGGTCGTCCAAAAACTGCAACTGATGAAAATACCTCTGCAATGGTATGTGAAACTTTAACGAATAGTCCAGTAAAGTCAAGTCAATAAGAAGATTATCAAATGAAACACGCATCTCGAGAACTTCAATTCGAAGAATTATTAAAAATCATAAATTCCATCCCTAAGTGTCTCGATGTCAGAGGCCGCCAATTTGAGCATTTGTTATAATTTGTTGTTTATACTGGAGTACGAACCACTGTACAGTATCACGGATACGCATTTACGAGTTAAAGTTGATATTCATTTTAAGTATTTACCATTTGTTGTAATTTATGTATTAAAATAAATATTTTCCTATGGATCCAGACTTTTGGCCCACCCTGTATATGCTTGAAAGGTTTGAGCCTGAGTATCCACAAAAGCCTGGCGTCGCCCCTGATATATATATCTTTTCCATCTCTCAAAAAATAATTATTAAAAATATATTTATATTTTTATCCATTATCTGAAAACCAATATCCTACACGAACTGTAAGGGGAACAGGATGCTAATAATGTTACCTTAACGATGTAATAAAGACGTGTATATTAGCTTCCTGCGCTGTTCACTCAGTGAAGAGATTTTTTATTCCAACCGAACCTAATTTATAGTGAGGACTTAATGCCGAACACAAGGTCACTTTAATAGTAATTAAAAGCTATTTAAAGTAGTATTAATTTCAAGCAATACCTCCGTACACATTCTTTCACTGGCATACGGTAATTGTTAATTACATCTTTAGCCTCGCCTCGAACATCTATCTTCAACTGAGCCAAACGACATTTCCAGACATATCAAAAATTTCAAGGGTTATTCCTTCATTCAGAAGCGGAAAACGACTAATTAGAAAAATTACAGACCTGTGTTGAGTTTGCCTTCAGTTGAAAGGTAAGGTTAATATTACTTAACAGATTATACTCCTTTTTAAATAATTATCTTTTTAATGACTAACGACTACTTGGACTCATTATAGTATACAGAATGCAGTGATCAATCTTGTTTATAATTTAAATAATTTTATACAAAAATTTCTGCAGTTGCTGCTTTTAGTTATTAGTTCGAAGCTTTTAATATGGTTTTTCATATTCCAATGAAGAAACTTGAGAGATATGACACAAGAGCTAATGTACTTAAGCTTTTATTCTTTTGGATAATTGCCAATATTGACATCCATCGTTCCAATTCTGTGACCAGAAAAAGTAGGAGTCCCACAAGGCTCAGTCCTTGGACCCTTAGTTTATTATCTATATTATTTTTTTATGCACGAAGGAAGGGGCCAAGGGCGACTGCCAAAAAACGCCCCCCTCCCCAATAGAAGAAGGAGAGCCAAAATCAAGGTCCAGGGTTTTCGAGATGCCTAGACACACTGCGTTTGAAAGATTGGAGATCATAGACAGGGAGAAAGAAGGACTGAGGAAGAGTGTTCCAGAATTTACAGGTTGCGGTTCAGTAGATAACGATTGAAAACACCGATTAATCCCTGCGTTAGATAGTTGGACAGAAAAGGAATGAGAATGTGTAGAAAGTATGGTACTGCGTGCTCTCCTTAAAGGAGGCGGCATGCACTTAGAGAGTTCAGAAGAGCAGTGTTCGTTATAATAGCGATAGTAAAGAGAGAGTGAGACAACATTGTGGCGAAGAGAGAGGGATTGAAGACAGTCAGTAAAAGGCGTGGAATTGATGAGATGAAAGGCTTTTGATTCCACCCAGTCAAGTACGGCTGTGTGCGTTGAGCCACCCCACACATGAGAAGCGTACTCCATACAGGGGCGGACAAAACCCCTGTAAAGAGACAGCAATTGAATGGGGATGAACAAACTGCGGAGGCGGTACAGCACACCTAGTCTCTTAGAAGCTGTTTTGGAAAAGAGTATATGTGATCTTTCCAGGGAAGATCACGAGAAAAGGAAACACCAAGAATGTTATGGGAAGAGGAGGGATTGAGTTGTGTATTGTTGAAGGTAAAGGGATAGTCTTGTGGAAGATTGTGACGAGTAGACAGATGAAGGAACCGAGTTACAAGGTTTTCTCTGCTCCAATCAGAGATGGCAGAAAGATCAGAGATTAGGCGTACCATAGCCGTCGTACGCGAAGCATGGAGTGACTGTTGAGAGGGACGCTTTGCGAAGCGGGTGGAGAAGTGAAGAATGGGATCATCGGCATAAGAATGAATAGGACAAGAAATGCGACTTAATAGATCATTGCTAAATAAAAGAAAAATAGTGGGTGACAGGACAGAACCCCGAAGAACACCACTGTTGATAGCTTTAAGAGAAGACGAGTGGCCATCTACAAGCGCAGCTATAGATCGGCCAAAAAGGAAATTAGAGATGAAGGCACAGATAAACGGATAGAAACTGAAGATGGGCAGTTTCGAAATTAAACATTTGTGCCAGACTCTATCAAAAGCTTTTGATATGTCTAGCGCAAAACCAAAGTTTCACTGAAATCCCGAAAGGAGGATGACCAAGAGTCAGAGAGATATGCAAGAGAATCGCCAGTAGAGCGTCCCTTACGGAACCCATACTGATGATCTGAAAGAAGATTAAGGTTCTTCCTATTAAGGATAGATTAAAAAACTTTGGAAAGGCAAGAAATCAAGGCAATTGGACGATAGTTTGGGGGAGGGGTTTGAGAGCGGTCACCCTTCTTGGGAACAGGCTGAATGAAAGCGAACTTCTAGCAGGAAGGAAAAGTACCAGGTGAAAGACAAAGACGAAAGAGATTGCCTAGACAGGGTTATTAGCACAGAAGCACAGTTCTTCAGAACAACAGAAGGAACACCATCAGGACCGTACGCCTTCCTGGAGTTGAGCCCAGATAGGGCAGAAAGAACATTTTTGGAAGAGATTCTAATTTCTGACATAATAAAGTCAGAGGGAGGAGGAAATAGAGGAACAGCACCGGAATCGTCTAGAGTTGAGTTGGAGGCAAAAGTTTGAGCGAAGAGTTCAGCTTTGTCAGAAGAAGAGATTGCAACTGTGCCGTCGGAATGGAAAAGAGGAGGGAAAGAAGAGGAATTAAAGTTGTTGAAGAGATTCTTAGTTAAATGCCAGAAAGAGCGAGAAGAATTAGGATTAGATAGGTTTTCACATTTTTGTCGGATGAAGGAATTTTTGGCGAGTCGAAGAACAGATTTTGCACGATTCCGGGCAGAAATATAAGCTGAGTGAGAGTCAGGAGTTGGAAGGCGACAGTACCTACTGAAAATCTTCTCTCTTTTGCAGATAGCATTAAAACAAGTAAAGTTAACTAAGGTTTTTTTGCATTAGTAGTAAGAATAGAATAAGGGAATGATGCCTCCATGCCCGAGAGAATCATTTCCGTGATGCGCTCAGTACACTGGGATAATCATTCCATGGCATAATCATTCCATGGGAAATCAGAGTAGTACTGCCTTAGGGCCTCCTAATCAGCGGCGCCTCTTGGGACGATACAAAGGCCGAATTGGAACGATAGGACAGGAAACGGATATAAAATTGTGGTCGGAGGAGCCCAACGGAGGAAAAGGTTTGACAGAGTAAGAAGGAAGATGAGAGCTGAGAAATAAATCCAGAATGTTGGTCCTATCTCCAAGGCGATCGGGATACGGGTGCTAACATAATGAAGATACTGACACACTAAAAATTATTCCTTGTCTTTTTTATTGTGGTGATTCTATATTTTTCAGGTACTTCAAAATGTACTTAATTATGAACTTAACTTAGTCCGTGAATGGAGTACTTAAAATAAATTGACTATAAACATATAGGGGCCTACTATAATTACTTTAGACTGAATAAATAAAGATAGGCAAATTAAGGAATTTGGGCCTTACACTGGAGAAGTCTGAAATTTAAATTTTATGTCTCTACTATTGTTTCCCGCGATTTTATGGCTAATGGCCTCGTTTCTTTATCTAAAAGGATTCTCTTTTGTTTTAATTCAAAAGAAATTATATTTCTCTTGGATATTTCCTCGTATCATTTTGCACATATTGGCCTGGGAAGAATCTAACGAATTTACGTTTAGATCGTTAAATTGAACACTTATGAGGAATATCTGTCATAATTAATCAAAGATTCATAATTTCTTAATGACATTCACTGCACCAGTAACTATGACACAAGAAGAAATTTGGAGTTTAATTACATCAAAACGATTAAAAAAACTTTTTTCTTCTTTTTAACGCACCCAAGCAATGGGCCGAATACTGAAAAATATCAAGCTGTAACTTCTATTTTGTGTTTTAAGAAAATATTTTGCCAGTTTATTTGCTAGTAGATAACGTCGTTCGCTGTTGTTTTAACCGAGCCATCCAGAACACAGTCAGATTTGTATTACTTTCTACCTGATTATATATCATGTTTTTTACTCATGAGTAAAGAACTTTATACTTTGTGAATGTTTTTTCTACATGTAATCGCAGTTATTATTTTAGTTATAAACTAACTAGGGCTTTTTTAGTTTTCTAAAGTTTAAATCAGTGAAGCCAGAGGTATGTTAATAATAATAAAGTATTACGAAATTATTATATACAGGGTGGCGCAAAAGTCGCGCATCATAGGAATTTTCAATGTTGATTATATTATTATTTTTTCTTTTAGGTAGGGGATGACTACGAAATTAACAGTAGACGAGAGGGTGAGCTTGGTTTTAATGCATGGAATACCAGGTACAACAAATCGATGAATCGGTACAGAATTTAAATTCTCTACCGATTCATCGATTTCTTGCAGGGTTGGCAAAAACCCAGCAAAAACCCAACTACCCAGCAAAAGACAGCTGGGTTTTGGGTTTTTGCCTGGGTTTTTGCCAACCCTGATTTGTTGTACCTGGTATTCCATACATTAAAACCAAGCTCACCCTCTCGTCTATTGTTAATTTCGCAGCCATCCTCTACCTAAAAGAAAAAAAAATAATATATAGTCAACACTGAAAATTCCTATGATGCGCTATTTTTGCGCCACCCTATATATATATATATACATAATGTCTTCGCTGCTAAGAAAATAAAAGAAGATACCGTAGGTGCTTTCATATAATTTATGGTTTTATTCGTACAGCAGGTATGTAATTGAAGTCATCTCGTGCTATTTACAGCAAAGAGAACCAAATGGTTCACTTCCACTTCTACTATACTGTAATTTCTTCTACGTCTCTAATTACCCCATAAAGCATATCTACGATAGTTGGTTGGCGCTATAACAGGCGTTATGATCGGTGTTTATGGAAATTGCTCGAATATATGATGATACCATTCGTATTTAATAAATCATTTTAACCATTTAAATTCTTATTTTTTTTATCATTATTAAATAATCGAACGTCGATACAAATAAACTTCAAAGGAAATAAATGAAATGATACGACCTCCTTTCATCAATTTTCATGTTCACTGGGAGAAAGTCGAAGTCTTGTATAACATTTTCGTCGTCCCTGTTGTAGTTGTCATTAAATTTAAGAGAAGTATCTTTAATTGAAAAGGTATCATCGTAATTATTTCACATTTTGAAGGCTTTGGCAATTTCTAGACAATACAGCATTTTTCAAAATTAAAGATACGCGTTTTATGCAATTTAAACAAATTCATTACGTATATGGGGACTTGGAAGGAACTTTTCAGAAAATACATGTTTGGGAGTAAAGTATGGTTCGTGAAGATGCAAAGGTACCATTGTAATTATTACATTATTTCATATTTGGGAAGATTTTTTTTTTGATTTGTGAAATTTTTTTTAAGACATTCTTTTCTGTAATTTAAGTAAATATCTTAGACAATGAATATCTTAAATGTCAGTTTAGGGACGATGCAGACTGTTTATTGCATACTCTGCAGGCTTTATTACAATTCTTAATTGTAACATGCGCATTCGGTTGGTGAACCCAAGTTGACGGTCTCCTATCGTTATAATTCTACTTTTAAATTTATGTTGAAAATATTAAATATTGTTGGTGGTAACTCGTTGAAGTTGTGATGTATGTAACTTACGCAATACAGTAATTGTTTCTGGCTAAGTTTTGTTTTTAATCGAAACACTGAAAATATTTTACATTAAATTTACCAGATGTAAAATTATTGCACAGGTGTAAGTGCCTGTTTGGTTTATGAATGTGTTTTTAAGTGCAATAACCGCGCTGAGATGGAAAGTGCAAATATGGCAGTAAAGTCGTAACTAGGATGTCATGACCGACCAATTTCTGCACTTAATTTCGTATCAGAAAAAAGTACCATATTTTAATTGCATCTAAAAATAAATAAAGGATAAGATAAGAAGGAATTCAGTGTTCTGAAGTTTTTAGTTTCGCTTAATGTGAGAATTTAATTTTTTAAATTGTGGACCTGGAAATAAATGAAATAAGCGAGGTAAAACCCGATACATGATTTGTCTGAAGTGAATGCGCAGTTACTATGTCGATAAGAGAGAGAGAAGTTAGCTTTGAAACTTTTTTTTCTTTTTGAAGCTTTAAAAAGTTTTTATTTTTATCTTTTTTCCCTTTCTTTGGTACGATAGGAGGTAGGTCGAATGTAAACATTTGGAACTTGTATAGATTGTAAGTGCCGATCTTAAGTTAACATTTTGAGCTTAACGCCTAAAGCAAACCCTCGACAGAGGAAGATTTTTCGTTCAAATTATTTCCATACAAAAGGATTTGATTGGTCTAACCTATTTTTCGTTAAGAGTCGTTATATATTTTGTACGAATGACGTCAAGTAACGAAAGCGTTCTTGATAGGTCATTGATGTAAAGCGGAGTTCCTTTAATTCTAGGGTGTAACTTAGAGGGTACAGCTTTAGTTTGAATCAGTTATGGCTCAACCCTCCTCCTGTAAATGAGGTGGGTGGTTGGCAGGCCAGATGTTTGTGAAAATAATACCCAAATGTGTCCGGACAATTTTAAAAATTTCCTTTATTTCACGTTCAATTATTTTGAATTATAAACCTCTCGAGTTTATTGCGTTTGATTTCCGCAAATAAATTTGAAAAATTTTGTGTTGAAAAATTTTTTTTTTTTTTTTTTTTTTGGCGCTCTTTTTTGCCCGAGAAAATCTGCAGAGCTCGCGCAGAACTTTTGAACAATTTGTGTTGAAATAAATGTTGGGGAATTAATTTTTAGGAAAATCTGTAGGATTCGCGCAGAACTTTTGAGACAAAATTTCTGTTTTCAAGTTTTATTTTTTTATTTTAAGGAATTTTAATTAAGTGCTGTGTTGGTTTATTTCTTGAGTCACAAAAATCCTTTTGTGTAACACATTTGTTGATTGCATCCAATTACTGTAAGTAACGTTGTTCGGAAGTCAAGATTTAATGAATACTTAAAAATTGTATCAGTGAAACGAATTCAGAAATAACGGACAGTTATGTTAAATTTTATTTTTTGTGAAATATTATAAGGTACTGTTATTTCGATATAACCTTGCAAACCTCTCTTGTTAACTGAGGAGGGTATTATAATGCCGTTGGAAAATTAAAAGGGGATTCAATCAAGTCGCAGAAAATACAGTAGTGTACAATTTACACAATTTGCAAGTTCTCTTAAAAGTTGTATCATTGCAAATGTATTCATGAGATAAAGGTCGTCTCTCGCATAATTTTCAGATGTAATTACATTGAATAAACATTTATCCTCTTTTTATAAGACCAAGTACTTATCACACAGAAGCATTAAAATCATGAATACCTAAAAGGATCTTAGAATTCGCTTACATAAATTCTACATTTCATATATATATATATATACTGTATATGTGTGTGTGTGTGTGTCTGAAGTTAAATAAGCTTTCTACAAATGAAAGCTTATTAACAGTTAAAGTATCTTCGGCATGAAATTACTCGCATATCAGATCTATATGTGTAGGAAGGTCTGTTCCCACTTAGTGTTGTTCCTATTTCATTGCTCATCCAGAGAAATCTATGAGTGAGAATCTCAAAGTAGGCAATGCTCAAATCGATCTGTTTCCATCCCTACTGTACGATTTCCCACTTGGTACCTTTGGTTAGCTTCCGCCCGAATTGTTCATTCTGACGAAGGTCAAGCTTTTCACTCCACCTTAGACCTACAGTTTAACGTGGAATCCGAACCACGCTCCATCAGCAGCCCAGCGTCTTAACCACTAGGCCACCTAGGGTATCCATTTATCTACCAACCACTTTCTTTATTGTGTAGAAGGATGAACAGCTGGGTTTTGCTGCGCGCCGGCTGCCGTCGGGTCTCGAACACGGGGCCGATGGATTCTTAGTCAGCGACGCTAACCACTACACCACCGAGGTTAGGTTGAGGTTAGATTTTCCGTACAAAATATCTATCGACCTGGCAATTGCGTTACGGCCCCTTTTTACCCTTTGCAAATCAGCAAACTCCTGTTCTCAAAATTGGCTTGCTTGGGTTTGGTGCATAATCTGTGACGGAATAATACTTTAGATTAGTCTTGACAGCCCTTTGATCTAACTCCAGTACTATTATTACCAGCATCATCGGGGCTCAAACCCTGACCTCAGTGTTTTCACTTCGCTTATAGGGAACCGGTGTTACCCACTAAGCTACGGACGCTGGCTTACAATTGAAATAAAAACACTTTCCAACTTTTCCGACTTCAGACTTCATACAAAACTGATTGTTTCACAATTGCTTTGTATTGATGCAAATAGGGAGATGGTCGTATTATTGAAAGTTAGCAAATAGTTAAGCAGTGTCTCTGTCTGTCTCTCTGTATCTCTCTCTGTCTGTCTCTCTTATATATATATAATATATATATATATATATATATATATATATATATTGTATATATATATAACGGGTGTGCCATAAAAAATGGTACATTTTAAAAAGGCTATAAAAACAACATTTGTCATTTAATTTTAATAAAACTTCTACACAATAAAACATATGTATATATCTATACGCAAACAAATTTTCAGACTAAAATACCAAATAATTTAAATTCTATCAACATTTAACGAAAGAGTATGATTTTTCTACTTAGCCTGCAAAAATTATGTTAAACCTTTTTAATATTTTTTTATAAAAATAATTTTTAACGTAAAATTTATCTGAAATTATTAAAAAAATTGTTCGAAATGCTTTCCTGCCATTTCAATAACTTTTTATTCTTGGTCGGAATTCATCTATGGCTCGATTTACTTGTTCCCGTGGAAGCTGTTCCCATTTTTGAATGATGATCTCGCGTAAATGAGCGACATCTTTTATCCTTGTCCTGTAGACTCGCTCTGCTAAGTTCTCCCATACTCCGGCCAAGAATAAAAAAAGTTATTGAAATGGAAGGAAAGCATTTGGAACAATTTTTTTAATAATTTCAGGTAAATTTTACGTTAAAAATTATTTTTATAAAAAAATATTAAAAAGGTTTAGTAATTTTTGCATGTTAAGTAGAAAAATCATACTCTTTCGTTAAATGTTCATAGAATTTGAATTATTTGATATTTTAGTCTGAAAACTTGTTTGCAAATAGATAAATACATATGTTTTATTGTGTAAAGGTTTTATTAAAATTAAATGACAACTGTTGATTTTATAGCCTTTTTAAAATGTACACTTTTTTATGGCACACCCGTTATATATATATATATATATATATATATATATATATATATATATATATATATATATATATATATATATATATATATAATAATAAAAAAAATATTGATATAAATGGGGAAAGAATTCAGATTTACTGGGGCTGTTAAAGAATGAGAATGAACCGCTCTGATCCCTCACTCCTCCCGCCAATGAAGGTTAAAATTCTAAGCATGATTTTCATAAAATTTTACAAAGTGAAAATATTTAATTTGGAAATTTGTTAGCCACTCATTCCCATTCTTGCTGTATTTCCGTGTGTGTGTGTGTGTGTGTGTGTGTGTGTAGTTAAATACATATTTAAAAAAAATAACAGGCCTGTGAATGAGAACGTTGTAAGAGTTGTTTTCTTACTAATAACTGATTTTATATAATTGAACTACGCTGATTTCGAATAAGGTATCCATTTCTTTCTATCACGTAAGGATTTTCTGCAAACTGGAAGGGAAAAACCAACAACATAAATAAATATTATTTATTTCAATTTACATTAGGTACTTATTTCGCTTTGTTATACTAATCACAAATGCAAACAACCTTAAAAAGAAAGAAGACTATTAACGTCAATTACATATTCATCTTTATTTGCCCCCGAGTTTTCTTGTGAGATCTATGCCTTTTAGTCTCGAATGTGCGCGCTGTTCCTTTTCTTTTATGTAATAATTCTGGAGTATCCCGTTTCAACATCCAGCAGTAATCAGCCATCATGCTGATGTCCCACCTTCTCTGATATCTCTTCTCCATTTCTTTGATGTCTTGGTGAAACCGTTCTCCTTGTTCTTTGTTCTTCGCTGAGTGCTCCGAGATTCTCAGGGAAGTAATCCAAGTGTGAATGTAAGAAATGTAATTTTAAACTCGTACTACAACTCAACTCTTTGAACTTATTTAGTATGTTGTTCACAATGTTTTGGTAATTTGGGTCCTTGTCGTTCCCCCAAAATTTGCTGATAACATCCTTAAAAGCAATCCACGCTTCTTTTTCAAGATTGTTCATTGTTCTTTCAAAGTGTTCATCCAAAGTCAGTTTTCTAATCTGGGGACCAACGAAAATTCCTTCTTTCAATTTTGCTTCCGAAAGAGTTGGGAATTTACCACACAGATACTTAAAACAATCTCCATCTTCGTCCAAAGCCTTAACAAATTGCTTCATCAAGCCCAATTTTATGTGAAGCGGAGGTAAAAGGACTTTCTTCGTGTCAACCAAACTTTCACGTTGAATGTTTTTAGAACCAGGTGTCAGGTTGACTCTGCGTGGCCATTCCTTTTTTATCCAGTGCTGAGTTCTTGCTCGGCTATCCCATTCACACAAAAACATGGAAACTTCGTATAACCTGGTTGTTGACCCAACAACATACAAATCACTTTTAAGTCTTCACAAAGTAGCCAACCGTGTTCTTTGTATTTAACCTTAGCTAGAAGCAGCTCAAGATTTTCGTACATTTCCTTCAAGTGAACCGAATGAGCCACAGGAACGGATGCGTACAAATTGCCGTTGTGAAGGAGGATGCCTTTTAGACTTCTTTTGGAAGAATCAATGAAAAGTCTCCACTCATTTGGGTCATAGACTGCAGCGCCTAGCTTAAGTATTAGTTCCGAAACATTGTTGCAATATACCAGTGAATTTCCTTGAGAAAAATATTGGATGAATTCCTTTTCTCGATTTCTGTACCAATAAAATGACGTCCCGGGAGAAAGCAAGTTCTTTGCACGAAGTCTGGATCCCAAAATCTCTGAAGAATCGTTCGGGACGTGGCCGTAACTACCTATGAGGTCACCGAGGTCCGGACCTCGGTAATTATTTCCTAAAAAAAAAAAAGAGACTGAACCGTTCTCCGTGTATGAAACGTATATTACCCTTTGTCCCTTTGTACAGTATTTAATTATAGACAAGGGTTTTGTGTTTAGTGTATAGCTTGGGTTGTGTTTGTAGATGTCATTTTGGTCTGAATTTTGCTCGTCCCGCCGTGCTCGAAAAAATCTGGACCTCACTAATTTCTAAACCCTAGTTACGGCCCTGGTTCGGGAGACACAAATCTCTTACTAAATCATTAAGTTCACTTTGTGTAAAGAATTGGGGGGTTCACCAGATGTTTCGGTTTGAAAACAATCAATATCATCGTTTCTAGCGTCATCAGACACCGAATCAGATGAAGTTATATCAAGAGTATTTCGTTTAGTAGCTACAGTATACCAGGTCCATGAGCAACAGGTCTTATAACAGACTGAAAGTTTGGATAAGAAATTTCCTTTTTATTTTTAGTATTGTAGCCTTGCACGTTACATGAACAAAAACAGCAGTCATTGCTGTGATTTCTAGGTTCACGCCTGACCATTGAAATCCCAAAAGGTAAATAATCCTTTTTACTTTTACTCCACAGTCTAAGTTGTTCAACACAAACACTGCAAACTTTATGTGGAACCCATGATTTGTCTTGATCCCCAAGTTTCATTCTGAAGTACACATAATATGCTTTCTTGACGAAGTCTGCAATATCTCGCCTTTATTTTTTCACAGTAAATTTTCCACAAATATAACGGAAAATGTTTGGGCTATTTACACACCCTCTGGTTGCCATAGCGACAAATAAACAAATTTCAAAAGAGAAATATAGTCATCGCGCACCTTTGAATAATAAAGAATTATAACCTCGCACGCACTAGACAGACTAACTCACCTCGTGGCTTGTCAATCACTTATATACTAGTGGTGCATTTCTCGAATGTTCTCGTAGACGCTATGACGTCACTTCTGATCTGGAAGCATTTGTAGGCAGTATTTTTTAATCAAAATTTAATTGAGTCAATTTTAATGAAAATTACTTACATATGTAATATGAAATATGACATTTTGTGAAAAATCTGTACGTGATAGCGAAAAATAAATATTATTTTCGGAATCAGCGGGCAGAAATTACTATACAAGTGCTAAAATATTTCGGGCAACAATACCATCGCAGGCCTGTGTAATCATTATAATTACATTGAAAATGATATTCATTGCAACTTATCGACATTTAGTAAAACTTTGTAATTTCTTATTACCACAAATTAAGTTAGACTACCACCAAAAGAAGTGGAATTTACTAATTTTTAGGAATGGCGGCAAAATTTGATTATCATCATTGTTGGATGTGCATTTCACCGTGTTCACAGCAAAGAATCATCAACCTTATGATCGTTTGAGAGCTGAGATCCGAGTTTGCTACCAGGGTCTTGAACACCTTCAGACAGAGGAAAGCGTCATCAAGAATATCATATTCTCTGACGATATGACCTTTCACACCTGCAGGAAGGTTAATCCGGCACAACTGTCGAGTATTAGGCTCCGAAAACCCACATGCTTTCATCGAACATGTAAAGGACACCTAAAAGTAAAGGTCTGGTGTGGCCTCATGCATGACCGTGTAACTGGTCCATTCTTTTTCTGTGATTCGACAGTTATAGGTTTCACCTATGTTTACATTTTGAGACTTGTTATTCCACAAATTGGAGATAGTGGATCCAGAAACTGTAACATTTCAGCAAGACGGTGTACCGCCGAACTTTAGCATCGTCGTGATTAACTCTCGACCAGCAGATCTGACACATCTAGAATTTTTCTTGTGGGAATATGTAAAAAATATTGTCCACGTCTCAAAAGTCAAAATATGCGTCAATTGAAAGACCAAATCCGCACCGAAATTAAAACTGTCACTTCAGAAATGCTGAACCGAATGTGAGTAAAGGTGGGGCATCACTTTGACATCTGCCTTGTTACCAACGGTGCTCACGTCGATTGTCGTGCAGTCCCTGTTTGATTGTACTTATTGCGCGTGGGTTAACTTGTTGAAGATGGCCCAGATACGCACAGATGGCCTTTCAATTTTTAATTTATACCTACAATTTTATGCGGCTTGCTCGAAGCCTTGTTTTAATGTTTTTACCTTCAGCTAAGAAGAGAAGTTTGCAAGGTAGTATATAAATAACAGAATCCCTTATATAATTTATTAAAAAAAATAAATTATAAAACTTTGACAAAACAAATGCCCGCTACTTCTGAATTCGTTTTCACAATGACTCGGTTTTTTCGTCATTAATAAATTTTGAGGATTTTCATATTAGTCCGGTTCACTATGTCAATAAAAACACTCAAAATTTATGGAGATTAGCAAACCAGTGCATTTTTGGAAAGCTTATGGCATCAGGAATCTGAAAATCAATGTTTACATTTGCGCAGATGCCTGCATAGCCACCATTTTGGATTTTCAAAATGGCTGCCATAAAATAAGAATTTCCGAATATCTCAGCTTGTAAATGACATAGAAACTTCATTCTAAATGCTAATCCTATGTTTCCAGGCCCAAGGAATCCAAAGTTTATGTCAAATTAGTGATTATGAACACCAAAAACCAAGAAAAGAAGAAGTTTGTGAAATTATGTTTGTATTTTCATGAAAAAATGCACACTGAAATTGTTGGTAGTGACAACAGCATACGTATAGACATATTTCCTATCTCAGTTTGATACATCATTACACATCATCATCACTCTCAGTGTCATATTCAACATTACAGTCTGCATCGTTTTCGCATTCTGTGCCGCACAAGCATAGTTCTGTGCAAGGCAACTTATTCCTTCTGCATGAACATCTCTGTGTAGAACAGTTGGTTTTGCAGTGGCATCTGACCAACTCGACGATGGCTGGCGGGGCAGGAGGAACCTTTGTGGTGACTGGCAGTATTTGGCCGCTTTTGTCCTGATAGTAACCAAATTTCAGGGGGTCAAAAGGCTGTTGCTGCATAACATTGGCTTGGCACCATACTCGGCTTTGTAACCGCACACGCTGGATGTGTTCCTCAAGTGCACCGAGTGTAGGAGGTAAGTTGTTGCTTTCAGCTAGGTGTTTACAAAACAGATACCATCTTAGATCAGGGATACTTGCAATGTGAATACCCTTGGGACAGTAGCTTGAGCACACAAATTTGGCCAATACGTCTTTCACCTCCTGTGTTAGGTCACCTTTCTCCGGTAGTTTCATCAGTGCTCTGACTAAGTGCATGTCAGCTTTCATATACTGCTGAAACCATTTTGTTTTGCCTATTCCTGAGAATTTTCCAACATTGTCTGCTCCAGTGAATGCGTGGAATACAGGTAAAGCTTGCGCCTTTTCTTTGCCCAAAGCTCTCCAGATTGGCTCTATTTCGACTGTACCTGATACCATCAAAATAGATGTCTTTTTGCAGAGCTTGTCATAGTGTGCCACAGCCAGAACCAAGACGTCAGTATCAGGAGTGAAGAATACTAGCTGTGCATCAGGACACCGCTGTGATGCCTCCGCTGCCAGGCAGATCATCAATGTGTCAGCCTCCTCGTGATTGTTGTCTTCAAAGTGCATGTTTCTGTTGCTTCTGGTGTGACCTGATGCTGATGTGATGACTAACTGAGGTGAGTTTTTGTTGTAATCAAGGGTTGCTTTGGCGAGATAGTCTGTCAAATCTGCTTTCGTTTTTTCGTGCGATAGAAACCGTGCCAGTAGGATGTGTTTGATGTTCGTATCATCTGCAACCTGATACTGTATAGGAGCTTTTCCTTGTCGTCGTCTCTCTCTAGTTTCCTCCTTTAGTGAGTCAGGTTTGTATGTATCGAAGACCAGGATGACCTCACTGAACCCTGCTGTCAAGCTCACGAGCCTGTCATTGAAACACTGGGCTAGATCTTTGACTGTGCTGATTGTCCCTGATTTCTTTGTCATCTTCTGGACAAGCACCATTCCATCAACAATGGCGATCTTTTGATTTGATGACGACGATGGAGATGATGATACAGGACCTCTGTCATCATCCTGCTCTTTGGCCGCTAGAGCTTCTGTCTGTTCCTGGGTTTCATCTGTTTTTGCCAGCTTCTCAAGGCTGTGTATCAGCTTGGACTTGTCAGTGCATGGCAGCATTGAGCCGTCTGGTGCAAATAGTGCTCTCGGAGTCAATGTGAACTCATAGTTGCCAACTGCATTCTTCTGATCGATGTCCCTGCTCGACCTGGTGAGAACCATCAGCCGACCATAGAGATCTTTGGTCTCTTTTAGGTCAACTGTCTGGTCACGGAACTTGAAAGTTTGTTTCTTGCTGCCAGACATGTACATCTTGTTGTTCTGCTTTTTGACTGGTGCCCAGAGACTAACATCTCCATTGATACGTTCAGTGACATAATCTTCATAAAGCTTCTGTCCGATGTCATCAATGTTCAAGATTTGTGGAACATACTCTTGTCGTACATATGCATGTGTGATGAAATTGTATAGCTGATCACCTTCAACAGCAAAGGGATTCCCGTGGCTCAGTATTGCAGCCTTGATTTTGTCAACAGCTTCATGTTCTTTCCTGACAGCACTGGGTCGTACATCATGGTGTTCCTCTGGCTTGTTTACTTGAAGCCCGAACTGTCCTTTAAACTCTGTTGAGAGGCACGACATCTCTGGAGAAGCCAAGAAGAACCGCTGCCTAGCATTCGCATTATTGGAAATGCCAATTAGGCCAGAATGAACCTTCATCATCTTGTTGAGATGTTCGCAGGCATGGTCTGCACCTATTGAGACGAACGGAATCTCACTCTTGGTGACAGATATGTTTCCATCTTGAAGTTCTCGCCATGTTGCTGGATGGCTTGTCTTCATTTCGTGCATGTCGGCGATGTACCTTGGCCAGAGGCGTTTGTATTTTATTCGATCCATTGCGAAAAACAGCTTGCTGAGTGCTTCTCCAGCCTCCAGATGGAGAACGAGATCAGCATTTCTGGATGCTTCAACAAAGAACAAGATGGTTTCAACCCGGTGGAGGTAATTCATCAATGACTTGAACATAGCGTTAGATGATTTCTGAGCTTCCCACTTCTTCAGCTGTTGAATGACATCTTCGTTGGTCAAGACTTGAAGCAGGTGAGTGTTAGCAATTCTGATGCATTCTGCTCCATCACTTGTCCCAGAAGCTGTTTGTGCAGGCTTCCTGCAATTCATTTGCTGGTTTCGAGCAGATTTCTTTTAGTTGTGGCATCTCTGTGAAGAACTGTTCTAGAGCAAGTTCATACAGAGCCATGTAAGTGTGGATGTGCACGGAGTGCTCTCTTGTAGTGGCCGCACTTGAGGATCTGTCTCGTTGTAGCAGGCCCATATACATCTGCCTCAATCCATGCATCATCTATGCCAGAATTTTCTATTGAGGCTCCGAGTGCCCTCAGTGCAGCCATCACAGCATGCAGCTCCCCAAGTCTCGGAACAACTTCTCTTTTCAAGTTAGGTCTTGCATCTAGCAACTGTACTGCCTTCTCGTACAGGGCCATGTCAAAGGTTATGACAGTTGGGTGGTTTTCACCAACTGCCAAGCTCTTCAACTGAGACGCTTGCAACATCACAGTCAGCATGGTAGACCACTCATGTGCGACCTCTGGAAGTAGAGGCAAGGCACCGACTTGAGTCAGTGACTGACTAGATGACACAAGTGATTTGTAGCCTGCCCAGCCTGGGATACTGCTTTGTGATTCACTGTCGGTTGATCTAGACAAAGCAGATGCAATCATCCAACCAAGATTGGTTAGTTCATAGGATTCAGCAACACCTGTGGAACACGCCTTGAATTCCTTTGCTCTCTTGACTGGCCCAGGTTTTGGTTTACTGCAAGGCTCGATGGGTACATGATAAGGGACAACCGACAGGTTTTTTGCCTCACTAACTTCCAAATTGGGTGCGATTGATTCTCCAGGCGCATCTGCCTTCTGATACACTGCGGTGATTGTGCCATGTGTGGTGCCTTTGCCATCTACAGTGTCCTCTGCAAAATCTGTATTATCAACAGCGAAGAAGACAAATGTACCTTTCTTGAGGAAAGGTGGTACATACAATCCATCAAATTGTTTTGTGTTTTCCACAACAGCATTGGCAATTGCTGTTTCTAGGAGCAAGGCACGGCTGTGTGATACGCAGTAGTTCTGTACATGGAGGAGGTCCATCAGCGCCTTGTTCCTGGTGTCATGATGTACAGTGAGTGCCAACCCTACAACCTGTGGGTTTTCTCGTGTGTGTGGTGTCCGAAATGTGTCAGTGGCTTTCTTGGGCACGTGGTGCACTTGTCTCCTGGTCTTGAAAGCATACATGATATTCTGACTTATGGTCAATGCTGACCTGTCAACTGTCCTGCTCCTCATCTCCGTTTGCAGCTTCCTCAGATCCACCAAAATCCACCGTATAAGGCTGTACAGCTCGGTCGGGACATCCTCTCTTGTGCTGGATACTGTAATTGTGTGTGTTTCCTTCTCCTCAGCGAAATTGGCAATGCTGTTGCGTATTAGCTTAGCTGTCTTGTATATCATCATTGTCTTGTCCATTTCACTTGTGGCATCTTGCATCAAGGAAGTGTAGACCATATCTTCTTCGCAGGCTTCAGGACAGTAAAGAACAGATGGTTTTCTTCTGTCTTTCTGCCTCACTGACTTCACACTTGGTAACTCTGCAAGAATTTTGTCCTTTAGCCACTGTCGTGTCAGTGTCGGAGTGTGCTTCTGTGCCTCATCACTACCACCAAGCATAGATATGTAGGTTTTTTCGATGGCATCCATGGGTAGATGAGCCTTATTTTGGGTTTGATATTCAATGAGATTGATCAGCTCAATCAAGCATGGTACTTGCATTGGTAGGTCTGTCTTTGTAGACTTGGCCCGGTTGCTGGCATCATCCCTCAGGACATGGAACACATATCGTGTCCAGCATGGTTTGTGGTATCTTACATCTATCGCATGGGCATCACTTGGTGAGAGTGCATTGCTTAGTCTTGTCATCAATACTGGATCTTGGGAAATATCCACAGCTCGTCTAAGTGCCTTCCCCGCGTTTTCAGTTCGTACGGTGAAGAGACGCTGGTCATCATCTTCTTGACATAAGAAGCAGTGATCCCTTGTCAACGGTTCTGTCGCAGATCTAGTGAAAGGTGCTGAGGTGCCTGGGGTTGCTGATTGCTCCATTTCAGAGCTTGTTCTTTTATGCCCACGTTTTTTCACAGCATAGGTTCCTGTAGACATGGCATGCTGCAAGCGCGCTCTCGTTCGCTGTATGGATATTTGATTTGTGGCATCAGAATAACAACTGCGATGCCACATGGGTTTCCTTTCAATCAATATTTCTTTGGTAAAGTCTTTGAGGCGTCTTTAGATGTCAACATATTTTCCATCCTGTAAGCTGGCTCTTTTTTCCACTACATCGAGTAGTTTCTGGTATGATTCTGTCCTGGGATATTGAACAAGTGTTCCTTTGCTGGCAGTGAACTCCTGACAAAGAATGCACTGCTTCCAGTCTACTGTGTCCATGGACGACTTGACCGAACTCAACTTGCTGGTTCCCGGGTTTTCACTCTTGATGACTCAAGCACTGAAAAGAAAGAGAGCCACCACTATATTACCTAACACCAAGATAATTGTGTACTAGTTGTGTTAACATAAATTTTTACAGTATAAAATTAAATATTGCAACACTACTGCAAAAATACTGCAAAATTATTGAAGCATCAGGATTTATAAACACTGTTGCAACTGCCGCCAAAATGGCCGCAAAGCAGGCATCTGCGCAAATGTAAACATTACTTTTCATATTCCTGATGCCATAAGCTTCTCAAAAATGTACTGGTTTGCTAATCTCCATAAAATTTGAACAAAATACATAGTGAACCTGACTATATATATGCGACTCAAAAAATAAAATTAAAATTCCTTGAAGTAAAAATTTATTTACAAAAAGGAAAGGAAATTTGGTGTCAAAAGTTCCACGCGAGTTCCAAAGATTTTAGGAAAAAGTTCGCCAAAGAAATATTTTAACACTAAGTCTTTAAAAGTTCTGCGCGAGCTCCGCAGATTTTCGCGAAAAAAATATTTCGACACAAAATTCGGCAAGTCATTCACGGAGTTACAAACACAATAAATTTATAGTTTAAAATTTGAAACCTGAACCAGTGAGAATGACAAAATATTCGAACAAAGGAAACACATTAAAGTATGATTATGGATTCAAACGGTGCCACTTAATGCCTAAAAGGCCGAACTACAACTTAATTTTTTGAACCGAAACAAAGCCACTTCTCGCCTGGGGAGGCACGACCATAACTAATTGAAACTCCTTAGGTTCCCTCCTAAAATTAAAAGAATTCCACCTTACAATCATTATCAACCTATTATAGAACGATTTCGTTATAATGACATTATTTGTACAAAATATTGATTCCTTATTGGTGTCATCTCCTTAACGCAAAATCCCACCTCCTTTAAGAAATAAAATTTAAAAGCAATTACTCAGTTATTGTTGCGGTAATTCGGATTTTGACATTTAACCAGCTACACAGGTTCCAAATGTTTACATTGAACCTCACTCGAATCGTGCCACGAAGAAAAATTATACAAAAGAAAATAACTTTTACAAACTCTAAAAAGAAAAAGTCCTTAAACTAATTAATTTCTTTCTCTTATCGACATATTAACTGCGGGTTCACTTCAGACATACTGTAAATCAAGTCCTCTGGTGTTAAACAACACGCAGTTTTCTTCCTCTCACGAAGTATTGGGTTTTATTTCGCTTATTCGTTTATTTCCATGGCCTCATTTTAACAGATTTATTTATTCACGCCAAATTAAAACCGTTTTAAAATTACTTTCTTTCTATCATTATTCTATATTTATTTTTAGGTGCACCTTAATACCAGTCTGAAAAATGCGTCCTACAAAAAAGCAATTTTTTCTGTGTGCACAATAATAAACCTTAAAAGAACAAGACAAGAATAACACGCAAAAAAACATTTGGCGTTAAACATTCAAAGTTAAAAAAAAAAAAAAATTAGCGGTAGCTTTTAACATATACACTGAGACAAGTTTTCATCAAGATGTGGGAAATTCTTCTTCGAACAATTCGATGCTTGATGAAATGCCTTTCGAGGAACCAATTCTTTGAAAATATAATTTAATGGAAGTTGGTAGCACCATCTATAGGAGGAAATGTCAGTTAAATACTATGTCAGTTTACTTTCATTAACTGAGTGTTATTAAATGCATATCAGGAACAAACATACGAACAGCAACTTAAATTAATTTTTAATGTATTTTTTCTCAAAACTTATCTTACTTTGATACGATTCGGACCGATGCCATTGAAGATTTTAATTTTGTTAACCGCCACGTTACCCAGTCGGCCATAAGACGTTAAGATACTCTTTCCCGGTGGTTTCAGTATGTATATTTTAATATACTGTTTATATATATATATATATATATATATATATATATATATATATAAAAACCGGAGAGACCACTTGAAAGAGCGTTAAAATCTGAATAAAAACCATTATATTCTATTCCTGTGATTTTAATTCTTACCACTTTTTTCCCCACAGAAACCATGGCATCATCTATTTTGAACGATTCAGACACACTGTGAGACACTTCTGGGATCATACCCCCGTCGATTAATGGCCGTCAGAGCTGCAAATGGGGGCAACACCCGATATTAAAACAAGTGTTTTTCATTCAAAATTAAACGCTCTTTCGCGTGGTTTTGTCTGTTTTTTTCTATTCCTTTCAGTTTCTTCTGTACAGGGGGGGGGCAATCATTTCCTGACACCCTAAGGGTGGTCCAAAATTTGGGCTAAAATTTCAAAATAGTTGGAAATGCTCTCCACATGGCTGCTCTTATTCCTTTAGATGTGAAGTGATTTTGTGCAAAATATCTGTCGATTCAGTATATAATAAGAGGTCGCTATGATTTCCACATTTTCAATTAATTAATTAGCTAATCATTTCCTACCCGCTTCATTTTTAGAGGACGCGGCAGTGACACCACATTGACTCCGCCCACCTTTCAGAAGATGATGCAATTGTTCGATTTCTTGTATAATGCTGTTTGTGAATCAGACAAATCATTTACTCATGCATCATTTCAAGTTTAAACTTGTTGGAGGACGGTTTTAAGTTCGTTCAAACTTCAAGAGCTTATTATTAATATATATATATTAAGTATTAATTCATATGTATTATATTTATTCAGTGTATATATATATATATACAGGGTGGGCCGTAAGTTTCCATACATAGGAAAAATTAAACGTTTGTTTTTATGTTTCAGATACCCTAAGAATATGCGTTTGACGAAAGAGCAACGAATTGAAATCATACTGATGGCTGGGTCGGGAAGCAGTCGCATGGTTGCAATGAACTTTAACAGACAACATGGAACGAACATCACACACGACACTGTGGCAAAACTTATTAACAAGTTTCAGAAAACTGGAAATGTTGCAGATCAACCGCGAAGTGGTCCAAGACGTACAGCCACCGATGAAGACACAACAGCTACGATACTTACAGCGCTTACACGGAGTCCCAGAAAAAGTACACGACGGCTGTCTGCAGAAAGTGGTGTCAGCAGATCGAGTATCAGGCGCATTTTGAAAGCAAACAAATGGCATCCATACAAATTGCATATGGCACAGCATTTGAGTGAAGACGACCCGGATAGACGGATGGAATTCTGTGAATGGGCATTAACCAAAGTGAACGAGGATGCAAACTTTTCAACTAAGATCTTGTTTACTGATGAAGCAAATTTTTACGTCAATGGAGAGGTTAATCGGCAAAACATACGTTACTGGAGTAATGCTAACCCTAACTGGCTGAGTCCGACGAAGATGCAAGGTGCCGGTAAAGTGATGGTGTGGGCCGAGATATGGGGTGACAGAATTATTGGACCAATTTTTGTCAGTGGAAATCTTAATGCCGAAAGGTATCTTAACATGTTGCAAGAAGAGATTTTCCCATCCCTGCTAAACGAGGAAGGTAACTTCCCAGTTTACTTCCAGCAAGATGGAGCTCCACCTCATTATGGTCTTCACGTGCGTCGGTATTTGGATCAGCAGCAGTTTCCGGATGCTTGGATTGGTCGGCGTGGTCCTGTGGAGTGGCCTCCCAGATCTCACCCCCCTTGATTTCTATCTTTGGGGGCACTTGAAGGCCATGGTGTATCAGGAAAAGATACGAGACATAAATCATCTAAAGGAACGTATCACCAACGCCATTACAAGCATAACGTCAACTGTGCTAATGCGTGTTCATCAACAGTGGGGAACACGTATTGAAATGTGTTTTCAAAACAATGGCAACCATGTAGAGCATATTATATAAATAAAAATGGTTGTCCATAAAAAAATGTTTATTTTTCCTATGTATGGAAACTTACGGCCCACCCTGTACTATATATTATATATATATATATATATATATATATATATATATACACAGGGTGTCCGAGAATTATCTGTACAATTTTTGGTTGTTATTAAAAGTCAACCATGAAGTGTAGAAATTCCAGTGTTGTCCCATTTTACAGAGAATCTCATTAAGTTTTTTCTGATACCACGTTTTGACAAGTTTTTAGAAATGTACGCGGGTGACAGACATTGATGATTTAAAAGCAAGAATCACAGCTGCTATTGAGCGAATTGATGTGGATATGCTGCAGCGTACATGGCAACATTTGGAGTATCGATTGGATGTTTTGCGAATCACTAATGGTGCACATATCGAATGTTTGTAACAACGTTACTTTAATAAAAGAAACTTTTGAAAATACAGATTCTAAATAATCTTGTTTAAGAATTTTACGTGTGTTATCAAGAATTTTATTAAAAGATGAAATTGTACAGATAATGTTCGGACACTGGATTTCTAAAAAACTTGTCAAAACTTGGTATCAGAAAAAACTTAATGAGATTCTCTGTAAAATGGGACAAGACTAGAATTTCTACACTTCATGGTTGACTTTTAATAACAGCCAAAAATTGTACAGATAACTCTCGGACACCCTGTATATTATATATATATATATATATATATATATATATATATAATTATGTTCTTTATATGGAAATTTATAACCGGTAAGGATGTTGCTATTAAATTAAATGATTAAAATTGTAAGGTATATATCTTATGTCTCTTGAAGTTTATTATTTACTTATTCTTAAATATATTTTAAAAAATTTGGCTATCTTCCTACCCATCAACCACTAACCATTGTAACCAATTTTTTTACTTTATTTATTTTGACTGCAATTTTTTACTTTAACGCTTATATAATTGTGCTTTGGTGCTAAACGGTTAATGCATTATTTTATCTAATTTTTCAGGTTATGGCTAGAAGTACTCGCTCATCTGCAGAAACGTGGGTTCTAGGAAAGCCCAGCAACGAGTTATCAACTGCAAGGCTACCCACATGTGGTGATGTGCTTCGTTTGGTTCAGTTTCACCACCATGAACAGGCCAAGACCTTGAAAGAGAGCTACAACTTGGCCTGCAAAGAGGCCCTGCAAGTATGGCAGAGAGCAAGGATTCCTACACAGCGAGTCGTTTCCTGCGTTAGGAAGCTGTCAAAGCTGTACGAAAAGTTCCTTGCGTTGAAGAAAAACCGCAAGACGCAGCTACAAAGCTGCAGAGTGAAAGAGAGCATGTTCCAAGAGACTCTTTTAGAGCTTTTCGACGTTGCCTCGAAGGACGCCTTGAAGGTGATAGACAATGAAGAAGACCGCCAATTTCTGATTATGCAACGAGAAGACGTCTTTTCCTGCAGTATGGCAGGCCCTGACAAGATTAATTTTGCCAAGGAATACCGCAAGAAATGTCGACAGGAGAAAGATGCTGACAAAGCCCTAAGGTACAAAGAAAGAGAGGCTGCATTCCAGGCTGGAGCTGCTGCTCTTCCATCATCCAGCACATCCACTTCATCCTCTGAAGAATTCAACACTGAGACGATGATTAGCGTCCGTCGACTTCGACCGGAAGAGCAGATGTACACACTCATCCTCCGAAACGAAACAATATCTTCACATCACCAGATGTGGTTGTTGCTCTTGATCGCGTCAACCTTCCCGATCGAGGAGCAGTCTTCTTTGCTGGATCAGTCGCTGAAGCCTGGGCTATGATATTTCTACAGTGACTTTCACGCAGCTCCATCCGTCGTTCAAGAAGGCAAGCAAGGCAGGCAGCAGCCAAAGAGGATCAAGCTTCGTTTTCTGTCGAAGGACCCCTTCTTCTTCACTGGGATGGGAAACTACTTCCCGACATCGGCTGCGCAAAGGAAACAACCGAACGAACCGCGGTAATCGTTACGGGAAGTGGGATGGAAAAACTCCTAGCCGTGCCAAAAATACAACGAGCTACTGGAGAAGAACAGGCCAAGGCTTGCATTTCGACGATTAATGACTGGAATCTTCGCGGTGAGATCCAAGGTCTCGTATTTGACACAACTGCGTCTAATACTGGCCTTCACAGGGGAGCCTGTACCATGATGGAAAAAGCAGTAGGGAGGGAACTTGTCTGGATCGCTTATCAACATCATATCCTTGAAGTCGTCTTGTCAAACACCTGCAACGTACTTTTTGGACCCACAGGTGGCCCGGAAATGACTCTCTTTAAACGTTTTCAGAAAAAGTGGCCATCACTTCAGAAGGATTCCTTCATGAAGGCTTCAAACAACCTATTCAGAGATCCAAAGATGTTCCAGCTTCGAGAAGAAACGATCCAGTACTTCACAAAGGCACTGGAGTCTAAACAATCGCGTGATGACTACGAGGAATTGCTACGACTCTGCCTCACCCTCCTCGGGTGCCGTGATGAGAAAGAAGTCAAGGTCCGCGCTCCAGGACCAACTCACCATGCATGCTGGATGGCCAAGACCATCTACGTCCTCAAAATTTATCTGTTCAAGCATCAACTACAACTGACAGCACGTGAGATAGAGAATATCACTGAGCTCTCTCTGTTTATCGCCTTGGTCTACGCACGTTTTTGGAACGAGGCCCGCGTCGGAATCAACGTTCCTTTCAACGATATTCTGCTTCTTAAAATCTTGCAAAAGTACCCAAATCAGACCATTTCCAAAGCAGCATCCACAGCTCTTCAACGGCACCTGTGGTATCTTGGAGAGCTTCCCATCAGCCTTGCATTCTTCGAGCCTAGAGTCGATGCCGAGACCAAACGGAAGATGGTCGTAAAGCTCCAACGTAACGAGAATACCACTGTTACTCGTCGATTGAAGCTTGACGGAAACATTGAAGATTTGAATATGTATGAAATGGTCACCAAAAGGACCCTGGGAATCTTCAGTCTGTTAAAGGAAGAAGGAAGGAAGGCAGTGGAGGATACCTTCCTGAGGACCTATCCCAATTCCTGGACGGAGGATGATTGCTTTCAAGAGTTTCGAGGCATAGCGATTAACCTAAAGTTGTCAATGATTCGGCGGAGAGGGGTATCGCCCTTATCAAGGTATATAATACATCTTTGACGAAGGATGAAGAACAAAAACAATTCATCCTTCGATTAGTAGCAAAACATCGCCAAGACTACTCATCGTCTTCGAAGGAGTCAGTTACGAAACGTTAATCTAAGTAATGATGTATATTATAAATGAATGATAAATGTAATTTTCTATCAAACATATCATTTTTGTTCTTTAAATTTAATCTGTTTTCTTTAAGAGTTATTCTGTTCTCTAAAAAAATAAGCTGTTTTCTTCGAGATTTAATCTGTTTTCAAACAAATAAACTAGTATTTGCCATTTTTTTTTAAATTTTTAACCCAGAAGATCAATCTACTAGAAAATGAGTAGTAAAATGAAATTCATAGCGACCAGTAAATATCATTCAATTAGGCTGAAATTTGGCATGGAGATGTTTGATGGAGCATTCAGATGGAGGTAAAAAATTACAAAATTTTATTTTTTGGACCACCGTAATATAATATATTAGGGTGTGTTAATTTTAGGGACAAAAGTGAAATCTTTAGATTTTCAAAGACTTCTAGTGACCAAATGATGCATTTTTATGTGCGAAATCGAAATATGGCTTTAAAATCCAGATTTGACGACTCCTAGCTACTTATATTTGAAGTTGAAGTTTACGAAAAATCAGCAATTTTTGCAAGTATTTTTTTTATTGTATATAACTAAATTTTACATACATTACATACAATTAAAGACATTTTGATTGTATTTCAATATTAAAACTTAGAAATATAGATAGGTTTCTTGAACTTTGCCAAGGATGCCATGTCTGCCTTGCTCTTGTTCCTGGACATGAGCTCCCTACTGGCCACCTGGCCACTGATGTACGCCTCCCTCCTCTCTTGTGAGTAAACATGTTGTGCTGCTTCAGTTGTCATCCTTACACACCTCTCTACTGACTCTGTGTATGAGGGCCATGCAGGAACTTCCATTGGTTTATCCAGAAACTCCTTGATTGCAGCAGTGGTGAGGGAGCATGTCAGACGACGCTCAGTCACGCCAGAGTTCCAGTCAATAAACTCCGAGAGTTTGGTGGCATCTGGGTTGATGTCAGGAGTCTTCCTGGGTGTGACACTGCAGTCTCCTACCTGTGTGTCCTCATCTCCTTCACCTCTGATTTCCAGTATTCTCTTCACTGCCTCCCTCCTCTCCTCCTCCACCTCACTGCACAGCATGGCCTGGAGCACAGCCTCAGATTGTGCATACCAGGCTGATCTCTTCACTGTAGGCATCACTATTCCTATCACCACCTTCTTCTGACTTCTGAGCAGCTCCAGCTGGTACAGTACATGCCTGGGACCCTCCACCCAGCTGTGATTTAACTTGATGTTGAACCAGTTTGACATGTAGACTCCCACTATGAATTTCACAATTATCCTCAGATTCTTCAGGTTCCTACCCTTCAGCCCATGTTTGGAAATCCACAATCTGCACAACCTTAGAGCCGTGGTGACCCACCTACTGTGACAGACTGGCCCAATCTCCAGGAGAGCTAGACTCTGAGGTACCTCTCCCGATCTGATGGCAGTGATGATTCTGTAGCCATATGATTGGTCTGTGCTGAGGTCCTTGACTACTTCCTGACTGAGATGGGGTAGAGGAGGACCAACAGTGATCCTCGTGAAGTTTGGGTTGATCTCCAGCTCAGTGGCAGTGTCTAACATCTTCCCTAGGGGCCCAGACCACTTGTTGTTGCTCAATGTCTTGCCATCCAGTGCAGTCACCAGGTGTCTGAGACTCAGCTCCCCAGTGTGCAAGTCACAGACAATCCACACCAACTTCCTGTTAAGCTTGGCCTCCACATAATGCATTACTCCTCCTTCCCAGCCAGTATTCACATTAGTACTGTCACCTCCTATGGCCAAAAGGGTCTTGTTTGCTCCTCTCTCTCTTAGCCAGTTCACCAGATGATCAGCAATGACCTCAGCACAACTTCTCTCCTTTGCAGCTTCTCTGGTACAAAATGCCACAAATATATCCCACCTGGTTCATTGCACACTGTGTAGTGTTATTCCTTAACGAGGCCAGGAAACTGCCTGTCACTGCCCTCAGCTTCCATCATCACTTTGGTGTCATCTCTTTTCCCATCAAAGAAGATACAGGTGATGCCATTTTCCCTAATCTCTTCATCAAACTTCTTGACCACCTCCTTAGTCAGTCTCTCCTGAGCCCTCCTCACCTTGTTCTGGTCACTCACCAGTGCTGTGTCAAACTCTGTGATAAGACCAGCATCAATCCAGGCAGCAATGGCAATCTCTGCAGTCTCTCTCAGCCCAGTGTGATGTATCAAGCTAGCCAGAGCTATGTTGGTGATATCTTCAGTATTGTATTTCTTCTTCTTAGCCACAGGCAAGGAAGAAGTTGTCGCAGCCTCTGGTATGAAGTCTTTCGTCCTCCTCTCTCCTCCCTGCCTCCTCCAGTATATCTCCAGTCTCCTCCATCTCCAGCAGTGACTCCTCCCTCAACTCCTCTTCTTTCTTGGCTGACTCCTCTGCCTTCCTCCTCCTCTTCTCCTCGGCCTTCCTTCTCTGCTCCTGTCTCTGCAGCACCGCTTCCTGTCTCCTGGTCTCAGGGTGATCAGCTAGATCCATCTGGTGTGCCCCCACGCTGCCCACCTTTTCTCTCTGACCTTTAATGAAGGCAAGCTCCTACACTGGTATCTTCTGCTCGCTCCTGCAGCTGCAGTCAATGTGAACCTCACTGATGCAGACAGGGTTGCACCCAAGCTCACTGCAGCTCCTGATCACACAATGACAGGTCAGGATGTCCACCAGTTTGTCCAGTTTCATCATGAACCTATCTTTGACCTCTAGCTTCACATTGCCAATGGACACCTTCACTGCCTCATCCCACAGTGCCTTCACTTTAGCCCTGATCCTGACCTCAGTGTTGATTACAGGTCCTGTGAATAGAGCGTTGGCCTTTCTCCACTGAGCCAATAGCAAACCATACCTCAGCAGATCTCTGGCTGTGGACAGCTCAGCAGGGGGAAGTTCCCTCCCAGTCCCCACCAAATGACTTAGGTGACAACTTGATTTGCTTCGGGTTCTGATTTCTTTCTGACTCATCCTGTGGACCTGCGAACAAAAGAAATGTCATTGAAATTTGGATAGGCCTACTGATTATGATTACATAAAATTAAGTTAATTGAAATTCTTAATATCTTCCTATAAGCTCAGATAAAAGGTTATGTTATCATAGGTACAAGACTTAATTATTCTAAGTAATGACAATTTCATATATCTATCATATCAAAATATACAGAAAGTTTGGGTAACACACAACATTTCGAATAATTTGAATTACACAATATTTACATTACGAAGTAATTAAAATTGTCAAAAAGGAGGGAAAACACATGCATTCACAATCAAAACTCCAGCATTTGTGACTATGTGAAACTTAGAAACCATACTGCACACCAAAAATAACCAAAGTTGACCACACATCAATGGCACATTGATATACAATGCTACAGTCATATTTAGGTTATATTTCAAACTTTTATGGTCAAATGTAAGTGGGTAAATGGTTTTTTAAACAACACTAAAGATATTTCTAAGTTTGCTAGATAAATGACATCATTTGAGCATTAGTAGTTTTTGAATTGTTGACTTTACTAAAATTGACACACTCTAATGTTCGATGGTATGGACAGGAGTCGGGAGGCCCCTTGTTGCTGGAGGCCCGTGTGCGGCTGCACCCCCTGCACCCTGCTAGTTACACCCCTGAGGTTCAAACTTTATGCCTGTGGTATTTTTGTAAATTTATGGACTGACTTGCTTTTCCTCGATTTCACAAAAGAGTATAAAATTTTGTAAAAACATTGTGTGACTAGAGGCACAAAATTATTTATTATTTTTTACCACAAAAACACAATTTAAATTCTGTACTGACCCATCGATTTGTTGTACCTGGTATTCCATACATTAAAACCAAGCTCAGTGCTCATCCTCTCATCTATTGCTAATTTCGCAGCCATCTCCTACCTAAAAGAAAAAATATATTATAGTCAACACTGAAAATTCCTATGATGCAAGACTTTTGCGCCACCCTATATATATAAACCCACACCGTGCATGGAACAAGGAACTCTTCTGGGATATTAAATTCACTATGGTTCGAATAAGTAATGGTAAATGGCAAATACTGAAGTTTTTCTTTTTCATGATGGAAGTCTAACGCTGGCAACGGTCACAAGCAAAGAGGCTCCAGAATATAACTTCCCTCACCAGCCATCTACTAAGCAAATATGCTAAGCAGACAGGACCCAACTTTGGGACATTAAACGGACGTGTTAAGTGTGCCTTGAAAAGTGGACGCTCAAATTTTCCGGTTGAGGGTTAAGTTTTGGATTTTGGTGAAATACAGTAGTTACCCTTTTTCTTTGATGTATTCGCTCCGACGTAACTACAACGAGTTTCTTGCGTATATTGAGGTTCTGAATGTAGTTGTCTAGGTTAGCTTTAAACTCTAGACCCTGTTCAAAACTATGCTAAGCAGATAGAACCCAGCTTTGGAACAGGCTGTTCAAAGCTGGGCTCTATCTGCTTAGCATAGTTGCTTAATACGAGGGGCGGTCAGAAAATAAGTTTACACGGCGTATAATTTCGTAACTAAAGGACCTACATTGATTATGTTTGTATCAGGTGAATTCCTTAATCATTGTTGGCAACATTGCACGTCGATTCGGCTGCCATCTACCGTACAGTGGTTGTTTGAGTCAGTTGAACATGGCGGCTCGACTGGAACAGTGCCCTGCCCTACGGAGCAGTCCAGGACGTTTACGTTTAATGGCCGCTCGTAAACGTTCCAGTGTTGAACAATATGCAGCTGTATTGATTGCTGTGCCTTTTTGCATGAAGTCTGCGAGCAAAACGTCTTTGTGGTCCCAAAACACGATAACCATCACTTTGACAGTGAACCTCACAATCTTGAGCTTCTTTGGTCGCGGAGACCCAGGGTGTTTCCATTCCATGCTAGCACGTTTGTTTCCGGAGTACGGTGATGAACCCATGTCTCGTCTGTTGTGATAATGCGGTCGAGAAATTCTTGACCACTGACAGACTCAGAATATCGTTGCAGAAATGACAGGGCATTGTTCCAGTCGAGCCGCCATGTTTAACTGACTCATATAACCAATGTACGGTAGATGGCAGCCGAATCGACGTGTAGTGTTGCCAACAATGATTAACGATATGATAATTAAAACCCACTCTAATAGACAGAGTTTGTTTCCACAACAGTTTCGATGCCCACTAGCATCCACCCGAAGAGGATGCCAGTGGTCATCGAAACTGTTGTGGAAATAAACTCTGTCTATTAGAGTGGGTTTTAATTATCATATTTTGACCTTCACGTAGAAAAATGTGAAGTTTTTTGCATTTAATGATAAACGAATTCACCTGATACAAACATAATCAATGTAGGTCCTTTAGTTACGAAATTATACGCCGTGTAAACTTATTTTCTGACCGCCCCTCGTAGATGGTTGGTGAGGGAAGCTATATTTTGGTGCCTCTTTGCTAGTGACCCCGTTGCCCGCGTTGGGCTTCCATCACGAAAAGGAAAAACTTCAGTATTTGCCATTTATTATTACTTATTCGAACTAGAGTGGATTTAATATCCCACAAGAGTTCCGTGTTCTATGCACGGTTTGTGTATTTCATAAAAGTATCTCAGGGGACCATTCTTAGCTGTAGCATATATATATATATATATATATATATATATATATATATATATGATAAAATTACAGAACAACACGTGATCTTTTTAATAAGCAAAAAACCACAGGGAAAAGGAAAAGGAAACACGAACTCCGAGCGCTTTCGTGATATATTCACATCTTCAGTGATTTCGGATTTCGTGTTTCCTTTTCCCTGTGGTTCTTTGCTTATATATATATATATGCTTGGTTTTTGCTTCCGCCCGAATTGTTCATTCTGACGAAGCCCAAGCTTGTCACTCCACCTTAGACCTACAGTTTAACGTGGAATCCGAATCACGCACCACCAGCAGCCCAGCGTCTTAATCACCAATTTTTTTTTTGATTGTGTGGAAGGATAAAGAGCTGGGTTTTGCCGCGCGCCGCCTGCCGTCACCGGGTCTCGATCCCGGGGCCGATTGATTTGTAGCCAGCGACGCAACTCACTACACCACCGAGTATCTATACTGTATATACCATATATAGTATACTTGAGGAAATTAAAATATTTAATAAATCTTTCCTTTTATGAAACAATGAATTTAAAAATAAATAAAAATAACAGTAATTAATTCTTTAAAAAAATTGAAAGTAAAAAATAACGAAGTCTCTTGAAAGAAAAAAAATATTCCTATTTAGGATAAGTGTCCTCTTCCTACTTCTTCGCATTCATCCTCTCTGTTAATTACCTGGTCATAATATCATAAATCATATCATTAGTGCCAGGTGCGCCTTTCACATGGCATGAATAGCTGACTTTCACAGAAGGCCAGAGGGCGCCACGCAGAAAACAACAACGACAACAACAGCAACGGTAAAAAAAAGTCCACGACCGCTTCGTGTTAGAAGATTACTCGAGGCGGGAGTGAAAATATATGCTTGCCTGACAACAAATAATATACGTATATGTGTGTGTGTGTGTGTGTGTGTGTGTGTGGTGTGTGTGTGTGTGAGAGAGAGAGAGAGGTGGGAATTCGTTAACAAAGAAAGTAGAAGCACCATTAAAATTTGATAAAAAAAAAAAATTGAATACTTTTAGGATCCATTAAAAAATATTCTTGATTTGACATCCCTTTCAAAATATATTCCAGAAGGATTGTTATGCACATATAACCTTTGTAGTGGGTAAGTAAATAGAGGAAAGGTTAATGATCTTTACATTAACAAGCGACGTGTGTGTGTGTATATATATAAAATATGGAGGTATTTCATATAGGAGCTCCTCAATTCACCTTTTGAAAGACAGTTTCACGTAATGGATGACTACGAATATGGTCATACGTCTTTCAAAGTAAAGATAGTAAAGAAAGGAATTTAAGAGTTCGCCAAAGTGACAAATGATAGGTGGAAAAAGGGTGAAGAAAAGTGATTGAATGGAGGGGAAGTTGAAGGTAAAAGTTTCCGGCCAGACTCGAGTTTTCCATTAGAGTTCGCCCGCAACCGAATCAAAACCCAAAATTACAGTCAAATAAATGTCACTGAAGTATTTCTATAGAATCCGAAGTATCAACCATTTTCGAGAAAACTAGACACCACTGGAGCTATACGAGCGTGTATATATATATATATATTATATATATAAAAGGATGACAAACACACTGACTGGGGAAACATATACGTATATTGGCCAACGTTTTAGGAGAATCTCGCATCTTCAGGGCTAAAATTTAAAAACGCATTAAAAAGCTGATTACAAAAGATTAAAATTCACAAATAAAGTTTAAAGAAATTTACACTGTGTTCGAAATAAAGAACGCCCCCTAAAAAAAATCCCCACAATTTATATAAAAGATAACACATTCTCACCGTATGAATGAGAAATTCCAAAACTGAATAAAGGAATATGAATTGCGAATGGGAAAATTATTTTTTTGGTCAGTTGGTTGATTATTATGCAACGTAGATAGGGGCGGCAACAAAGTCTCTGTTGAGAGAGAGAGAGAGCAGTATATCTAATAAAAAGTAATTCCAAAATTCAAAAGGATTTCTTGTTTGCGCTAAAATTTTAAAATCTTTATATTGAATACGAGTAGTATGATAGCATTTATGAGTATGGGACCGAATGGCAACGTTTTCTTTTACATTAAGATTAAAGCCAGATGTGTAGCTGACGACACTATGCGAATCGATGCGCACCTTAAGTATACGTTCGGATGATCCAACGCATGTTCCTCGATTACATCGAGGACAATTAAAAAGGTATACAAATACAGAGCATCAATTCGGGAGTGGCATCTTTAAGCTGGAAAAGGGTTCCAATTTTTTTAGGATTAGTAAAGCAGATATTAAGTTTGACAAAAGGAAAAAGTGTGGGCTGGAATCAGGTTTGATCACAAAATCGCATCTCTGTTAGTTTCGGAGCAAGAAAGTTGTTTATCATTACTTGGTATCGAAGCGTAACACAGTAGTCCGTGCCAGTCAGTCTATACAACAGGATGGTGGACTTTTTTCAAGCATTATTTTTAAGACTTAAACCTCCATAAAACAAACCTCAATATTGCGTTGTAAATCTCCATAAGTCTAGTATGGTATGCGAATAATCTCATTTCCTTTCGCAAGGTTCATTTAGAACTACTTTCAGATATGCCAGGTATTTATTGGCCACCTATATATATATATATACTAATGGTACAACTAATTAAACAATAAATTTAATTAATAAATTTAAAAACAAAAAAGTAAAAATCACTGAGGACTAAAAAAGAAATAACAGTAATATACATAATGAAACGAGTAATAAAATTAATAATAACTACCCAAAGTTAATACTAAAAAGAATTCATGTAATGAAAAAGCCAATGTTGGTGTTAAGTGGAGCTGTAGACAAACACTGCCATACCAGTAAGTCCATAGTTTAGGAGATATAAAGCAGAGCTGATGAATAGTTTGGACAGTTGGATTGTCTGAGTTTTGAATTCTTTGCATTAGACTGTATTGGGGCTGTTGGGAGGCTCGAAACATTGCGATTAGCGAACATTTGAGAAGCTGAGCATCTTGGAGGTTAAATTATACATCAGTCTAAAGGATATGTTATAAAGCAAATTTAGGGTTCTGCAAGAACTTTTTTATAATTAACCCAGAGTTGCTACCTATAAGTATTAGTGCAGAAAGTATGAAAAAAAGAGTGTCTTTAGCTTTGCTTGTACTGAATTTGAAGTTTCGTATAATCATGCTTGCTTTATCACAGTAACTTCGATATTGTTTCTTTATATCTGAATCGTCACTGAAGTTGCTGGTGATAATTTGACCCAGGTGTTTAAATTCTTATACTTGCTCTATTGGTTCGTTTCTCATTTTGAAAATATTATTAGCTGTCTGGTTTGAGCTTTTAGGATGAAATTGAATAACCTTAGTTTTAGCAACATTAAAATTAATGTCATGGTCCTGTGAATATGAATCACAGATTTTTATAAGATGATTCAGACTTTGGGTCTTTTCGGTTTGAAACACTGTGAAAAAAGCAATAGAAAATAATATTTTTAGGTAGAAAATGTATATATTTGTTAAGAAAAGTACATTTTATGGTGAAGAAATGTATAATAGTTTAACCAGAATAAATTTAAAATTGGGAAATGTCTTTTAAAATGTTCTCAAATATGTCTTTATTTGTTCTTTCGACGTCAAATGAATTCGAAAAGATAAGAGTCAATAATTTCATGTTTGGTCCCACTTTGCCACTTATTGCGTCTTTTAAACACATTCCAGGTGCTCTCGAATTGCCTCGGCACAAACCTGGTGCACGTAAGAAGGTTAGGTTAAGTTGGGTTGGGTTTGGTTATAAATATCATTTGCTATAAATGATATTTAAGCAAATATGACATTCAAATAATATATTTCTCCACAATAAAATGTACTTTTTTTAACAAATATATGCATTTTCTACCTAGAAATATTATTTTCTTTTGTTTTTTCACAATGCGTCAAACCGAAAAGAACCCAGACCTTTAACCAAAGAGCTTATTAATACCCCTGTCATCGGCATAGACCAAGTTTTATATATATATACACTGTATATCATATTAATAATAATGATAAAGGTACTGATGTAGAAATATTTGTGTACATAATTTTGAAATAATTCTTGCGTAATAATGACTAATGTTGAACAGGTCGTTTCTCCGAAAAAGTTTACAATATATCTTCATTTATAAAAGGATAAAAGTATAACTTAACAGCGGTTGGCAACTTTCCTGTACAGTATATTGCTGGATTCACCCCATTTTGAAAATGACGTATGGCACTGTAATTCGTTCATCAGCGTCGTAGCCAGTCTGTGTGTAATTTTTGCCGGAAGGGGGTATGATGATGATATTCACTGTAAATCACCCTGAATTGACGATGTCAGTATGGATATTAGTTCATAAATTTTTAGCGTAAGTCAAAATTATATAATGTGTGGGTTTTTTATGCAAGGAGGACGAGCCAAGGCAAACTCCCGCAAAAGGAGAAGAATAGAGGCTGAAATCAAGGTCCAAAGTTTACTAAAAGCTTTTCATGAAAATAAAATAAATGCAATACCATGAGTCCATAAACTCCGCGAATGAAACTGTTAAATGGATACTTTGAAGGCGTTTTCTCTTTGCTAATATATAAAATTATATACACCTAATTTTCTTATACTTTATATGTATATTATGCTAAAACTTCAAAAAGACTTAAACTGCTCTTAATAAGGTAAAGAACAGAACATATTATTTTCTGCCAAATAAACTAATTCACTTTATTAATCTTAAGTTATGTATAGAAAATTTTAAATTAGAAATTTTAAGTTTATATTTTAGATTTTAAACTTTTAATTATAAAAAATGAAAGGGTTTTTAATATAATATTCTCGTTTAATGGAGTTGTTGGATCACCTGAACATCAGGGCCCCCAGCCTTCGTTAGTTAGCCTTATAAGGCTAACTAACGAAAATATCACGACTTAACCTAACCAATCGTTAGGTCAACTGTACGCCCTTGACGAGTGGTTAGGTTAAGTCGTGATATTTTCGTTAGTTAACCTCATAAGGCTAACTAACGAAGGCTGGGGGCCCTGATCTTCAGGCGATCCGAGTTGTTTAACCTCCTTTGCAGCATGTAAGGTCATATGATGGAGGGGACCTACAACTTTACGTGAGATCCAAACCACGGGTCGCCGCTACATAATCTGAACACAGAGGACGGTCCCCCATCCAACTACACTCCAGGTTCACTGTCGCTTAACTTCGTTAATTGACGTAAGGCGGTGTTATGACATTGATCACGACGTAGCTTCTCATATAATGTATAAATGAAATCAAGTAGAAATACATAATTTTACTTAAAGAAATAATTCGTCCTGTCCTGTTTGTGTAATTCATTTTACACAATTTTAATATTTCTTAATGGCTAAGTTTAAGAATAATGGACAATTTTTTTTCTATTTTAAAAAAATAAATTGCTTATTAGACTTTCAATAGAGCATACAACTACATGTAAGTGGTTTTTTGTAGGTTAGTTTAGGTTAGGTTACAGTAATTACCTTAGAATTTTTGTTTAAACTTACAGTACTTTCGATTTCGCCAGAATTTACTGCGATCTTAAACTGTACTGCTTTTTATATTGCACCCATTTCAATCTATATCCATTACAGACTCCATTTGTCAATAATTAAAAATTTTCTCGAATTTCTACTTCGAGAAGGTTTTCGCACAAAATACGATCTTTTAATACATTCATCTTCAGTAATTCACTAATTAAATTCTCTTTTTTCTCGTATAATTTTATGACATCTATTAAATTTGTCACATTTTCAAGAATGAGATAAATTAGTTTTAAAATCCAGCAGTTAGTTTTAGAATTTATAGTTGACAACCCTATGCCTAATTTTAAAACCGTTTTCCGCTGAGGATCGTGGTCGAATGGTTCATTGTGCTTTATAGTGCTTGTTTAACGTAAATTCCGTTAATTATAGTCTGCTCAAGCCCACTAAACCTCGCTCCCTTTATCATGTCATATTCATCTTAATTCGCCCCACCCTTAATCACCGCGTTTCAAAAGTTTAATTGGATAAAATCATATGAAATCTATTTCGTGTTTCGGTCTCCAATCCGTTAGGCCAAATCAGACGCACACTACCAGAGTCGTGTAGTTAAACAAAATTCACTAGAGGAGAACCGTTAAAGTGTACAGTATGGTATAAGCTATAATATATATATATATATATACAGGGCGTCCCAAAAAAATGTATACACACTTTAACAGCTGATAGCTCAATTGATGTTTCTTTCTTTCCAAGTTAAACCCATTAGAATTAATAATGGCAGTCAGACTAAGCTTTGAACAAAGGAAATTCATTCTAAAATGCTACTGGAAGTGTGAAAACGCAGTTGAAGTGCAAAGACAGTTTAGGAGGGAGTTTCAAACAGATCCACCAACGCGACTTACCATCACTCGAATTAGAGATAAGTTTGAAGCCGATGGAACTGTTCAGAATGTCCACAAGAAGCGGTCCGGAAGACCACGGACATCGACAAGCCCCACAAAGCAAGAAAGAGTACTGGAAACGTATCACCAAAGTCCAAGAAAATCTGTGCGGCAAGCGAGTCGTGAGGTAGGAATTTCAGAATCGTCTGTCCAACGCATTTTGAAGCGCTGTCAATGGAAAAGTTACATTCCAAGATTAGTCCATGCTATTAATGAAGATGATCCGGACCGAAGAGTGGAGTATTGCGAGTGGTACTTGGCACGATGTGGATGTGGATTGGACGAAGGGGTTTCGTAGAATACCCTCCGCGTTCACCAGACCTCACACCACTAGACTTTTTTTTATGGGGATACTTAAAAGACAAAGTCTACGCTATAAAACCTGCAACAGTCGCTGAATTGAGAGCAGCCATTGAACGAGAATGCACACAAATACCAAACGAAATGTTTCGTGATGTTTGCGATTCCATTGCTTCGCGTTATCAGCAGTGCCTGGACCAGAACGGACGTCAGTTTGAAAACAGGCGTTGACAAAACAATTAAATAATGTCTGTAGATTCTATTACATTTTGAAATGTATTTTAATAAACACTGCCTTTATAAGTATTTAAAGTGTGTATACATTTTTTTGGGACGCCCTGTATATATAACAAATATCATTATAAGTAAATAGAAATTATATTATACAAATAAAAATCATTACGTTAAAAACCCAATCACTGCACTGATATGAAGAGGTGCTTTCTTTTGAAGTTAATTGGACTGGGATACGATTTTCATTAAATTTATGTTCAAACATAAAGGATCAATACGAGATCGTACATAATTAATTATTCAATTATATAATTAATAATTATTCGGGTGGTAATTATTGAGTTCAGAATGTGTGAACAAAAAGTCTCTATGAATATTGCATCATTGGTACAGTATATGTATAACGCGTGTGTGTGTGTGTGTGTGTGTGTGTGTGTCTCTTCCCTACGGAATCGCAACAATTTTGAGGATACGCACAAAGCCCATTGCGACACGATCGTGCGTATCACAACATTAGCAGTGCCGCAGTGGTTTATCTTTATAAATGTTATCTTTCATCATAAAATCGATGTAATTAAGGTGAAGCTACGTTATGTAAGGTTTTGTTAAGTTCGGTCAAATTTATTAAGTTTTTTGGACTGGGTAAATGTCGCGATACAAAATTGAAAATGTCGTGGTTTTGTAAAGTAGACAAACATTGTGTGTGTGTGTGTGTGTGTGTGTGTGTGTGTGTGAAACATTCTGGCCTGAATAATTACTAAAGAGCTGATATCGCCTTTATACCATTCGCACATCTACTCCGTTGCTAGAAAGTCAAGATTTCTGAGGACCACTACACCTATGCCAAAAGAGATGAAACACCTTAAGATATTTTGGAATGAGAGAGGTATGTGTATTATACAGGGTGTTTATAAAGTCCCTATCTATTTCAGTGAAAAAGTAGCAAAAAGGGTAAAATTCAATAACAATATAATAGATGCACACATTTAATGAATACTTAAGCATGAGCACCATCAGTATCTCTACAGAGTTCGAATCTGTCAGCAGCATTGCGGAACACATTTTGGGGCATGACAGGGGTTATTTTTGTAACTGCTGTTACGATACGAGCACGTAAATCTTGCAGATCTGTAACCCTCGTTTGATAGACGTTTGATTTGATAAAGCCCCATGCAAAGAAATCCAAGGGCGTTAGGTCAGGAGATCGAGCCGCCCAGGGCCTGTTGCTTCCACATCCGATCCACCGATTTGGAAATCGTTCATTTTAGGTACTCCCGAACAATGTTTGCGTAATGACAAGGTGCCCCATCTTGATGAAAGACGACGGTGTTTAAAATACCATTTGAATGAAGCTGGGACATTTACGTGCTCATATCGTAACAACAGTTACAAAAATAACCCCTGTCATGCTCCAAAATGTGTTCCGCAATGCTGCTGACAGATTCGAACTCTGTAGAGATACTGATGGTGCTCACGCTTAAGTATTCATTAAATGTATGCTTTCTATTACACTATTATACTGTTATTGAATTTTACCCTTTTTGCTGTTTTCACTGAGATAGGGACTTTATAAACACCCTGTATACAGTACTAGCTGTTATGCCCAGCACTTGCTTGGGGTGGGCTGATCACTACATGACAATTTTTATCTTTTCTCTCCTCAAAGCGCTCTCTTCATCAGTCTCTTCCATTCTCACAGCTATTCTAGCTTCCCTATCGCCTGGTGTTTTTTATCATTCTGTTTTCTTATTAAGGTTTCTTCACGAGTTTCACGAAGCCTTAAAGATGAATGAAGTGCTGCATCTTGAGATCTCCTCGCAGCTTTTTGATCACAGGTCTTCACGTAGATAATTTTATTTTATGCTGTAGTATGCTTTTACGCGTAAGAAACATACGTTTTGCATACTTCATATATCCATAAATATAGGATGTCCACTCATTGTCTTTACTTGGACGAAAGAAGTAAAACCAACCAACCAACCAACCAGGTCAGCTCTTTATAGAGACCCAAAAGTACACACAAACACACACACACACACACACACACACACACAACTTGCTTTTATATAGTAGATACTAGCGGAGCGACCCGGCGTTGCCGGGGTGGATGTTGAACGCTATATATATATATATATATATATATATATATATATATATATATATATGCCCGGTTAGGTTAATTGAATGCCCTGGTACGTTAATTGAATGCCCGGTTAGGTTAATTGTACACCCTTGACGATTGGTTAGGTTAAATCATGATATTTTCGTTAAAGCCAACGAAAATATCACGACTTAACCTAACCAATCGTCAAGGGCGTACAGATGACCTAACCTGGCATTCAATGAAACTAACCGGGTATTCAATAATTTTACCATAGGTTCCGTAATGATCTTAATGACGTCATTTAATGTTTTATAATTAATTATTTAATTTATTAACACCCACGTGCACAACCTCGGGACCTAATCAATATGTGTGTGAAGTTTCATGTTTGTAACTGCTTCCATTTTGGAGTTATGGCTGATGGCTGGAGCACACACACACACACACGTCTTTTTATTATTATTATTATTATTATTATTATTATTGTAGATAAACAATAGACTGGTACAAATTTATAACTGAAAGACTTCCGAAAATCAACAATTTTTGATAAAGAAAAGGGGAAATTTTCATAAAATGGAAAATAATTGCTATTTTCTTACTTACAGCGACAGGCATAATGATATTAGGATACCTAATAGAAATTTTGTAATATTTTAAAGTGGGGAAAATAAATAATTTTCTAAAAATGATCTTCAACTATAAAAGCGCATCTAATCAGATAACTTAATTAACTTATTTCATGACAACTAAAAAATAGAATGATAAATCAATATCCTATCAAATTGTTTGTGTATACATAAAATTATTTGTACAAAAGCCACAGTAATAAAACGCACAAAAGTCACGGTAAATAATTTCGAGTGTGGCTCGTTTAACTTTAATCTCTTGTTTATTTAAATTGCCCGTTTTAATTATGTAATTTTTTGTATTGAATCGATAAAGAAATCTTTTGTGAATCGAAAAATGTTAAAATTATAACAAATATCAAAATATTTTGTATAAAAATCATTGAATTTTAAAAATATCAAAATATTTTGTATAAAAATCATTGAATTTTAAAAATGCATGTTTATTTTTAGTTTTTTGCAAAAAGTTCTTTATGAATTTTAAAAATATATACTTTTTTAAATTGAATCGATAAATAAATCTTTTGTGAATCAAATGATATTAAATGTTTAGTAAATATTGATTTATTTTGTGCCAAAATTATGATTAAAAATGAAAAATTAAAAAAATGCGTGTACAGGCATGGGAAGAACTGTACCCCTAAAAGGGGGGAAGGAATTATGTTAGGGAATTTTTTGTTTTAGCATGGGCACTGCACAATAAAAAGACGCATCGAATGGTGAAAACCGCATTGTTCTACACCAATTGTAGCGACCTGTAGGTGTGCGCAAAAAAACTTATATTATATATATATATATATATATATATATATATATATATATATATATATATATATTTATATATATAAGGCTTCATTTCTGAAATAGTATATTAGATATATGCGCCTCAGTGGTGCAGTAGTTGGTATCACTAATTACGAATCCATCGTTCCCGGGTTTTATTCCCGTCACAGGCAGACGACGTTTTCCCCATCTGTTCAACCTTCCTTCGCTTGATAAACGAATGGGTACCACAAAAATCCCCCAAAGGAGGCGGGATGCTGCATAGCGGTCGAACACAGGTCGATCTTGAACATTTGTTCAAAACCCGCTGAAATATATTTCATCAATCTCTGTTTTATTTCAAAGACAAAGTTATTCTAAAATATTTGAGGGGTTTTAAAATTTGCTAATTTTTTTACCTGTTTGAAATAGAACAAAGCAGTAAGTAGAATGGTAAAGCTGAACCATTTTTTTTGTTTTTAAAATTCAACATCATTCGATTCGATTCTAGTTTTTAATACATTTTCGATTTTTTTTTTTTTGTCTTCGGTTCAGCTAAATCATGAGACTTTGTAGCATAAGTGATTAGGTTGGCTAGGTTGGGTGGGCGTGGTGGTCACGGAACTTTTCCTCCTCTCCCACTCTATTTTTCTGTCAAAGATTGGTTCCAAATTCTCTAATATTGGAAACATAGTTGCAGGCAGTGAGCTCTGTCGGCGTCCAGGTCAATGAGGCAACGGACCGCGCCGCCAAGCAGGCTGTAACGGAGCCCTTGGCCGTGTCATACACGCTGCCCCACTTCGTCATCGGCACTGTCATCCATAACCCTTAATGGTCCCGATGGTGCCAAGCATGGGATGTGCAAGGTATCAACAAGCTTTGCCTCCTCAAGCATTCCCAGCCCCGCTGGCTGTCGTCAACCCAGTCGGTCCGTCGATGGGAAGTTATCCTCACCCGGCTGAGGATTGGCCACTCCCAACTTTCGCATGGGCACCTCTTGAGTGGATTTCCCTCAGGTGTATGACACTCGTTTTGTCCCACTGACGGTCGCTCACCTCCTCTTTGAGTGTTATGGCTGTGATGCGACCCGCCGTCGCCACTTCGGCTTTGAGATTGCGCGACCTGATCAATCAGCCCTCGTTCTGCGGGGGTGCGCTGGTGCGTTTCTTACAAGACACTAGTTTAATGCAGCGTCTCTGATTTTCCTCGTCCGTTCGCTGCAACATGATCCACCGGGTTGAAGCGGCAGTTAATTATTCTTCCACACAACAACAACAACAACAACAACAACAACAACAATAATAATAATCACAGAGCAAAGTTTATTTTTTCAGCTGTCGTCATATTGGTCTGGTCTGGTCTAGTCTAGCGAAATCGATACCAGTCCCTTCAACGGAGAGTTTATGTATGTGATATATACATATTAGTGATGTAGCGGATGTCATTTTTTTCACATCCGCGGATGCGGATGAGGGTTTGATTTCAACATCCGCGGATGCGGATGCGGATGTCTACATTTTCGTTATTTTTTAGGATATATTCGAGATTTGTTGTGTTTAACGTATATAATAAGTTATTATATAGAGAGAGCTGTAGCTATAATGTAGTATAATTGATTAATTGTACAATAATTGCTGTACTTTTCTCTGAACATATAAAATAATATCAAGCATCTAACTAATATAGAAATCAATTAGTGAATTCGTCTGCAAATAAATTCGTTATATTTTGTTGAGTTTCAGCCACAATTAGAAACCATAATTGTGTTACCAGGATGCGGGACGTGAACCCAACTCAAATGCACCCCACCGACCTCTTTCCCCAACCTCCACCCTTATAGAAAGAGATCTTTAATTAGCTTGATAACTATTTATATTAAGTTTAAAGTTTTATTAGGCATATTTATAAATGAGTAATTAAAATAAAGTAAACTAAGATGTTCATCGTTTAATGTTCAAACTTAATTATAGGAAGGTTATGCTTAAGGAACATTAATTTTTCTGCCTTTTCTGCTGCCAGTCTGTTTCTCTTTTCATCATATATTAATCCAGCACTGCTAAATAATCTCTCGCTTGGTACGTTTGTTGGAGGACAGGCTAAATGTTTCCTTGCAAGTTTACTCAAGTATGGATAGATATTCTGCGTATTTTTCCACCAACTAATAGGATTGTCACATGCAGCCAGGCGTTTTTCTTGGTGATAGCTCTCGATCATTTTTACTACATCTTTTGACATCGCGTAGGTCTCGTCATTGCTGCTTGACTCAAGAAACTGAGAGACAGATTCTGTGATAGATTTGCTTGTTGAAGGTGTTGGTTCTGTCACTGAAACTTTTATTCTTTTGGTGGGTGGCGAAGCGACAGATTCAAGAGATTGAAGCTCTTCAACTGCTTTGCCAAGTGATGATTTAACTCGTTCTAATGTACTAGGTGAAAATAACTTAGCTTTGTAACGTGGATCTAAGTAGGTTGCAAGAGAGTAACTTCATACAAGAACAGCCTCTCGTCTTGTCGCTTGCATCACTTTTGCGCACAATGAACTAGTTCTATTAATATAGTAGAATTTGATAATTTCCGCTTATTAATGACATTTTATCTCAACGGTCCACATCCGCACGACATCCGCAGTCCAAAGTGCGGATGCGAATGCGAGAAAATGTGCGGATGTTATGTGGATGCGGATGTGACCTACATCACTAATACATATTATATACACAATAAAGAGTGTATAATAACAAGCTTAGTCCAGTCTACCATAAAATAAATGATAGAACAGAATAGTTAGGGGAATTATAAAGCTTAACTATTTCAAATGGGTTAAATGTTATGAAATTTGAAAACCTCTCCAAGGACTTTAAAACAACTTTGTATTTATAACACAAATAAGAATAAAATTAAATTTATAAAAAATATCTTTCGTATTGTAAAATTAATAACGACGTAATTCACTTATTTACAAACCTAATTACTTCAGTAATAGCAACTAATTACGTTATCTGCGTTAGATAAATGTTTTGGTTTTGTTATCAATTAATTCTAATATAATACTCGCCTCACTTGACGCAAGTTATTTCATTTGACTTATCTTATAAGCTACTGATAACTCTCTCTATCTCTCTGCAATTAATATAAAACATTTCTAATTAATAATCCAATTAATTCCATTTATTACAATGTCATACGAAACGAAAGTTCTGAAATGTGAAGACAGCAAATAAAGTGTGCTACTTTATTCTAAATTACTTTTATATGTGATAATATAATCTCATTTAATATGACAATATAAATATAATATAAATACGCTTATCCATATTTTTATATCTCTTAAAATGACGATATAAATATAGAATTACTATGAAATGCAAAGATTATTAACATTATTATTTCATTTTTAATACCCTGGTTAAGCTACGACCATATGAAGTTTCTCTTACCACTCAAATTTTATTCATTGCCATAATTCCTGACTGTCGATCTACAAGAAGTACCGTTACGAGTACCGTTACGAGTATCGTATAAAGAAGGTATGAAGAAGGTATATATTTTTTTTACAAGTCAATTACGTTAAACACTCTTGGGTGATAAAACAAACTCTAAAAAGCGGTTTATTCCTTTTGGTTGATAACCGCATCTGACATCATCGCTCTTCAAGTTTCTATTACTTAGTGAAAACTATCGTAATAAATTGACCTCCGTCTCAAAAGTTATTGAGATGAAATGTGTATGAAATATGAAGAAATAACATAAAAATACGCTGGGTCAGGGAGTTCCTGAAGTATATTAATATTTTTATATATTCATATTGCGTTTAAAAATGTTGATTGAGGTTCTTATCGTTAAATTGAACGAAGCTAAAGTTTAAAATTAATTTTGAATGTTCAGGAATAGATATAACTTAGTATTTATTTATGTGAAATGACTCATTATTTGAATGGAACTGTACTAATGTTATAACCAAAAGAGTATATATATACAGTGTGTACTCGGATATTGAGTATTTGGATCTTTTCCGTTTGGGGGCTACCGATTTTCATTAAAGTTCGCTGCTAACCCCCAAACGGAAAAGACCCATATATTTATATTATATTAGCTAACTACGAGGGCAGGATGAGAGTAGACAACTTTCTCATCCAGCATATCTCCGAAATGAGGCTGCGGGATACTGCAGATGTTGACCGCAGGTTGATCATGCTGCAGAGGTTGACCGCAGGTTGATCCTGTACTGTCGTTCGAAGTCATCTAGTTTATAATATAAATGATTTATTTGATATTCCGATCAACGAAAGAAAGATTTGGCAAAATTTAAGATTCACAACAATGAATTTTTTGACAGTTCAAAATAATTACTTAAACCTAATCTAACCTAACCTAATTTAATATTGAAAAACTTACCTACGGTGTAAATTACTTAAGATGTAAACTTCATTATCATGAAGTTGATATTTAGCCAAACATTTAAATTACTTCATTAGTGAAATTGAGTTTGTGAAGTTCATTGGATTTTCTTTTTATGCTTTTAAAATTCTCTCTCTCTCTCTCTCTCTCTCTCTCTCTCTCTCTCTCTCTCTCTCTCTCTCTCAGTCCCCCTCCCCCAGTAGTTAGTCCCCCTCCCCCAGTAGTTAGTTCAACTGCGTCGGGAAACGACTCAGGCCAGTTAGGAAAAACCACAACTTAAAATCACTCAAAACTGTGCTCTTCAATGCTAGGTCAATTAGAAACAAACTAATGGAATTTATAGCGCTAGTCAAAACTGAGAACTTTGATATCATCGGAATAACGGAATCCTGGATTCATTCTGAATGAAGGGATTTTGTAGGAGAATTTGAAATGGTAGGTTACAAAATGTTTCACAAAGATAGGAACGGAAGGGAAGGCGGCGGTGTACTTTTGTATGCTCGGGACTCCCTGCACCCGGTAAACAGTAATATCGTATCTGCTCATGAAATGTTGGGAATTGATCTAAACCTACATAATAAAGTAGTGCAGCTACTTCTAGTATATAGACCACCTCACTACCCCGTTGATAAGGATATAAACTTGTATAACAAATTAAGCACTAAGCAGAATAGTGAATAATAAGATCAGTGTGATTTTTGGTGATTTTAATTGTGGTAATGTAAATTGGGAAAACAAAACAGTTGATGCTGACGGCTCAAGACTGTTGGAATTTGCCGATGATAACTTACTAAGTCAATGGGTTGACGGGCCTACTAGGGGTAATAATAAACTAGACCTCATATTCACGAACGAAGATGACCTAGTCTCTAACCTGACTATTGGTGAAAATTTAAGTAATAGCGATCATAATTTGATTAGGTTTGACCTCAGGGTTCCAGTTAATACACGAGAAAAGACTCGTGAAAGACTGGATTTCTCGAGAGCAAATTTTGAAAGCTTCCGAAGTAGTTTAGACACACTCGAAGTTCTAATAAGTGAGGATGTCAATGTCACCTGGAGCTCATATAGGGATCAATTTAGAATATTACAGAACACTTTTATACCCACTAAAATGGTTTCCTTGTCAACAAAGTCACCGAAATGGTTTAACAACGAAATTAGGAGGGCTATTACGGGAAGAAATAGAGCCTACAAACTACTTAAGTCGCATTTCAACCACACTAATTCAGAAAACTATATAAACCTACGTAGGAGGGTTAAGTCCTTAATTAGATCAGCCAAACGTGATGAAGAAGCTAGAGTTGCCTCACTCTGTAAAGTTAACCCTAAAGAATTTTTTGCCCATGTTAATAGCAGAAAGCCAATTAAAAATTCTGTAGGCCCCTTAAAAGATAGAAATGGCGTACTGAAATTCGGTGATAAAGATATAGCTAATACTTTAAACGAGTTCTTCATTACAGTCTTCACGGAGGAAGACAATAGAAGTGCCAAGTCCTCGGATTACATATGACGGTGACCAGCCCGAAGAGACCATAAGTTTTACGAGAAATGAGGTACAGCAATTAATTGATAAGATGAACAAATACAAATCACCTGGCCCCGACTTATTTCTTCCAAGGGTATTAAAAGAGGTTAGCCACAATGTTGTTGACAACTTAGTAACCATATTCAAACAATCAATCGAGTTAGGGAAAGTTCCAACCGACTGGAAGTTAGCAAATGTAACACCAATCTTTAAAAAGGATGATAGGGAAAATCCTTGTAATTATCGCCCGATCAGTTTAACATCAGTTGTCGGCAAACTGTTGGAATCCATCATTACAAAACGTATTGTGTATCACCTTGAATCTAACAATCTAATTTTTTATTCTCAACATGGATTTAGGCGACATAGATCCTGTCTGACAAACCTATTAGAGTTTTTCCATAATATGCATACACTGTACGATGCAAGTAGGACAATAGATATAGTGTATCTCGACTTTCAAAAAGCCTTTGACAAAGTCCCTCACGCTAGATTGATAGCTAAAGTCAAAGGACTAGGAATCACCGGGCTCGTTTCCAACTGGATTGAGGATTGGTTAAAAGATAGAAAGCAGAGAGTGGTAATAAATGGAGTGGCTTCGGAGTGGGCGCCGGTCACCAGTGGTGTCCCACTGGGTTCCGTTCTGGGTCCTTTACTTTTTATCATCTATATTAACGATATAGACGTCGGGCTTCTTAGTGCAATCTCCAAATTTGCAGACGATACGAAATTAGGAAGTAGTGTAGGTACTGAGGAGGGCGTAAGAACGCTTCAGAACGATCTTGACAGGTTGGGCGAATGGTCTGCTACTTGGCAGATGCCATTCAACTTGGACAAATGTAAGGTAATGCACATAGGTTATAAAAACCCGAAGACCGATTACTCTCTCTTGGGAAGGAATTTGACTGAGACTGATCTAGAGAAAGACTTGGGAGTCTATATCAGCAACGATCTGAAACCGTCAAAGCACTGTGCAGAAGTCGAAAAGAGGGCCTTAAAATTATTAGGTTATATTAAAAGACAGTTCCAGTTTCGGAACAAGGAGACTGTAATGTCTCTTTATAATTCTCTAGTCAGACCTCAACTGGAATACTGTGCGCAGTTTTGGTCTCCATCCCTCAGGAAGGACATAGAAAGGTTAGAAAGAGTACAAGCAAGGGCTACAAAATTGATCCCTTCAATGAGAATGCAAAGCTACCAACGGAGATTGGAGCGCCTAAATCTGTTTAGCTTAGAGACGAGGAGGTTGCGAGGTCAGCTTATTCAAGTCTTCAAGATGCTCAAAGGAATAGACAGGGTAGATTACAGAAACTTATTCTCACTTAATGCCAATCCGACAAGAAATAATGGGTTTAAACTGGAACTAAAGACATTTAGGACCTCTGTCTGCGGAAATTTCTTTTCCTATAAAATAGTTAATATCTGGAACCAACTTCCCTCAGAGGTTGTTTCCAGTCAAAGTGTAAATGTGTTTGAAAATAGGCTAGACAAAGTACTGAACACACTCACAGTTTAAGATTAAAACCTCAGAAAACTCTGCAGGAGTTCGCTTGCACGGTGTCTCTGTGAGCAAGCTAAATATAGAGCTATTTATATATTCTCCACTTTCCTGTAAAATTTCCTTGGCTACTTTTCCAGGGTCAAGGTATTTTCTTCAACCTTTTTCCGTACCTGCCTCTGGCAGGGAGGGAGCGGAGGGTGGGGAGAGAGCCTTCTACTTTTCTATTCAGTTTTCTACTACTGCTAGGATAGTTGAAAGAAAAATAAACTTTTAATAACAGGAACCTCCCACAGTGGACCGAAAGGTCTTTGAGGCTTCCTCTTGTCCTTGTAACTCTCTCTCTCTCTCTCTCTCTCTCTCTCTCTCTCTCTCTCTCTACCTTGGTTTATATTATCAAAATCTATGATGATCTAGAGAACATTACTCAACATCAAAACTTTAGTGATGGTTAAGAAGTTGGAGGAAATATTTATCAATCACTCATTCAATCAATGAAAACTTTTTATTGATGAAAATAAACAATAAAATAATACAATATTTGCACTATTACATTAATTTTAACATAGAACATTCAACTCTCAAATAGACTATGATATTTGTTTATATTTAATTTAGCTCTTATTATGTTTTAGGCTCTATTAGACTTTCATATTAATTAAATGATAACATATTACTCCACAGATGTTTATAATTAATAGAGAGATACGAATAATTAATCTAGAATATACAAACCAACTTATAGTTGAATATAAGAAATGAATTCTATAACACAATATATACTGTATATTAAATCTCAAAAAAGCTTTATTACAAATATGAACTAAAAGAATTGATAGATACAAAAAATATGAGAAATGAAGTAAGTAATACAGGGTGGTCCAAACGTCCCTATCTATTTTGGTGAAATAATGATATTTCTATTTTATTTTCTATAGGCCAAAGACGATGATAAATGTACAAGAACGTTTTTTTTTTTTTCATTTACGGGGAGCAATTGCGTGCTCCCCGGCCTACTCTTACTCTCCGGCGACATTAAGACTAATCCAGGCCCCACTACAACTTACACATGTCACCATACACAAAGACATAGACACACTAGGACCATGAGACACATACAGAAGCATAATATTAACATATTACAGTACAACGTAGATGGCCTCACAAACAAAATCATGCAACTTAGGGAATTCGTACACAAACAAAACATTCACATAGCACTTATACAAGAAAAGAAACTAAAACGCCCACACAAAACACCTACCATCCCTGACTTCACGGCGATCCGTCAAGATCGTACTCGGGGTTACGGGGTTGGACTCATCACTTACATACGCAAAAGCATTAGCTACACTGATCCACCCAAAACATTACAAACACAATCCAAGCAGATAACACGATAGAAATACAGGCAGTTCACATTAAAGCACGCGCAAAACACAACACCACACTCATCAACATTTACATCCCACCAGATAGTTCACCTCAGGTGCCAGCCAATTACAATCTACAGTTACACAATCTGGCCTCTCTCACTAATGTTATCTTAGGAGGAGACTTCAACGCTAAAGACACTAGTTGGTACCTGCACAACCAAAGCAACACCAAAGGCGCCAACATAGCCACACAACTAAACAGCCTCTTCATTCTTAACAATACAGAAGAATATATACACATACCACATCAAGCAGGATACTCAAACTCCTTCCCAGACATAACTTTCTGTTCCCCCTCACTAGCAACACATACACACTGTAGAACAGAAAAGCAACTGTCATCAAACGACCTGCCCATCATCATTACAACAAGTTCTACACTCTGCCCCAACAGCCTTAGGCACACTTACAGAAATTACAAGAAAGCTGATTGGGAACAGTTCAAAATACAGACTGAGGAACAATTCACCACATTAAACAGCACACCCATCATAAACATCAATACAACACTCAAGACATTTAATCAGATCATCAATAATGCAAACAAATACATACCCAAGGGCAACATTAGGAAATACAACCCAAACTACACTAGAGAAATAGCCCACCTCATAAGGCAACGTAACAACCTCAAACATAACACACAAACACCACACACAAAAGCCATAAAACAGCAGATACAACAGCTCAACACAGAAATAAACAACAAACTTAAAGAAAAACAAACACAAACTTTTAGGGAATTCATAACAACACTAAACCACTCCACAGATACATCCAGGCTATACAAGACTATAAGCAGCATTACCCACTCTTACAACGGCATTCACACACACGCGGCTATCTGTTGCAGCCAAAATAATATCCCAACATATACACAACAAGCTAACATTCTAGTTAATCACTACACAAAGATAAGTCACTTAAACAGAGACAACAACCAGAAACACGCAAACAGACAAACAGCCAGACACAAGAAAACCTACAGACTCGAAACGACCATTACACCCTTCAATACAGACCAGACCACCAAGATCATCAAAAACATTAAGAATTCGAAAGCTACTGGACCAGACAACATATCTAACATACACCTTAAACACTTGGGCCCACAGGGAGTACTAGCTCTCACAAACATCAGCACATATTCATACCAACACTGTATTATTCCTGACATATGGAAACAAGGTAAAATTATTACACTACTCAAACCAAACAAAAATCCAACAGAAGCAGCTTCCTATAGACCTATTACTTTACTATGCACACCTTCCAAAGTAACAGAAAGACTAATCTTACAAATCACCAACCCACACATACCACTCTCGCCTACTCAACATGGATTCAGACCTCACCACTCAACCACGACATTACTCACTAACCTCACGCAGCACATCATGGATGGCATCAACTCCAGACGACCAGCTCAAGGTACATTATTAGCACAATAGACATTAGTAAAGCATTTGATGCTATCCCACGCTTCCCTCTCATAAACAAAATACTCAACACAAACATGCACAATAACACCAAAAGGTGGCTGAGCAACTATCTATCAGGAAGTTACTCACATGTCACATTTAATGGCAAGTCATCCAAAAACAAGCTTTTTCCGAACGGGGTCCCTCAAGGCTCTGTTCTCTCACCAACACTGTTCAACTTATACATGCATGACATTCCAACACCCATAGATAACAAACTTACCTTATCATCATATGCAGATGACATCACTCTAACATCCACCCACAACAACATCGATACCGCTACAATTAACCTACAAACATACATAAACAGTATACAAGACTGGCTCACACACAATAGACTCAAAGTAGCGCCCACAAAATCAACCATCAACTTGCTAACAAGCAACACAAAAGAACACCAGATAACTCCACAGCTTACACTAAACAACACCAACATTCCACACACTCACAGGACCAAAATACTTGGGGTCACATACAACACATCATTCTCTTTTGCAAACCACATTCAGGACATTAAAAACAAATATACGTCAAGGCTTAACACGCTTAGGGTACTAACAGGCACAAACTTTGGACACCAGCAGAAAACAACATCACTCATACAAATAATATATTCGCTCAGTTATAGACTATGCTAGCCCATGCTGGGCACCCATTATCTCAAACACACACATAAACACCTTACAGACAATACAAAACAACGCACTTCGTATCATTACAGGATGTACTCAAACAACACCAATAGAACACCTGCACACACAAACAAAAATACTGAAAGTTAGGGAACATTTAGACATGAGGGGAACACAATTCATGGCAGCAGCGACAACTAACCCACGACACCCTTGCCACTACATGTACAATCATACACCAACACTTCGCACCATTAAGGTAACACCAGAGAGACATTATAACCAAATACTCCATTCCATACCACGCCCCACAGGCATCACACAGTACAGAAAACACACACACACACACACACACCTAACCCACAAAGCACTGACACGACTCGGTCCGAATGCGGTCCTAGGTGCGAAGCCGCCACCCATTGACAGGTCAGAGACCAGCCTGAGCAGATCGGATCGAGTTAACTTAGCAGGATTCCGATGTGGACATCACCCCAACTTACAGACATAAGACTTATAAACACAGACTAGACAACTCCATAGACGACACCTGCCACCTGTGCCAGGACACACCACAAATAATTGAACACATTATGACAGACTATACCGCTCTAGCACAACAACGAACACAACACAAGATCACTAGTGCGCTGAACCTCTGGTCCACTCCGGAGAGGGCGATCGGTTACCTGCGTGCCGCCAGTTGATCGGCCAACAACAACAACAACAACAACAAACAACGTGTGATGGTGCAGAAGTGCATAGAAATTCAAGAAAAATTTGAAGATGATTTCACAAACCAGGACCTACAGACAAAGCAATTCGCGAGCTGGTCAATAAATTTAAAAGAACAGGATCTGTTCATGATGAGGCAAGATCTGGACGTCCAGATACCTCTCAATAAAATGTCGAATTGGTAAGAGATGGCCTTCAAGCAAATCCTAGAATCTCAACTCGCATAGCATCACGTAGACTGAACATACCAAAAATTACTGTTCTAAGGATTTTAAAATCAACATTAAAAAAGAAAAGTTACCATATTCAAGTGCTACATGAGTTACACGAAGAGGATTATCCAAGACGGGCCGCCATGTGCATAGAATTGATTGAAAAAATTCATACCGAAAACTTATTAAACCACATTCTCTTCAGCGATGAAGCGACATCCTACACATGCCGAAAGGTTAGTCGACATAATTCCGTATCTGGGCTAGTGAAAAACCAACCGAGTTCTACGAATGAGAGAGAGATTCTCTTAAAGTTAATGTCTAGTTGAGTATGACAAGATCGAAGATTTACGAACCTTTTTTCTTTGCAGAAGCTACGGAAACAGGACCAATTTATTTTGACATGCTTAAACCCCAGCTTCGTTCAGATGGCATTCTCGACACTGTTGTCTTCCAACAAGATGGCGCTCCATGTCAGTATGCAAACATCGTTCAGGCGTACCTTGATGAGCTCTTAGGAAATCGGTGGATTGGACGTGGTGGAAACAGGCCCTGGGCAGCACGATCTCCGGATTTAACACCATTAGACTTCTTTGCGTGGGGCTTTATAAAGTCTGAGGCTTACAAAACAAGAGTTACAGACCTGCAGGATCTGCGAACACGCATTGTCGCGGCAGTCGCTAAAATAACCCCAGAGATGCTTGAGAATGTGTTCCACAATGCAGTGAACAGATTTGAGATATGCAGAGACACTGATGGTGCTCACCTCGAATCTTAGACCTAAGTTTGACAAATAAACAAACTGTACATCTAATTGTGTAACTACATTTTTATCCTAAAATACTGTTATTTCAGCAAAATAGATAGGGACTTTTGGACCACTCTGTATAGTATCAGTGGCGAAACTACCGATGGTGCAAGCGGTGCAATGCACCGGGGCCCACAGCCTTAGCGCCCATCATAGATTTGTTTAATATATAAAAATTGTACTTATAAAGCTGTGCTGAACGTCCTTTCTCAAAGCTGAAGTTGATAAAAAATTATTTGAGAAGCACAATGTTGCAAAACAGATTAAGTGGCCTTTCGATAGTTTCAATTGAAAACAAAACTGCAAGAGAATTAAATTTAGAGGAAATGGTGACCACTTTTGCTGAAATGAAAACCAGAAAAGTTGACTTTAAATAAACGGTGAGTAAGGGGTTCCAAAAAACCTTAGCACCCCCATTTGCAGCTTACATGTTTACTTATATCGAAATAGCTTTAGTGATTATAAAAATATATAAAATTCTTTATTTATTGCAGGTATTAAAATTACTCTAGCTGATAAAGTGATAATATAATGGCTTCTCAATTAATTGGTGATTCGGAGAGGCAACGTGTGATAGATCGCATACGAGCAATAACATTTCGGGAAGCTCGTGATGCTGGAGCCACCTTTATAACACGTTCATGGGTTGCCAAAAAGTTGCGAAGAAGTGAAGACTTCGTCAAAAGAAATTGGAATAAAACTTTGGATGAATGTGAAATGGATACAACCAAATCTGGGCGCCCAAATTTGCCACTCTCTCAGGAAATAAAGGACATCATTGAAAGCGGTACGCGTAAGCGGAAAAACAGCTGTGCTAAACTTTCTAGAGAGATCGAAGTGTTGAGAGGAAAGATCGTTAGTGGTGAGATCATTCGACTGTGCCGTCATAGGTAAGGTTTAAAGCCTTGGCATGAACTTCCAAAGCCAAGAAAAACTCAACTTAGCATCGATGACAGAATGTGGTTTGCCCATTATCTTGAAGATTGGGATGTGGATGATTTCATGCATTTAGCTGTCTCCGATGAATTTTTTGTTTACGTAACACGTCGGCCTAACTTAGACAGAGCTGGGCACTTGCGTTTTTTTGCGGTACTGCGGTACTGCGGTACTACTACCGCACTACCAAACCGGTACCGCATAACGCAGTACCACAAAGGATCGCTGAAAGTACAGCAGTACCGCTACCGCATTCAAATTTCCCGCGGTACTTTCCGCGGTACCGACCAACACGGTAGTACCGCAGTACCGCAGTACCGCAAAAAAACCGCAAGTGCCCAGCTCTGCAGGCTAACTACCAAAATGATCGAGTGTGGGCCACAACACCAGATAAAATCGATGACAATGAACATTATCGCGAATTATTAAAAAGTCCAGACTGTGTTGGTGTGTTTATTTTGCTCACTGCAAAGAAGCTCATGTGGGTACTGAAGCCAAATGGTCAGAGTTGGGATGGACAGTATTTTCGTGATATTATTCTATCCCAGCATGTCATTCCTTTTCTAAGAAACCCAGACAATGTTATGGATGTCGATCAGGTCACACTTCTGCACGATAAGGCCCCCTGCTTTAAGGCATGAGCCACTCAACAGTTGTTGCGGAACCATGAGATCGATTTCTTCGGAAATGAAGAATGGCCAGGAAATTCTCCTGACCTGAACGCCTGTGAACACATTGGATCAATTATAAAGGACAAGGTTGAATGTCTCTTGTTTCAAGAACCTGCAGCAAATCGATTTTCGAAGGATACAATGACGCAACACATTGAAATTGTTTTAGCAAATTTGCGTAACGATCAAGATCTATTCACGTCACTTTTGGCAAGCTACCCAAAGCGAATTCAGGCTGTTTTGGAAGCCAATGGCGGGAACACCAAGTTTTAATTGTTTCTCATTAAATGCAGGATTAAATTCTCTTTTGTAAGGTATGTTTAGTTTTACTGTACCTCTAATGGTTTAGGCTATGGGCGGGGGGGCTAAGGTTTATTGGAGCCCCGTAGATATATTGTGTCTAAAGTTTTGTAAATATTTATCAATACGTATTGTGACGTGGTTTTTTTTTTAGGGGGTCCCATGTGAATATTTTGCATCAGGGCCCACAACAACCTAGTTTCGTCACTGTATAATATCTACATTTAATCTTCAGTATTTATCGGTATTTTTTTATTAAAAGATATTTCAACTTGTTAGTCACACTTATATTATTAATAATAATAATAATCATAATCATAACCTCAAGATTTTCAGATTCCATTACAAAGGTAAGAAACTGGGTAAAAGATCTACACACTCCAACCCCAAATATGGTCATCCCATAAGTAATGCGGCATTTTTTAATTTTTTTTTTTTCATTTTTATCATTATTTTACGGATAGAAATCAAAGAACTCTTTGAAGTTATTTATATTTAAATAAATATTTATTTAAATATAAATAACTTCAAAGAGTTCTTTGATTTCTATCCGTAAAATAATGATAAAAATTGGAAAAAAAAAAATTTTAAAATGCCGCATTACTTATGGGATGACCTAATATTTTTCTCTGTGGAGATTTTAATTTCCCATTCATGAAATATAAAAGGATAGAAAAAAATATATGTATACACCAGGACAAGGGGGGGGGGGGCACGAGAAGACCAGGAGCAGGTAAAAATGCTACTAGCTCTAGCGGATGAATTTATGTTAACGCAAGAAATAACAGAAAGCACAAGAAAAAACAACTGCCTAGATTTGGTATTCACAAACAACAGCAACCTAATTGATAATGTAGAAATATCCCCAACTATGATAACGAACCACAATATCATTGAAATAGCAACTAATATAAAGGCAACAGGAAAAGAAAGAACACGAACAACAGAAAGAAGCAAATTCGAAATTTTTTATTTTCACTCCAAAGCTATAAACTGGGAAGATGTTACATCCAGCATGGAAGTAATAGATTGGAAAACCATTTTCAAGGACAAGACAACAGAAGAGATGCGAATGACTTTAGAGGAGAAGATTTTAGAAATTATGGAAAAACATGTCCGAAAACTACAACAAACAGGAAAGCGAAGCAGGTTCGAGAGACAAAAGAGGGCATTGTTCCAAAAGAGAAAAAGAGTGACTGCAAAATTAAGTAACTGTAAAGATAACAACATCAGAAAAATATTAAATGATAAACTGCAAAGTATCGATGACGTCATACAGAAACTAATTGAGAAGCATACAGAAAAAGAAGACGACGCTATAGAAGCGATGAAGGCTAGCTCAAAGTACTTCTATAATTTCGCAAAAAGAAAGTCGAAAAACAATGCGACTATCGGACCTTTCAAAAACGAGAACAGTGCTTTATCTAATGCTCTAACAGAAGTATCTGAAATATTAAGAGCTCAGTACGAATCATCTTTCAGTATCCCAAAACCTGACAAACTGATATGCGATAGAAACGCGTTCTTTGAAGAACTACAAGGGGAAAGTACAACGGACTTCGACTTTACGACGGATGATATTACACAAGCCATAGGGAAACTAAAAACACACTCAGAGGCAGGACCGGATAAATGGAATGCCACACTGATCAAAAACTGCAAGAATGCAATCGCTGAGCCCCTATATTGGATATGGAGACGATCACTAAACACAGGAAAAATACCGGGCATCCTGAAGAGCGTGAACATAGTCCCAATATGTAAAGGAGGAGATCGATCCGAGGCCAAAAACTATAGGCCAGTGTCTCTTACATCTCATCTCACTAAATTACTTGAAAGAATAGTTAGACAGAAAATGAGACTTTTTGGAAACTCAGAAAAAATTCAATGATAACCAACATGGGTTTCGGTCAGGCAGATCATGCCTATCACAACTAATGGAACAATACAACATTATTGATGCGCTTGAAAGTAATGAAAACTATGATGTACTACACACAGACTTTGCCAAAGCGTTCGACAAGTGTGACCATGGAATCGTAACACAAACTGAAATATATGGGAATAACAGGAAAAGTAGGGAAATGGATATATAATTTTCTTAGTGAGCGGCGGCAAGTCATTACAGTAAAAGGAGTATCTTCATCAGAATCAGAGGTCCTCAGCTCAGTACCACAAGGAACAGTATTAGCTCCACTACTCTTCATAATCATGCTAACCTACATAGATGAGGACGTTACCAGAGACAGTACAGTAACGTCATTTGCGGATGACACAAAGATCAGTAGAAAAATAAGAAACCCAGAAGATGTAGGATCTCTACAAACCGACATGAACAGAATCTACAAATGGACGGAAGACAACAATATGAAGTTTAACACTGAGAAATTTCAGCTGTTACGGTACGGAAAAAGTGAAGACCTAAAATCCATGGAATATTATATCCCAAATGAACAGGAAATTCAGAAAAATTCTAGACCAAAAGATTTAGGTGTTGTAATGTCTAAATAAGATAGCAGTAAATAGAGCAAAGAGAATAACGGGGCAGATAGTGAGAACCTTTAAACGAAGGGATAGGAATGTAATGATTCCTCTACTGAAAACCCTGATCATACCCAAATTGGAATACTGCTCGATCCTAACATCCCCATATAAAAAAGAAGACATTAGCCAGCTGGAAGGGATTCAGAGAAGCTTCACAGCCAAGATCAAGGGGTGCAAAGAACTAAATTACTGGGAAAGGTTATGCGAACTAGACCTATATTCACTGGAAAGGAGAAGTGAGAGATACACTATTATTTACACTTGGAAAATAATGGAGAAACTAGTCCCTAATCTTACTCTGAACCCTGTAACTCCCCAAACAACGGTGGAAAGTAGAATAGGAAGACTGTGTCGTGTTCCCAAATTTAAGGCGAGACAGGGAACATCCTTAACCCTGAAAGAAAATAGTTTTGTTGTGAGAGGACCAAAACTGTTTAATCAGCTGCCCAAAGACCTAAGAAACACGAAGGGATTGCAGTGGACATCTTCAAAAGAAGATTAGACCCCTGGCTCAGAACAATCCCCGATGAACCGGGCGTACCTGGCTATGTGAGGTGGAGAGCACAAGAAACCAACTCACTACTTCACCAGGCCAACTCGAGAGGAGGGGCGACAAGCTTGACCTTCGCGAAATGAGGAATCATCGCGCGGAACCATTGTAACGTAAGGTTAATAATACTTTTAATATCAGTGCTCAAATCATTCCATAATTTTAGTCCAACGAAATTAGGTGATTCTTGGGATGTAAACAATCGAACTTGAGAAATAACATCCATAGCTGCTGGCAGCCTGCTGCTCCTAGTTTGGTGTGAGCAAATTTCTTGAAGAGGTGTTTGATGACGTCGTTTAACCTTCGTAACATCAAAGGGCATAGGACGGAGGGGCCCTAAGCATTACGTGGGATCCGAACTACCGGTCGCTATATTACATATATATATATATATATATATATAATATATAATATATATATATATATATATATATATATATATTATATATATATATATGTGTGTGTGTGTGTGTGTGTGTGTGTATATCTGAAGCGGAGTTGAAATAAACTCGAAAGTACTTGGAGTGCATAGTGTATATTTCACGTTTTCCTGCGGATTATTTCAAAATAAAGAAGTTCACGCGTTTAATGTGAATAACAGATATATATATATATATATATATATATATATATATACAGAGAGCGAGGAGAGAGGAGAGGGAAGGGGTAAGGAAAGGTATAAGTAAATGGACACCAGGATAATTGCTCTCACGAACATATGGCAAAGTTCAGCGATGAGATGCGAGAACGTGAGTCAACTTTACATAACACAAAAGGGAAAGCAACACAATTCTAAATACATTCATTCAATAAATCTGTTATTATTTACTGACTTTTATTATGAAATAAAACACTATGAAAAAACTGAATGTGTCTATTTACTTTTGTCAGTGTTCTGTGTATACTGTATATACAGTAAAATACCTTTCAACCTTTCAAATGTTCCGTGCGATGATTCCTCATTTCACGAAGGTCAAGCTTGTCGCCCCTCCTCTCAACAATATATATATATATATATATATATATATATATATATATATATATATATATATAATGTGTGTGTGTATATATATATATACTGTATATGGGATGAATTTCAGAATTAAACACGTGAAATGAATGAATGATGCAAATCCACAAGGAAAAAGAAAATGATTCCAAGACCTTTCGTGTATTCAGAGCTGCACCTCGTCAGGGAATGACGTCCGTCCGTTATATGTATATATATACACAGGGTGTTTCACAACCGGTCTGCCATACTTTGGGGGGGTGATATTGAGTAAAAAGTTAATACAACATAGGTGCTATTTTCAACCATTGCGGAACTACGGACGTTTTAAGGTGCACGGAAAAAAAAACAAGAGTATTAATCTGATGTATTTATTGCTACATTTTATGAGATGCACTTATAAATGTTCAAAAAATCCGCCTCGGTTTTCAATGCACAGCTTTGCTCGTTCGAAACAAGAGTCCACTGCCCATTGAATCATTTCGGGATGTTCTCGTATGTAAGCAGTGGCATCCATAATCCGAAGCAAGAGTTCCTCTCTCGTTTGTACTTTGGTCTTGTAGACCATCTCTTTCATAAGGCCCTATAAAAAGAAATCTAACGGGGTTAGGTCCGGAGATTTCTGGGGCCACGATATTGAACCAGCACGACCAATCTAACGATTCCCGTACCGCTGATTCAAGTAATCCGTAACATGACCAAAATGTGGTGGCGCCCCATCATGCTGAAAGAACATCCTGCGCCTTGTCTCCTAGGGCACGTCCTCCATCAAAAGCGGCAATTCGTTCGTCAGGAAGTTCAGATAAATATCAACAGTTAATCGTTGTTCCAAAACGAACGGTCCAATCAGTTGATCTCCAATTATACCCCACCAAACATTCACCGAGAATCGATGTTGAAAGTTTCCTTCAACATTACCGTGGGAATTATCGGCAGACCACAAGTGGGAATTTCGTCTATTGTTAATTCCATCCCAAATGAATTGTGCTTCATCACTAAATAGGATGCGATTAGTGTTGAAAAATAATCGAAACTTTACAAACCGGTTTTTAATCGATCTGTTTTTTGAAAACCGGTTTTAACCGGTTATGACCGAAAAGTATAGTAATTTTCAAAAGCCACAATTGAAAGGTACTGACTTTAACTCTTAACAAGCATAGCTTATCGCCTATTTTTTGGTCAAAAGAATGCAAAAATGCAGCATCATATGTATGCATATGAATAAGAAAATGACAACTTTGACATATTTTATTTTAGCCAAAATAATACATTATTCAAACAATTTAGATTTGAAATAATTTTTTAAAATAAAACATCTATACTTATAAAGAAATAAACTTCTTTTTGTAAAAAAATTATAAAGAATAAAAATAAAATTTCTCTCTATTTTGGAAAAAACATTGAAATAAAATTTTTTAATAAAAAAAAAACTTTACCTAGAAAACAGAAAATTGACTCTTCGTGTAAGAAAAAATATATAAATTAATTTAGATTCTATCCCTATTTTGGAAATGACATCTTATGAAACAAAGGGCATTAAGGGTCTTATACTGCGAATAGGGCTTTAGTCGACTGACTCTACACTACAGCCTACATGATGAGACAAACTGAAGATCGAGTTGCCAGATAGGCAAAAATTATACTGAAGAGCAGTTGCCAGTTTGTCACAATTTAACTTAATAGGTAATGTATTCGAAGTTATTTTTTGTGCGCTGTAGCGCGTAGCTGCACGTTCGCGCAAGTTTGAGCCAAATAAAAATCAATCGACAAAACCGGTTTTTTCTTTCGGTTTTCGATTTTTAGGGAAATTTTACAAACCGGTTGAAAACCTGTTTTTACAAACCGGTTTTCAACACTAGATGCGATTAAGAATTTGGCGATGCATAACCCTTCACTGGCAAAATTGAAACGTTTATCGTAATCATCCAGTTGAAGAGCTTGTACACGTTGCAAATAATAGAGATACAAACCCTCATCATGTATGGTTCGCCATACACGCGATGTGCATTCATCAATTAGTCTAGAAATCTTTCGAACGCTGGTAGTTGGGCTACGTTGTACTAAGTCCAGTTTGCGCTCCTCCACAGCAACGGGCCGTCGTGCTACATGTTCTTAGTTACATGGAATAATTGTCCTTGTTTCCCTTAATCTCTGGTGTCACTGAACACTTGCCTGTTCGGTATTCGGCGGTTCGGAAAACGTCTTCGATATTCCTCAACTGCCGCTCTGTTGTTACCATCACAGAATCCATAAATGAAATGGATAGCAGCGTATTCGGCGAGTGTGAACTGTTGATTTATTTTGATTGTTCACCTTAGCGTAACACAGTGTCTCGCACCACAGATCAGAACCAACTGAAAGAAAAATCTGAGGATTAGTAGTGGTAACTTCGTTAACCGAAACTACCAGCAGTACTGCCATCTATCGAATTCCCCACAAGTAGGGATTTGTTGTTTGCACATCTTAAAACGTCCGTAGCTCCGCAACGGTTGGAAATAGCACCTATGTTGTATTAACTTTTTTACTCGATATCACCCCCCCAAAGTATGGCAGACCGGTTGTGAAACACCCTGTATATATGTTAAGGGAATCTGTGTAACTAGGGATTTTATGAAATCCCTAAAATGTTCAGGGATTTCATGAAATCCCTAGTTACGCAGGTTCCCTGTAATATATATACATATACTGTGTATATATATATATATATATATATATATATATATATATATATATATATATATATGTATATATACACACATATACTTGATTGAAGGGTTTGTTCTTTGGGAACCGCAACTTAATAAGGAACAAGAGGACGAGAAGGTGGTATACGTTTATTAGTCAGACGTTTCGGAAATCAATTTCCATCATCAGTGCGGGTTATTGTACTCGGGAAAGTTTAATCTAATTGTATAAAGGTTGGGGATGGTTGACTGTTAAAGTATCCATGTTAGAAGTTGAAGAGTGGTGGAGGATTTCTTTTTCAATGATGGTACAGAAGAATTGTTTATATTTATATAATATATATACAGGGTGGGGCACGGGAACCAAGTGTTTTTGGAATAATCAGGAAAATGATATTTATTTTTGTAAAGAAAATATATTGGTAGAACAACATTCGTAAGAACATAGCATTTCATGTCATAATAATCATGTACCGAAAATTATATCTGGCATATGATGTCCTTGGCCGTCGACGCATTGTTGAAGGCGTTTACGAAAATTGGCCTCCACTCTTCCCAGCAGGTCTCTGTTGATTTGGATGATTTGTTGACGGATCGCTTCCTTCAATGCATCTAATGTACGGGGCTTGTCCTCGTAGACACGTGACTTGAGGTACCCCCATAGAAAGAAGTCACATGTGGACAAGTCAGGGGACCGAGGGGGCCATGCAATGTCACCAAATCTCGAAATGAGATGGTTGGGAAACAGGGGGCGAAGAACAGCCATTGACGCTCTGGCGGTGTGTGGCGTGGCCCCATCTTGCTGAAACCACAAATGTCGACGAGCAATACGCCTTCTTCGTAACTCAGGGATGAAAAAGGTGTTCACCATCTCAATGTAACGCCCAGATGTTATGGTAACGGTAACCCCATTTTGTTCGAAGAAATAGGGACCGATGACGCCAAACTTTCCCACCGCGCACCAAACTGTAACCTTAGGGCTATGCAGCGGTTTTTCATGGAGTTGTCGCGGATTTTCAGCAGCCCAATACCGACAGTTTTGATTGTTGACGGCCCCATTAAGGTGGAAATGGGCTTCATCACTCATTACCACCATCATGTTTTCATACTGCTCATAAAGTGCAAGCATTTCCTGTGCAAAATTCAGTCGTTGGGGGCAATCGTTTACATTCAATTCCTGCACCATCGCTAACTTGTATGGGTGAAAATGTAATTCTTCATGCAAAATCCGTCTAACAGTACGATTGCTGATTCCGAGTGCAGCTGAATGTCTCCGAGCAGAGCGGCCTGGGCTTTGCAACATCGCTTGTCTGACCCTTTCAACGTTCTCTGGAGTACGCACAGTGCGTTGCGGCCCCTTCGGTTTTGTTTTCATTATTGAGCCTCCTGTTCGAAGATTGTTAACCCAACGTAAGATTGTGTCACGAGCGGGAACAGAGTCATTTCGATGAATGTTGAATCTGCGGCGAAACGCACGCTGAACTGCTGTCACTGACTCGCCACTCCTAACAAAATGATCATACGCGAACATGCGGTGTTCTAACGTCCACTGCTCCATGATGGCACCTGAAAGATAAAGGTGAGTGTTAGTTAAAGTTAAATGCTATGAACCCAGGAATGGAATGCTACCTACCGCACGCCCCTCCCATTCCTAATGGCCGATTACTAGCTATTCAAAAAACACTTGATTCCCGTGCCCCACCCTGTATATACACAGGGCGATCAAAAAGTCGATGTGCACCTATATTACTCTGAGAGACAAAAGTGCATACATACAACTTCAACTTCAAGCAGAGCTGGGCAGAGCTGGGCACTTGCGGTTTTTTTTGCGGTACTGCGGTACTGCGGTACTACCGTGTTGGTCCGTACCGCGGAAAGTACCGCGGGAAATTTGAATGCGGTAGCGGTACTGCTGTACTTTCAGCGATCCTTTGCGGTACTGCGTTTTGCGGTACCGGTTTGGTAGTGCGGTAGTAGTACCGCAGTACCGCAGTACCGCAAAAAAACGCAAAAAAAACCGCAAGTGCCCAGCTCTGGAGCTGGGCACTTGCGTTTTTTTGCGCGTTTTTTTGCGGTACTGCGGTACTACTACCGCACTACCAAACCGGTACCGCATAACGCAGTACCGCAAAGGATCGCTGAAAGTACAGCAGTACCGCTACCGCATTCAAATTTCCCGCGGTACTTTCCGCGGTACCGACCAACACGGTAGTACCGCAGTACCGCAGTACCGCAAAAAAAACCGCAAGTGCCCAGCTCTGCATGATGATGATGATGATGATGATACAAGAAGTTAGATATTTTAATAAAAAATTATACGATATCGTGCAATATTACGGTAACACAAATTGCACGATATCGTATAATTTTTTATTAAAATATCTAACTTCTTGTATGTATGCACTTTTGTCTCTCAGAGTAATATAGGTTCACATCGACTTTTTGATCACCCTGTATATATATATATGTGTGTGTATATATATATATATATATATATATATATATATATATATATATAGTATACTACAAAAGGGAGTCCTGTCCGTCTGTTATTCTGAACATAGAAATAAATGCGCTTTTCTTTGTCAATTTAGTGAAGGTTCAATTATTCGGTCAGTAAAACTATAGAAAAGAACGCAGCAATGAAATTCTTAAGCTTCACATCGGAACCCATTGTATCAAGATTTGTGACGCTTAAGCTTTTCATGGCTGCGTTCTTTTCTAAAGTTTTATTAACTGAATAATTGACTCCCAATAATTAGAGGGCTTGCGGCCCCACAATTACTGAGGCCGAAGGCCCTGACACCGCAGGTCTAGCTAAATGGGACCGGAGGGCCCACTTTTGCTTGTATATATTATATAAAACGTCACACGGTGATACTATTTTTCATATAAGCACGCGCATCAAAGATCAGGATAGAGAAAAATTTAAGATAGTAAAAATTCTCGTCATGATGTAAGTGTTATTTTAACTGTTTTCTACAAGAGTATCATTTATTTTTGCAGGACAAGAATGGTACTTTTATTATACTGAAGTGTTTAAAGGTAACACATATTCGGTTCACGTTTACCTTATAGTAATGAACAGTGTTGAAAAAGAGTAAACTATGCAATATAGTATATAGGAGGCACTGTAGTGGAATTTGGAAAATACTGTACATAAACTTTTTCCGGAGTCGAGGATGGTATGAAATGGAATGTGAGAAACGAGGGAGGATGGCAAATAAAGGGATGGTGTTTAAATTTTCGTTTTTTTTGGCATCATAACATCATGGTTATTGGCGTAGTGGCAAATGGTGTGAAGAGGTGCATCGAGTCGTATTTGATCTTTTTATGCGTTTTGTTGGTGGAATGCAAGTCCAGGAAACTCCTAACACTCTTCGGTATATTAATTCAGACTTATACGTATTACTATCCAAACTTCCCAATGTATTTATAATTTTTTACTTCATTTATTTGATTTTATTTAATTATTTTGGACCTTTTCCAGTTTGTGTACCGTTTTTCATATAATTTATTTTTGAGAATATTTTTGTTAAAACTAATGAAAATATCACGACTTAACCTAACCAATTATCAAGGGCGTACAGTTGATCTATTATTAATTATAACATTGTTTGTTTCTGGAATAGTGTTTACTATTTACTAATAGATCAACTGTACGCTCTTGATAATAATTGGTTAGGTTAAGTCGTGATATTTTCGTTAGTTTTAACAAAAATATTCTCAAAAATAAATTATATGAAAAACGGTACACAAACTGGAAAAGGTCCATTATTTTATACGAATCTGAGAATATACTTTGTAATATAAAATAACTGTTTATAACGTAGGCGTAATCAGTCTACTTCAAGTTATTTTTTAAAAACCAATTACTTTTACACCACTTCACAAAGTAAAAAGTTTTAACTGACACGAACAGGTCCAGCGCGCATGCGCAGACAGTAGATTTTAAATAGTTTTTAATGTATTTTTATTTGCATTAAAAAAACAATACAGATTCTTCGTTTACAATAAAACATCATACCACGCAATTCCATACATATTTAAAAATAATTTTACTACATTTTAAGCTTTTTTTGTCTTATGCGCCAGGTAATTCAGACTAAAGTTACGAGCAAAAGGTAACACGTTATATTAGTTTCACATGGAATTGCAAAACATGTTTATAATTACATATGAATGCAAAACGTAAGCATTAAAACATGATTACAATTACAAATGCTTTTTGATGAAACGGTGAATGCATAGAATATATAGCGGAAGGTAATATTTATTGATAATAATGATTATGGTTACGATTGATTGTTAATGATTGATGCTAATTATGCTGATGGTTGCCAGGTCTTGCAGACCCAATAGTTATTAATTAGGTTGATTGCTAGAATGAGTTTTCCTCCTTTATTAAACAAAATAAATTATTTATGAATGAGACAAAATAAAAGTTGAATGTTTACAGTTGAAATTAAATGTGCACTTGAATATAATAATGACTTCAATATTAATAACGCGCGAGGTACTGATTAATCTTTACATAAAGTTAGGTGAATGACACCAAGCCAAAATGGGGCCTGCACAATGATGTTTGCATGATGGTAGCTCTCGTGTCACTGGTTCTTCGGAGAGAGAGAGAGAGAGAGAGAGAGAGAGAGGTGCGATGGTGGCGTCCTACTCGAGAAGTCCTTGTAACAAGGTTGAGGTGTGAGTGAATCCTCGGGATGTGACGTCATCTTGGTCGTGTTTGTGTCGTTAGGACTTCAGAACGTTGTCAAATGGAAGCGCAAAATACCTGACGGCGCTTCATGTCACTGCAAACATATTCAAACAAAAATCGTTTATTTTTCACTGACAAGGTATTTCAGGCCCAAACACTTTTTGCACCCAGCACAATGTGGTTTTAACAAAATATGTTCAGAAATTTATTAAGTTTTTATATTAAATGCATTTTTAAACTTAATATGAATATGTTGGTATGCACGTTTGAAATTTATTATTATGAATGGAGTTTTGTGTGCGGGTGTGTGTGTGTTATAACAAATTATGCCATCCATAATAAAGATAAAAGTACTGAAGTCCCGTAATAATTAATTATTTCTGAGGTTCTGGCGAAAAATTTAAAAAAAATAAAAATTATCGTACGCATAGCTATTTTATAAAGTCCATCAAAAACACTACTTAATTTTCACCTTAAAGGAAAAAGTATGAACATTCTTCTTGCTTAACTTTACATATTTGCATCTAATTAGGGATACTTTTAGTTCATATTAAAACTACAAAAAAATTCAAATTTTTCAGTATGAAAATATCGTAACAGACAAAATAAAGTGGCTACACTTTCAAAGAGCTCCTTTTCATTTCCTTTCATTCTAAATGCTTTCAAGGAAGCTAATTTTTTTTTTTTTGTATCGTAAAGGTTGCTTGAGAGCGCGTATAAATGACTTCATTACTAGCTCTCTCCTTATTAATTATCTTTCCTTAACTGCAGCCTTATAGAGAACGGACAAATAACCCCTTTTCAGGTTAATTTCTCTATCGAGCAAATTAAGGACTAATTAATATCCAAAACTCGGAAAAACAAGTTTAGAAATTACCTATACTAAAATTTCGATTCTGGAGTATATAAACAAGAAGGAGAGAAGTTATAATAAGCAGACAGACAAGCTATGAATACATAGTCTGTTGTTCTTTATTCAAACAGTTATCCAGCAATTTTTGTTGCGGAACTTTCAATTTGGAAAGTTATTTTGTTTGAAAATCTTCAACATTTGGGAAGTATTTTATAATTCTTTTAAAAAGTGATTAATAATAAATAAATACATAAATATATATATATATTATATATATATATGTGTGTGTTTGTGTGTGTGTGTAATATATCATATGACGGAGGGGAGCTTGAGCTTTAGTGGGATCCGAACCACGGGTCGCTTCATAATCTGGAGGCAGAGGACGGCCTCCAATCCAACTGCTCTCCAAACCCAATGTAGCTTAACTTCGCTGATCGACGGGAAGCGGTGTTACGACACTGGCCAAGACGTAGCTTGCGTGTGCGTGCATTCTTGTCTCTTCTCTATGGAATCGCGACAATCTTGAGGACACAGACAGAGCCCATCGTGACTGCGTATCACGATATTAGAAGTGTCGCGGTAAATTTATCTTTATAAATCTTATCGTTTATAATTTAGGCTAGGTTTGGTTGTTACGCTAGGTTAGGTAAGGTAAGGTTTGGTTAAATTTACTAGGTTTTTAAGATTGGGCAGATGTCGGAATACAGAATTCAATATGTGAAAATGTGTGAAAAATGTCGCAGTTTTGTAAGGTAGCCGAACACTTGTGTGTGCGGGGCAGCTTGGTATAAGCAAAGTCAAGTGTGTTTGATAACACCGGTCTGCATGAAAATCGATTTCTTTATTTTGAGTTGTGATTCTGAAGCAGTTCGCTGCGCTGAATTCAAACATGCTACCAGTTTTTTTCTATCACCCACAGTTTTAAAGTTATTAGCAAAACAATTTTGGGGCGTTTTGTAATTTTTTACCTTTTTTATCTTTAATTAATTTCGTTTTTTCATATTTTTCAGATAGATAATTCTAACATTACGTCTTTCAAATTTTAATAATGGCTTCTAGAGGATGTACCCATAGTCCAGACATATTTTGTTATATTTGTGGTCGGTATGTTGTAAAACAAAGGACAAATGTAACGACCTTCATTAAGAGAGCTTATCATGCTTATTTTGGAATTAAATTAGATCAAGACAAAAGTTGGGCTCCACACAAGGTTTGTCTTACGTGTGTTGCGGCACTAAGGAATTGGAGCAAAGGTAAAAAGAAAAGTTTGCCATTTGGGATCCCTATGGTAGGGCGCGAGCCTAGAAACCATACCGACGACTGCTACTTCGTTCTTGCAATGTAAAGGTTATAATGCAAAGAATAAAGAGAGCCTTCAATACCCAAGTCTTCCATCTGCAATAAGGCCGGTACCCCATGGTCCAGAAGTTCCTATTCCCCGCCCACCCGAGAGTCTGGATCAATACAATTCAGATTCTGATTCAGCTCCAAATCCAGACAATGATGATGTTTATGAACAGCCAACAGCTGACCGAGATGCTAAACCATTAACCCAAGCCGAACTAAATGACTTAGTCAGGGATTTGAATCTGCCTAAGGACTCTACAGAACTTTTGGGGTCTAGATTGCAGGAGAACAATTTATTGGCATCCGACACATACTTCGCTTGGTACAGAAATCGTGAGAAAGACTTCGTGCCTTTTTTCGAAGAAGATGGTCCCTTGGTATTTTGCAAGGACATCACAGGATTAGTGTGCAAGCTAGGCATCGAATACCAAACCAGTGACTGGAGGTTGTTTATAGATTCCTCTAAAACCAGTCTAAAAGGAGTGTTACTGCACAACGGTAACAAATATGCATCAATCCCAGTGACCCATTCTACTCATTTAAAAGAGACCTATGATAACATGAAATTGCTTCTGGAAAAAATTCAGTGTCAAAATCACAGATGGATATTGTGTGGGGATCTCAAAGTCCTTTGCATGTTACTTGGGCAGCAATCAGGATACACTAAGATGCCATGTTTCATCTGCGAATGGGATAGCCGAGCACGTGACCAGCACTGGAAGAGGAAAACTTGGCCTCCTAGAGAGAATCTTACTTCAGGATCAAAGAACATTTTGCATGAACATCTAGTTGGACCAAATAAAATCCTCCTACCACCCTTGCACATTAAGTTAGGCTTGATGAAGCAGTATGCCAAAGCATTGAATAGAGAAGGTGAGTGTTTCAAGTACATTTGTTCAAAATATCCAAAGATTAGCTACGAGAAAATAAAGGAAGGTGTTTTTATAGGTCCTCAGATTAGAAAGTTATTGACAGACGATCATTTCCTGAACACAATGACCAATAAAGAAAAAGAAGCATGGCTTGGTTTCAAAGATGTTGTTGAAAACTTCTTGGGAAACTACAAAAGCCAAAATTATGAAAGACTGGTGGAAAATATGCTTAAAAAGTTTTGCGCCTTAGACTGCAACATGAGCCTGAAAATTCACTTCTTATTTTCGCATCTTGACCGTTTTCCCGAAAATCTCGGAGATGTCAGTGAGGAGCAAAGGTAACGATTTCACCAGGACATCAAAACCATGGAAAGAAGATATCAAGGAAGATGGCATACAAATATGATGGCGGATTACTGCTGGTGTCTGCAACGAGATCAGCCTAACGCACAGCATAAGAAAACATCAAAGAAGCACCGGTTTAGTCGTCATCAGTCAGATCTACCTTCGTAGTCTTAACTCTTTGGAATAAGTCCTGAAATGTTTGCAAGTAAAGAAGGTAAATATATTTTGTTTCTTTCAGTTATTTTTTTATTCTTTCATAAACAAGCAATATGCTTGTCCAAGAGCTAGGAGCTATTTAATTCTGCTTTAATTAGGCTTTACTCTATTACCTAAAGATTTCGTGCTACAAGGAGTGTTGTAATACCTCATCTGTCCCCAAATGTTAACCACCCATTGATGGGAGGGGAGAGAGTATTTTGCTGGGAACGGGACTGGTTGTTATAGTATATATTTACCCTACATTATTATGTAAGCGGTACTGTAGTCTATAACAACAAAATTTATGGTTTAGCATGTGCAGTCCAATGTTGGTCTCGATAAGATGGTTCACATTTGGGGATAAATGGGGGATTTATGACACACCCTGTAGTAAGAAAACCATACGTAATAGGGAAAAACTAACTATATGTTTGAGATCAGCGCACTCAAATTATATAGAATCACCAACTAGTTTGTAAAAATCGATCGACAAGTTTTCAAATGTGTACTGGTGTAATTCACAGATGAAATGGAGTAATAATTTTTGTGAGAACACTTTGATACTTTGGAAAATTTTAAAAAATAATTATAAAAATTATATAAAAAAAAATCTCTGAACATTTTTATTGTCGGAAATAAGATATGTTGGTCCTGATTAGGTTAGGTTAGGCTAAGCTGGGTTAGTTAGGGTTTGGTTAGGTTAGGCGAGACTAGCGAGTTCCTCACAATTTAATAACTTAACATAAAACACTTTTCGGGACCTCAGTTGCGTCCAAAACACTTATCACACCCTTCTCGGCTTGAGAGCACGAAAGTTAGGTTAGGTTTGGTTAATTGTTTTTTAGATATATGGATGTAAAAAAGTTGGTACCTCGGTTATGCGCACACCTGTGTGTGGTGTGTGTGTGTGTGTGTGTGTGTGTGTGTGTAATGGAAATGCAATGTGTAAATTGAAAAACCTAAATAATAATATCCATAACATTTCTGTACCTATAATGAAGCTTGTTCGAGATGAAATATCCTTAAAACTGGCTAGAATTATCAACTAAATTATTTCCAAAGGTATATTTCCATCAATGCTGAAAAAAAAATTGTATAACTCACGCCTGTTGCCCTAGCAACGAATTACAGATCGATATCTATATTCAGCAAATATTTTGAAAATTGTAAAATGTACAATGCATGAATATTTACAATCATATAATTTATTATCTCCTCATCATTATAGATTCTAGAAGAATAAAGAAACGGAAACCTCCATTTTAAATTTTGATGGAAACCGCTAATGTCGATAAAAAGAAACGAGGATTTCCATATTTATGGATTTCAGTAAGGGTTTTGATGCGATATACCATAATATTGTACTTGGCCTACTTGTCCAACAGATATCAGTTTGTATCAGTTTAATAATGTCTGTTCAACTAAATTGATTGTAAAATTTAGGGCCCAGTCTTGGGTCCACTCTTCTTAAGGTATATAAATGATCTTCCACGTTCTTCTGTTGAACTAAACTTCATGATGTTTACACATGGTACAACTAATATGGCGGACATATTTAAATCGGAATTTACCAAAATTGTAGAATTGTTGACCTCTAACGAACTCTTTTTAAATACTAGTAAAACAAATTTCATGATTTTTTGTAATAAACGAAATATGCATCTTAAATTGAATCTTGGAGAAATCGTTGCAAAAAAATGTAACTATAATGAAATTTCTTGGTGTAATTATAGACGAGAAATTGCATTGGAGAAGGACCGTGCAAGTTATATTTATAAAAAGATTTCTAGGAGTGTTGCTATAATGTTTAAACTTTGATATATAGCCCCAAAACGGTTTTTATTAATTTTTAATCACACTCGTGCGCTTTGTAATATGATGTACTGCAACCTTGAATGAGGTAATTTAACTGATAATTCACTGGACAACAACAAATTTGGTACTGAGGTAAATGTAGGTGTCTTAGACTAATTCGATTATGCTGATTTCGAATCTGAAATCAGAATTAATCCAACACGTACGGATTTTTAGTTAATAAAAAATTGGAAATCCAATGCCACGTATTTTGAGTGTTCTTTTTAATACTGTGTATACGCAGTGCGGGAAAACACGTTGTTGCCTGCTTACATGTACACACATGAATTCTGCGCATCATGTGTGGTAATGAGGAAGCGTCATTTATGCACTGTTCTTCCCAGTGGTTGGATGTATTGACAAATGCTCCGTAATTGTTCTATAATTTCGCTGTATGGGGGCTTGCTGCATGGGAGGCTTTCAAACTGGTAGTCCACAAATTCCTGGGAAACAACAGAGCAGACCGCTATGCCGAGTTGGTTCAAGATATGATAAAGGCCTTTGAAGAAATGGGTTGCCGTATGTCGCTGAAGTTGCATTTTCTTCATTCACACTTGGACTTCTTCCCAGCCAACCTTGGTGCTGTGAGCGATGAGCATGGTAAGAGATTCCACAAAGATATCAGCACAATAGAGACGCGCTATCAGGGGCGTTTCAACCACATGATGCGGGGACTACTGCTGGTTTCTTCAGAGACAAACCACTGCTAGTCACAAACGTAAAAGCAAGTGCTTAAAGCATTTCTAAACAGTTAATGTATACTTTATACAATGTGCTTATGTTGTTCAATGAGCTTGAGTTTATGGTTAACAGTCACTGTATATTATACGATGTGTTTATATTGTGCAATGTGCTTGATTTTTCAATAAACAGTGTCTGAAAATATATTTTTTTCTGTAACTAAGCATCTTGACATGCTGGGTCAATTCTGACTTCAGATTTGGAATCAGCATACTCGAATTATTTAAGAACACCTACATGTACCTCAGTAGCAGAGGGAAAGTTTTTTTTTTTTGTTATCCAGTGAAAGCTTTAAAGAGTATTTTTATTATTATAAAACGAGCGATAAGAACATTATCTGATGCTGATTTGCATGATCATTCCAAGCGCACATTTGAAAGAGTTCAAATTATTAAGAAGTAATCAATTTAGCACATTTTATTTTCATTTGCAAAGGTATGAACAAAATTAACAAAATTATTAGCATGCAGGTCCGGTGCTAGTGTCTCCAAGCAACCGATACAATGAGAAAACGGACAAATAAATATTTTGTAACTCATCAAGAAGGGTTACGACGTCGTGGCCACCGTCGTAACTTCGGGGGAGACGTTAGGGGAGACAGGGAGTGCTGAAGCTACCGTTTCTCCTGTCACTCTCTTCCTTAGCTGATCTTTTTCCATGTCTCACCTTCCTTGTGAGCAGTCCAGCATGCTCTCAAACACACACTTCTTTCTCTACTCCTTACTAGACATACAAGCATCTTACACACTATACAATCTTTAAAAAAGAAAAAAAAGACATCGTCTTCAAGAGCCTCGGATTCCTCTAGGTAGGGGACCATAAATGTCCCCCCTTCCGGTTCTCTCACTGTTAATGTCGGGAACGCAGACCCGGCGGTTGGTTGAGGTTGGTTCTGCTACTGCCCATTCGAGATGTTCTGGGCCTGTGCCTGATTCACTCTTCACAAATTTCTGCAACATTCGTGGCCTTTCCTCAAATTTCCAATCTGTTAAACACCACCTCTCCTCCTCTAAACCTTACCTTCTCTTCCTCACTGAAACCCGGGTGTTTGGGATGACAGAGCAACCCCTTTTCTGTATCCTCCTACTTTCTCTATACTCGGTTTCACTCCAAAGGTGGATGTTACCTAAATGTACGCAACGACCTTACTTGCTCTCGTATTTCCGGACTTGATTCCTCCGAATTCTACACTCTCTGGCTACGGCTTACATGCCAGTCTCAAACTAAATACATCCGCGCTGTCTACCTCTCTCCTAATTCTACTGACTATCAAAAGCTCTTTGACTGCCTCACTTCCAAAGTGCAATACATTCTATCCCATTCTCCTTTTACTGAAATCTCCATTTTAGGAGAGTTCAATGTTGACCACCACCTTTGGCGTTCTTCCCATTTCACTAACATCCCTGGTGAGCTACCTTACAACTTCTTTATCCTGAATGACCCAGAGCAGATTGTACAACACCCTACTCGTATCCCTGGTCGTCTTGGAGATAGGCCCGAAATTTTGGATTTATTTCTCATCACTCATCCTTCCTCTTAATCTGTCATGGTTTCTTCTCCGTTGGGCTTTGGATCCTCCCAAACCTCATATACTGTATATATATATATATATATATATATATCACACACCATGTGTCCCCCAAAAGTGTTCCTATTTCTAAATAATTATTCTAAGCTGTAAAAAAAAAGAATCCAGACAGAAAGAAAAACACAATAGGTACCTTAAACATAGGCGTTTATTAACCTTAATTGAGCAGCATGTTCAGTGTACTCGCCATTTTTTCTAACACAATATTTAACCTTACACAATGTTTGACATAATTTTTGGAAATAGCTCAGCTGGGATGTTGTTCATTACCTCATAGACTTTGGTCTTTAGGTCTTCAAGCGTCTTAGGCATGGTAGAATAGATCCTGTCTTCTATGTAACCCTTCAAAAAAAAGTCATGGGGTGTGAGGTCAGGTGAGTATGGGGGTCATTCCATTGGTTCATAAAGGAGATTAGTCGCCGGAAAATGCTTCCTCAAAAAGTTGCGAGTTTCACAAACAGTGTGTGGAAGTGCTCCATCCTGCTGAAACGACTGTGAATCTGGGGTCATGCATTTATTTCTTTTACGACCTTTCTGAAGAAGAAACCCCAATAATAAAATATACATCCATCATAAAATAACGGGCAGATTAAAATAGGAACTTTTGGGATATATATCCTGTAATAATTATTTTTTACATTTAGGCTACATGCAACATTCCTGACGGTTTTTCAAAAGTCTTTCATATCGTTATTAAACTTCATGCTTGGGTTAATCTCGTTAGAGACAGTTTTTTGCTGGTTACAAATTTTTGGCCGGTTTGTTCGGAATTACAGTAAACCACGAGCTTACAGAACATTCAATAAAGATTTGATATGGTTTGCGCATTCAACAGGGCATATACCAATATCATTATTATTATTACTATAGATAAATAAATAGAGGGATAACTAAATAGATAGATAGATGAAAAATGGATAGACGGATGGATATCCTAACTAATATATCAGGTTGTCCCATAAGTAATGTCGTTTTTTTTAGATCGGAATTTGAAGGACAAAAAAAAAAAAACTTTTTAATCTAGTATATATTTTCCATCGGAATCAATAACACTCTGCCAACGTCCTACAAACTTTTCAATGCCATGTTTATAAAATTCAGGCGGTTTTGAAGCAAAATACGTACAAAGACTGGTGTGCAGGTCATCTAAAGAAGTATACTGTTTCTCGTCAAGATAGTTTTGCAGACTCCTGAAGAGATGATAATCTGAAGGCGCAAGGTCAGGAGAATATGGAGGATGTGGAAGTTTTTCCCACCCAAGCTCCTCAATTTTTGCAGAAGTGATCCGAGCGGTATGAGGACGTGCGTTGTCGTGGTGGAACACGATTCCTTTCCGATTAACCAAAGAAGGTATCTTTTCTTTTAGTGCAGTGTTCAATCAATCCAGTTGTTGACAGTAGACTTGAGCGGTGATTGTTTGGTTGTGTGGTAAGGTTTCAAAGTGTATTACACCACCTTTATCCCACCAAACACTAAGCAACACCTTCCGAGGGTGAAGATTTGGTTTTGGCTGTGGTGTCGCTGGTTCTCCGGCACAAACTCACTGTCGACGGCGCTTAACATTCTGGTACAGTATCCACTTTTCATCACCAGTCACTAAACGGTGCAAAAACGGATCTTGGAGTTCACGGGAATGAAGAGCTCTGCTAATGTTTACCCGCACCCTCAGATTGTCGACCGACAATTCATGTGGCACCCATTTTCCTAACTTAGGCACTTTCCCGAGTTGTTGAAAATGTCGCTGGATGGTGACGGGGATGAATTGAGTTTCTGGGCCAATTCTTCGACAGTTGTTGAACAGTCTTCTTCAAGTGCGGCTAACAGCAGGTCATCATCAAACTCAGCAAGGCGTCCAGAGCGTGCTGCATCTGTCAAACAGCAGTCACCATTCCTAAACTTTTGAAACCATCTTTGACATTTCCTCACACGCAGAATATCGTTGCCATAAACTTCCTGAATGTTTCGCGTTGCTTCCGTAGCACTATTCCCTTTTTTGAACTCGTAAAGCATTATATGCCTCATATGCTGTTCTGATACTACCGCCATGTTTATGAGGGGTTCACATAAAGCAAAACACACGTCTTCACTGGTCAAAGTCTGTAAAGTATGTAGCGAAACACGATAGATCTCCTCTTAGATATAACCTTCGGAAAATTTATGCTTAAGCCGAGAAGGACTAGTTTAAATTTAATCTATCGTAAAAAACGACATTACTTATGGGATGACCTGATACATAAACATTAGCTTTATAAGACTAAAGCTTAAATAACATTTCCGCTGAAGGTTCTTTTTTTTCATTTCTTAATTTTAATTTTCAGACGAATAATTCCTGCGACTAAATTTTTTTTTGCTTTTATTAAAGAAGAATAAAAATTCAGCTCTTTCAAAAGAAAAGTTGAAAATTTGAAAATTCAAACAAATTCTTGTGAACAAAAGATTTGAAATATGAAATTTAGTTTTCTGCTTCTCTTCATTTTTTTTTTGTATTTTTTCTTTTGTCGGATTAAATTTTAATTACTGAAACTGATTTCAACTATTGTGCATACATTCACAATACTCCAGCTACTGTATACATATACGAAATGAAAGATTTACATACATACATACATCGCCCACGCAAGGTAATACGTGGACAAACCTCTTTTGACCCCGACTAGCACTTTACACCAAAAGATTGAGGACGTCATCACGAATAATTTGATGTTAACATCGAACAAATTCGTTCAGTGCAATAAAGTTCAGAGCAAAGTTTGTGGCCAAAATGTTGTTCAGCCTAGTAAGCTGTCCGAGTCCGTCCACGTGAGAGTTCTAAGCTTGTGTTGTTTGTGGTAAAAAATAATTATTAACTAATAATTTTGTGCATCTCGTCAGACCACGCTTGTACAAAATTTTATACTCTTTTGTGAAATCTCGGAAAAGTAAGTCACTCCATAATTTAACAAAAAATACCACTGCCATAAAAATTTTGAGCTTCGCATCCAAAACCAATGAGAGCAAAATTTGTAAAGCTGCACTCAAAATGTAAGTGTTTCGTGAGCTTGAAATAGATGTTAAGTTTTCACTGGGTTAAAAACTTTTGTTCAAAAGGTTTAATTTTGTGCAAAATTTGTTAGACCAGAAAGGCGTTGCTTACAAAAATCATGGACTAATAAAAAAAATGAGTCCTGCGAAAAGGCAAATCTTTTTTGTGCGTATAATCTATACTATAATAAGAGAGCTGTCCGTCCGTCTGTCTGTCCGTCACACTTTCAGAAATTGTTAGAAAAAATTGTGAGGAAAAAAATTCAGAAATTGTAAAAAAAATTCAGAAATTGTATTACGGGCGGAAATGTGAAGCTCAAGATTTTCATGACTGTGTTTTTTTCTGTAATTTAGCAATAGGGTGAGGGTGGGGGGAAGGGTGGGAGTGGGGGGAAGGGTTGGGGTGGGCGGAAGGGTGGGGGTGGGGGTAATGGGGGATGGGTGTGGTAATGGGGAGGGGTGCGGGTAATGGGGGAGCGGATTAGCCCCCAAGCTGTATGAATGGGGGTGAGGAGGTTTTGGGAGATACCAGATTCAGAAATGTTGACACAATGTGAAGCTCAAAATTTTCACGGCTGGGTTCTTTTTTTGTAGTTTAGCCTGTCTAACCGTCAGCGAAGTGACGGGAACTGTACTAGTAATAATAAACCGTAAAGAAGAACAGGAGAAAATAACACACAAAAAAACATTTGGCGTTAAATTTCACAGTTAAGAAACAAAAAATATTTAGCGGCAGCTCTCTCTCTCTCTCTCTCTCTCTCTCTCTCTCCTCTCTCTCTCTCTCTCTCTCTCTCTCTCTCTCTCTCAGGGAGTAATTAATTTATTGGGGTTGTTTAACCCCCTTCGCAACAGCTAAGATCATATGACCTACAGCTTTACATGGGATCCGAACCACGGGTCGCTACATAATCTGGGCGCGGAGGACGAGAGAGAGAGAGAGTCCATTATATCCTGTTCCTTTTTTCTTTTTTTATCTCAGTGCACTGACCAACAACTGAACCAAATGGAATAACGAAAATTACAATTATCTGTTATTTATTTATTTACAAGTAAACAGGATTAACATATTTACGCATTTACTGCCCAGAGGATCGGTATGAGAACCATCATGAGAGAATAATCCGTCGCCATGTTCGGTGTGACATCTTCCTTAACAAGGATGTAATGATTAACTGAAACACATCATTGTTTCAGCTCCATCGTTGTGTGATATCTCTGTTTTGCGACTTTTTCCTCCACAAATAATGTATTGTGAGAAAAAACATAGGGGTAACAGGGACACCCTGTATATACACATCGATGGTGATATTCGTAAACCACAAATTTACAGAAAATAAACTGGGTAATATCTTTTTACAGTGAAAAAACTTCAAAAGTGAGTTCTGAATTTTTGTACGATTATTTAATGCATTATTATTGCTTTTACGTAATGTACCGACCGAGTCTTGAAATTCATTCATCGCACTCACTACAGAGATTTTAAACGTGTTTCTTTTACGTTTTTACAGTGTACGAAGTATTATATCAGAGTCTTTGAAGGGGAGGAATGAAAAGATATTTTATTCGGATTATCTAATATAGAAATCTTCGTGGTTTATCCTTTCAAAGCCTATTTTTCAGGGAAGTAAATGACGGAGGTAAGAATCAAATCATTCAATATGGTTAAGATTCAGTGTGAGGATATAATTTATTTGAAAACCGCCGTCCGTCTCAATGACCTTGCGCGGTTGAAGGATTTATATAAACGGATCAGCCAACCAACCAACCTGTTGGAAAACGTGGTTCGTTATCAGCGAGTCTTTATATTGGTGCTCCCGCTGGCATCTTCAGATAAAAGAGGGTCAGAAAGAGGGGAAATTGGTTTAGAGTGAGTGCGTTTTTGAAAGTAAAGGAAAGGTGTCAATTTAAGGAAAGCGAATATAAAGGGAAAAAGAAGATAAACATTGAAAGTTGCCATTCATTCAAGTATTTCTTCTTCATGCGTGATATTGTCATAGTTACGATATATACACGGTGGCCCAAAATTACGTAATAAATTACGTACCTATAAAGATTAGGTTTCCATGACAACATCTCAGAGATTGATATGTTTATAGTTACAAAATGTATTTAAATTTATGGATTCCGTTGAGATGCATGCAGATTAAGACGAGTTACTGACGGACCTATACCTGGGTATTTGGTCGACGAGACATAACATCAACACTCTAAACAACCTAACCTAATTTAACTCACACTAACTTGTCGATTCTGTCACGTCGATTAAATGTCGTCAGCCCATTATTGACCACACATATCTATAAATATTATATATTGTTTAGAAATAAAAATTAGTTCGAGTCTGACAGAATTCTATTAACACCGCCAGTGACCGTATCTCAATGGGTAACCTCGTTTCCCTATAAGCGAAGTGAAGACGCTGAGGTCGGAGGGTTCGACTCCTGATGGTGTTGGTAATAATAATCCAGGTTAGCGCAATTGGCCGCATTAGTTGGCCTGAGCGTTATGCCAATTTTTGGCCCTCTTCACTGATTACTATTAATAATATATTAACGCCATGCATAGGTGACTATACTAATACTTAGTTGGATCTAGTTACATTATGTTTAAGTTAGGTTAAATCAGATGATTAGTTTGCGTTAGGTTAGATTGTTAGGTTGGGTGGAGTTAAGTTGCATCGCATATAAAATGAAGATAGAGAATTTCATTCGCAGAGGAAGCTCTTCCATATTATGGATAATAATAATAAAAACAAAAACAAAACTAAAATTGAAAATTAACATTAACTTGTGTTAAGTGGAGCTACAGATGGTCATCTTATACCATGAAACGCTAAGTTTAGAAGACCTATGGCAGGACTCATGGATATCTTAGATAATTGGATTATCTGAGTTGTCAGTGCTTTGCTTAATACTGCATTGAACACGTCTAGTTAACTCAGGGAGGCTCCAGTTAGCAAACATTTGTGAAGCTGAGCATCTTGGAGATAATTTATTCGGAAGTCTGAAATATCTGTGATAAAGCAAATTTAGTTGCTGCCTATAAATTTCAGCGCAAAACATGCGAAAGAGCGTTTTTAAATTCGCTTGTACAGAATCTGAAGGTCCTTATAATCATGTTTGTTTTAGCACAGAAACTTCGATATTGTTTTCTTATGTCTGAGTTGTCACTCAAGAAGCTGGTAATAATTTCATTCAGATATTAACTGTCATACTCGATCTATTGGTTCACCTTTCATTTTGAAAAAAATATTAGTCGATTCATTTGAGGTTTTGAGATGGATAATTCTGGATTGTGTAGCGGTAGCCAGATAAAACCGGTTTTGTGTTGTAACTTGATATCCCCACCCCATTCCAGATTGTGTAGAGGTAACCAGATAAAACCGGTTTTGTGTTATAGCCTAATATAGCCTACACTCATTCCACACTTGGTTCAGTATCGATTACAATGGAAAGGAGTAAAGACGTTCGCTTCAAGCAACGTGCTGTAATTGAATTTTTGACTGCGGAAAGTGTCGCTCCTATAGACATTCATCGGCGAATGCAAGCTGTATACGGCAAACAGTGTGTTCATGTGAGTACCGTTCGACTTTGGGCGAAGCAGTGTAAAGAAGGAAAAGCAGGACAAGAAGATTTGCGAGACAAACCGCGAAGTGGAAGGCTTGTAACGGCAACCGACGAGTCTCATCGGAACTTCGTTGACGAACTGATTCGTGGAAATCGTCGCATTAAACAAAATTAAATTGCTGCAATGCTCGATATCTTCAAAGAGCGAATGTGACACATTTTCAGTATTCTTGGTTACGGAAGGGTCTGCGCCAGATGGGTGCCTCGCATGCTCACTGCCGAGATGAAAACTGAGAGACTACGCATTTGCCAAGAAAATCTGTAGCGCTTCGAAAATGAAGATGATGAATTTCTGCACAGCACTGTCACAGGAGACGAGACGTGGGTCCACCATTATGACTGAAAATAAACGGCACTCCATGAAATATCGGCACAAAAATTCACCGCAACCCAAAAAATTCAAAGTTAAAAAGTCGGCTGGAAAAGTGATGATGACTGTTTTTCAGGATGTCAATGGTGGTGTTCTCGAAAACTTTATGGAAAGAGGGACAACAATCAATTCCGCACGTTATATTGAAACTCTGAAGAAGTTGAAAAAACCCACAAAAACGCAGTCATTGTTCACCATGACAACGCACGGCCTCACACCAGTGTTCAAACGCAAGAAGCAATTGAGGATCTGCAATTCACCGTATTGCCGCATCCACCATATAGCCCCGATTTAGCACCATGCGACTTTCACCTCTTTACTAAACTTAAAGAATATCTCCGTAGAAGTCGCTACGAGTCTGACGAAGAAGTTAAGGCCGTTGTGAAATTTTGGTTTTGTAGTCAAAGCTCAGAGTCTTACCGGGATGGATTTCAAAAACTCATTTATCGTTGGCGTAAATGTATCGAGGTACTCTGAAGTACATATCTGCATTTGTTTCGATAAAATCCTTCAACACGTTTAAAATTTATTTGAGTGGAGGCATTACTTTTCAGCCTACGCTTGTACATTAAAGAGCAGATGAGACAGCATATATATATATATTATATATAATTATATTAAGTTAATTGAACAAGTAATAAAGAAGCTTACATGCTACTTAGTGATATTTTCACCATTTCTAATCAAACCAGTGGTACACGAAAGAGTATTGGACTTACTTTCGGAACAAAAACAGTGAATGAGAAATGTATACCTTGGTTTTTGCTTCAGATCGAATTGTTCATTCTGACGGAGATCAAGTGTGTTGCTCCACCTTGGACCTAGAACTTAACACGGAATCCGAAAGACGCCCCACCACGGGTGATCAGAAATTACAGTCCTTTCCCGGACTCGATTTCACGACCTCCCGATCAGCAGCCCAGCGTCTTTACGACTAGGCAACCCATGGTACCTATTTTTTCTGGAAGGGTGAACAGCTGGGTAAGCTGCGCGCCGTCTGCTTTTGCCAGCTATCGAACCCGGGGCCGATGGATTCGTAGTCAGCGTTGCTAACCACTACACTACTGGTCGATCCTGAACCGTCGTTCGAACTCAAATAAAAGTATAAGTATATTATCGCACAACTCCCTCATGAATAATAATGATTAACTTAAATTTTTGCATTTTAAACCAGTTAATGATGTTAAGAACTAATTTAAAATTAGTTTTTTATCGTACCAGCTGGACAAAAATTATCGTTACTTGGCTAGTAATTATCGTATCAGGGTTAGTATTCTATATAGAGTATATGACTACAGTGAAATGAGCACAATGCATGGCATGTACTGAATGAGGATCAGAGGTTTAAATTGTTGATTCCGCCATGTTTTTCTTCACTGGGTAACTATTTCCATTCGTACGAACAATCTTTATTCAGAAAGAATAAAGGTTAAGCAGGGGAGATAATTAAATGGGGTAAGATAATTAAACGGAGGAAGGTAACGGGGGAAGATAATTAAATGGGGAGAGATAATTAAACGGGGGGAGATAATTAAACGGAGGGGAGAATTAAACGGGGGGAGATATCACATCCATAAAGGTTTACAGAATGTTGGTATTTCTGTTTACTTTTATATTTTAGTGGCAAGTAGTCTAATCAAAGCATTCTTATCTGAATATATTGATGAGAAGCAGGAAAGCTTTTCAAATGTCCTCTCCAACCGTCTGTTCAGTGTTACGATAACTAGCTATTATTTTCATAGTTATCTTAACCCAGTTGGTCGATCCCATTTTGTTAGGCTGACCATATTTCCTTGAGACAAAAACGGGACATTGGGATGGCAAAAAAGGGACGGGGGTTATGTAATATTCTGTATTCATGAAAAAGTAAGTATATAAACCGGGACAAAATTGACATTTTTATTAAAACGACGGGACGGCCAGGAAATATAAAAAAAACGGTACTGTCCCGTTCAAAACGGTACGTATGGTCAGCCTACATTTTGTTAACTCAGATTGAGTTAATAATAGTAATATTATTATTGTTACTATTATTAATAATTGGGTTATTTAACCTCTTTCGTAAAGGCAAAGGTCATGTGACGGGGAAGATTAACAGCTTTACGTGAGATCCGAACCATCTGCGGTTCGCTACATCATCTGAACGCAGAGGAGAGTCATCCATCCAACTACTGAACAGAACCAACTTCGCTTACCCTCGCTAATCGAACGGGAGGTATTGCGACGCAGCTACGACGTAGTCCTCTAGTGTAGAATTCGAGCAAATTACTAGTTCTTCCAGGCTATGTCCTGGCCAATGTCGTAATACCACTCTCATCGATGATCAGCGAAGTTAAGCGACATTGGATCCGATTAGTAGTTGGATTGGGGGTGGGGGGAAGCTGTCTTCTGCGTCCAGATTATGTAGCGATCCGTGGTTCGGATCCCACCTAAAGCTGTAGGTCCACTCCGCCGTATAACCTTAGATGTTGCGCATGAGGTTAATGAGGTTAATCAACAACTTGTTAGTTTTTCTAATATATATATATATTATATATATATATATGAAAATATTGAATAATGTGCATTCACGTTTCTTCTTTACTATTAAAATAGTGTCGCGGACCACACACGAATAGTTTGCGTACTTGAATTTGCGTATCACTAAATTTGACAAGGTTAGAATTCAGTAGGACTAATTATCTTTACCGAAATTTCTCATGAATTCAGTTGAGGTATAAATGCGTGATAGAAATAATTTTTGTTATACCCTGTGGACCTGTAGCAATGTTTTTTCCTATTGAAATGTAGTGATTTATTTATTTATTAAAGGGCCTATTTGGCCGATATATTATGAGTGCAACAGGTAAATGAGTGTCTGTCCAGCTTTACCAGCCGACTTTTCATTGACACAACCTTAAGGATCGACGAAATAACTTGCCGGTTGGAGCTTGTTTATTAAAATAACTAAATTATTTAAGGATTTCAAGCCTTTAGGTTAAGGGCGAACGTTATTACAGCATTGAGAGAGAGAGAGATTCTGGTAATTTGTGATTAACATTAAACTGACAAGCTATACTTACAAAATTTCTTGAGCTCCAAAAACCTGTGATCCTGACTGAACAAAATCTAGAATTCAACTCCCCGTATATAGGATCTTATGGCACCCTTGTAGAAGGTTTTCCCCAATTTCTTCCCCCAAGGGCAGCTCTTGTCCCCCATTCCCAAAAGAAACACCCACAAAAAATATAAAAACCGTTACATTCTCTGAGAAGTTACATTCAACAGACATCTTAAATTTATCTTTCCAAAAAGACTATAAAAAAAAACACTATATTAGAAAGTTTAATTTGAAATACTTATAAAAATGCTATATTAACAAAGTTCATTACAAACATTTCTCTCGGTACCATTTATTAAATTTATTATAAATCATTACACTTTTTAGGCTTATATATGGTGCGAATAAAACCTGAATAAAATAGTAAATAAAATAGTGCAAATAAAGAGAGAATCCGACTTAAACCTACTGAAAACCCAGTATATATAATTTGTTTTCATGCAGGGATTCACCCAAAAAGACTTGGAATAGGTAGAACGCTGGTTCTTTTGATAAATTCATTTCTTATTGTTCATTTATTCTATAATTCAACTTCTCTTAATTGAGAATATTTGCTTAACATTCTACCTATATGTTACACTGTATTCCATTTATTGAGTACCCGAAAGAGTGGGGTCTCGGCGGGACTGCATGGGTAATCTTATCATGCGGCGCTTATCCTTAATTCAAGCTGTATAAAAAGGCTTATAAATCTTTTAGACAAGCGAAGAACGTAAATATCGAGTATGAGCGAATGTTTCAATATTGGAGGAGAGTTGAGTCATGAAAATTTTGTAAAAGTTGACGGAAAATAAACTGACAAATTCGTTATAAGCGCGATTTATATGCAAATAGTTGAGCACCTTTTCTGGAGACCTGAAAAAGATAAAAAAAAATTGTTATTGCTTTTTCTAAATAGTTATTCAGGAATGATAGTAAACAAACCCATTAAAAAATTGGTAATTTATAATTTTAGTTTGTGGAAGTATGATCCATGAATTAAGTTTCAGAGTTTTGACTGAGATTTTAACTTTTTAAGCAGAAGGTTAATGGAGTTTGTAGTCTGGTAATTAGGATTACTGAAGTAATTTAAGTTGTTGAATTAATGTAATTAGAATACTGGAGTTAATATATGCCGTGATTCCAGATGTTTATAGTGAACATTAACCATTTCATGCCTGAATTATGAAATTTTTATTTTAAATTTTTTTCCTGTTCAAGCCAAAATAACCTCTAATAGTCAGATCGTAAGGCCCAAAATCGACTGTCAAGCCCATGTTACCATAAGGCAACGGTCGGCGTTAAAGGGTGAACAATTAGGGTTATGACATTTTTATAACCTCATGTTCCTGTATCATAAATCGATGAACTTTTGCCCCCTGACAATGAAAATAACAGTTTTTCGATATATTTTGAAAAAACTTCACCCCAAAATAAAAAATAAAAAATTAATAAAATAATAAATATTGGTTGCTCCTTGGTATAGCTATTGCAGATGAGTCTCTGTGCCAGTGATTTTCCAGAGTATTTAGTGCTTTTCGGTATTGTTGCAAGATATTGGACAATTTATGATAATCATCAGGTAACCAATCTAGAATGGTGCAATGCAGCTGTCTCGAATATACTAATATACTATATTTGCTTTCGGGGTGACATTTTCTTTTAATTCTGAAGAATTAGGCCCTTTTTTATTATTTTCAAGCAAAAGTTCATCGATTGATGATACAGGAAACAATATTTATGACAAAAAATTAAAAAGTCATAACCCTAGTGAACATTCTAAAAAATTATAATAATGACCGTCACATATTATCATACTAACAAAATCTATGGTAATTAAGGTAATAATGATAAGTACACTAATTATTAACATTAGTAATAGCCTTTACAATAACTAATTTGTGAGCGAAGATGTAAACGTTCTGCAAAATAAAATCCAGTGAGAAATTTATGAATATCCTTCATTTCTTTCATTTTACTATGAAAAAAAAAAGAAATGAAATGTTTAGTTATTCACTCTTGACATACTCCCTTCAATTTAATTGTGGGTAGAATGCCAACATTTTAATTAACATTTGAGTTGTATACCCTCACATTTTTATAGTAATGTAAATTGAAAATAACTTACTTTGTATATGACCTCTTTCGACTATACTCACATTAGTTAATTTTAACTTACCACTTTTGAGAGAGTCTGTTTGTATTGTACAGTATATTTGCGGAAAAAAAGTTTGCCGAACGAGCGAAGACATCTTCAAAATATAAGTTTTTTAATAATTCCAAAGCATTTACGATCTGATAAATAAAATAAATTTGATCATTTGCACTGACAGAATAGATTCAAATGTAGCCATAAACAAGCGAATGGCTCACTGGTCGAGAATAATACTTTCCCAACCGATTCTAATTTTTCTACATAATTTTTAAAAATTCAGTATTTTTTCTATAGATTTTAATTTTTGGGCGAACTTCTCTACACACCCGTACAGTCGATTTAAAAAGTCCTGTGATGAAACTATTTCTTACAGATATCGCTAAGAAACATGAAGTTTCAAAACTAACTTTTGGTACACACTGTACATCGTTTATGTTAAAAATGAAACGTTAAACAGTTTTGATATTCTGGAAGCCTCCATTTGGTAGAACAATAACAGGAAGAATTTTTGAACAATACCTGCCTTGTCAAACCTATTCTATTTCAAGAGTCAATTGAAAGGTCAAAAAGAGAGGTTCTCTCTTGTTTAGACAATCCTTTATTGAGAACTAAAGAGAAAAGGAGAGGTGGCAGAGGAAAACAGGTACAGGAAGAATTACAAGTAGTTGTTACAAGGACAAAAGGAAGACTCAGATCTTTCGATTCACTCGGGGAGGTTTCTGTTATTAAACTGTTTATTTTTTAACTATTCTAGCATTAATAGAAAACTGGATATAAAGGCATAAGGCTCTCTCCTCACCCTCCGTTCCCTCCCCGCCAGAGGCGTGTACGGAAAAAGGTTAAAGAAAATACCTTCACCCCTGCAAAACTAGCCAAGAAAATTTTACGGGAAAGAGGGTTACATCGCATTATTGAAAAGAAAAGATCTCTCTCTCTCTCTCTCTCTCTCTCTCTCTTATATATATATATATATATATATATATATATATATACACACACACACACACACACACACACACAGTATATGACAAGAGAAAGAGAGGTTTATTGTTATTATCACATTTCCTAGATATTAGATTAAGATATATCTGTTATTAGTTATTGATAATTTGCTTTGTTTCACTACGTTCACGTAACTCCAGTTACACCGCTTCCTGTATTTATTTCGTAAATATATTTTATATTTTATTGTAATATTGTGGAGGCTCTTATTTTGTGTGTGTGTGTGTGTTGTAGAGTCGTTCGGTTTGTTATGTGGTTTAAGGCAGTTACTGAAAATAAGCGAATTACTTGCATAAAATTTATTAAAATGAAATTGTATGATTTTAATTCACTGAAAATAGGACATTTGACATCTGTACAAACGCGTAATTTTGAAGAAAGGAAATTCATTCAAGTCAAAACGAAACTTAATCTAACTTAACCTAACCTTCCCTGATCTAACCTAGCGTGTAAACCCAATCGTGTGTTCCTAACATGGGGGCATCACCCTGTTTCAACTCTCAGTAATATATTTTGTCCATGATTTTAAGTATTTATCAAACTGTACCTATCCCTGCAGTTCTCTTCAAGAACATCTATTAAGTGACATGAATTGCGAATGACCTATACTGAATTGAGTTGCATAAATGACATGAATAACAATTTATAGTCATCCACTGAATTTTCTTTAGGGAATAACATCAATTCTTTGACTTCATTTAGGTATGTTCAGCAAGTAATTATTAAGGTACGATGAATTGGTTCCATACATCTAATATATATATATGTTGCAGTAAAAACCTGAAATCCGTCAAAACTAGAAGCCACGAAAGTCGTTCGCTAAAACTAGTATTACCTAGTCAAAACTAGTTCCACCTAAGGCTGTTGGGGAAAGCCCGAAATATACGGCTCACACGGCTTACTAAACCTAGGTCCTAGACACTGGGTTCATATATATATATATATATTAGGTGAATCATATCATTTGAAATATAAAACAGATTGTGAGGTATTGTGGGCTTACCAGGTAATACCTCTTCATATCTTCAGTGTGGCATTCAATTATTAAATTAGGAGGAAACTGTAGACACCAATCAACCGAGGAAGTATTCCGGGGCGGGGGACGTTAGGTAGGAGAGAGGGAGTGCTGGAACTCCCGTTTATTCTGTCACTGTCCTCCTTAGCTGATCTTTTTCTGTCTCTCATCTACCCTGGTGAGCAGTCATGCAGGCTCTCAAACACACACTTCTCCCTCTACAGTAGTCTTCACTACACATACATGCACTTTACACACTACACAATCTTTTCAAAATTTATAAGAAACGTGATGGACATATTTGGTCTCTTCAATTCCCATTTCAATTTTCGTTCAAGAATGAGCAATCCAAAATTTGGGAATCTCTAAAGGAGGCAATTCTCAAGTCGATCCATCCCCATTCCTATCATAGAATTTCCCACCTTAAGTTAGATTTTTATAGGAAATACCCCATCTGGTGTGCAACTGCGTTACAATCTTCTCTTTACATCCTCCCAAATTAGGAATCTGGAATTCCAATTTGAGCATTCCCACTTTTGGATCGCGATTAGGCATGAAAATAGCTTCAAGTGTCCAAGTGGGAAGTAATCAACTTGTCTAATTTTTTTCATATGTTGTTATATATAAATAATATATATATATATATATATATATATATATATATATATATATATATATATATATATATATACTGTGTGTATATATAGTGTTATAATGTTTCAAACCAGCAAAGACCCTACGATCCACTCATGGCTAGTCTACTAACCATGTTTGTAATTGAAAAACATATATACTGTATAGCTGTTGAATTAAACATTGAAATTGATTTTCTTTAAACTTCCAAATGATTTAATTTTTAATTAAACACAGGAATTAAAGTCTTTTCATTATCAACATAATTTAAGCAGGGACCAGAATATTAATATTAGGTTCTCAAAATGAATATCCTCAATTAAATTCCTGCAGCATCGGAATTTACCCGGAATTTATCGCTTATAACCCCACCCACCCCACCCCACCAAAAAAACCCAACTTAATTATCGGAAAATTTAAGCTATCACTTTTTGAGGTTCTGTAAACCCATTCATTTTTCATGTCGATAAACGGTTAAAAATTATCTGTCCAACGGAAGTTTTTATTTTGCTTACACCCTGTAAACAATTGTCGTTTATTAACCGTTTAAAAACGTTTTAGTGACATTTTATAGACGTTTCGTATAGGTAGGTACCTTTGTTTGTTAGTCGAAAATTTGAGGGAAAACAAAAGGTCATACTGATGTATATTTAATGGCAAAACAAATGAGGTCTTACTTTAGAAAGTAATTCTTCTTCTTTATCGTCAAGTGAAACTTTCTATTTAATTGAAGTCGAGCCCCCAGAGTGTAGAGTTTCGGCTCAAGTTCGATTACAAACTTTCCCCCGAACGGTTAAATATATTACGAGTACAAACAATAAGTTTGGTTGCGTTTCCATAGGGATTAACTGCAGTAGAGAGGCATAAGTGCGCGGATTAGAACTCTTTTGCTTAGTGGAAAGATCTTTTTAAAATCACTAAAATGAGATTGCGCAAAAGGATTAAACGTTTTAATGCAATTTTAACTCAGCCTTTTGAAAGCGATCTAATGCGATGTGTAAAAATCCAGTCGAGAGTTTATGATCTCTCGTAAAAGCGGTGGTTTCTGCTCAACAATGCAAAATGAGTGTTTGTAAACAATACAAAACTCATTATTAAAGAGGAAAGAATAAAATTCCAGTATATGCATATATACAACTTGCTTAAATGTTTAGCTATTTAAGCTTATGATTTTTTTACAGACCATTATACCCGACCATGAAACGTTATGTAAAATTTAAGTACACATAATCTTGGTGGTAATGCATTTAAAAATAAATCATCAGAAGAAAAATGTCATATAGATATATATATAATATATATATATATATAGGAAAAGGTTCAAGGATAAAGGAACTTTTGGTACACCCTGTACAGTCCGTTCAAAATATCTTGGCGTGAAACTCTGTTTCTTGCCGATAAATATTGGTAAGAAATAGGTATTTTTTCTTCATCAGGACTCTTTAAATCAACGGTATTTGTCGACATTACACCATTTATACCACAATGCCTCATATTAAAGATTTTAACCAATATCGTAAATTATATTATCCAATATAATCCAATCACGGTGCTGATTCGTAAATATAATTTATATAAATTATGGGTGAAAATTACTTGACTTTCAATTCACTGATAAACTAAATTCTCATTGCTGAAGTTTCTCTTGCCAGAAAAAGAGATGGTTATACGAGCAATATTATAGTGCTTTGATAAAATATAATCTGTTTGGGATTGATAGTGAACCTCAAACTGACTCAAGTCTGACTCAAGTGTTATCGAATCCTGACATATTGGGAGGCTGCTCAAAAGGATATGTCGTGACATTTTGCCTTTAATGACTTAGTTTCGAATTAATTAATGCGTGTACGCCGTACGGTTCTCTTCATATTGCGCGCACGCGCGTGTATTGATTAAAATCTTCAAAGGAATACAAATATGTCGATGGATTACGGTAGACACAAAGTAAACATTTCAAATTGTGGTCGCATGACTGAAAATGTGTGATTTAAATGTGCGGCAGAGAATGTGGGATTTAATGTATACAACACTTAAGTTGTACAAATTTTTGTTGATTTTATTGAATTTAGCTACTATTTATTGTTTTTACATACAGACGTACGTTTTTGTATATGTCATGCAAGTGCAGTAACCACATTGTTCCGATTTTTTCCTTTCATTAATATTCCATAATTTATACATTTTACACATACATACACACTATATATATATATATATATGTATATATGTGTGTGTGTGTGTGTGTATATATATGTGTGTGTGTATATATGTGTGTATATATATGTGTGTGTGTGTATATATGTGTGTGTATATATGTGTATATATATATATATGTGTGTGTGTTATATATATGTGTGTATATATGTGTGTGTGTATATATATATATATATATATATATATATATGTTTGTGTGTGTATATATATATATATATATATATATACACACACACACACACACACACACTGTATATATGATACAACTCAGAATGGTTCCCTGAGATAACTTTTATGTAATACACAGACTGTGTATGGAATAAGGAACTCTTCTGAGATATTAAATTCACTGTGGTCCGAAAATCGTGGTCTGTTTCATGGTGGAAGCCCAACGGGGGCAACGGGTCACTAACAAAGATGGCCCAAAATATAGCTTCCCCCACCAGCTATCTGCTAAGCAAGTAGGACCATTCTGAGTTGCATGACATTAAACAGACTTGACGTGTTAAGTGCCTCGAAAAGTGGACGCTCAAAGTTCTCGGTTGAGGTTTAAGTTTTGGATTTCAGTTAAAAATATAATTGTTACCCTTTTTCTTTGATGTGAACTCAATCCGACGTAAATGCAACGTATTTCTTGCGTATATTGAGGTTCTGAATGTAGTTGGCTAGGTTAGCTGTAAACCCTAGACCAGGGGTGGGGAACCCTTGGCACGCGTGCCAAACGTGGCACGCCAACGACTTTTTTCCGGCACGCGATTCCCCGGGCTCACCTTAAAAAAATTAAATAAATAAATATCCAAATTCTTCGCTGAGTTTTATATTTTAACTTAATGTTTTCTGCTAAAAAATGGTAAAGATTAACTTCTGTTTAATATATTATGTAGGTAAAATAACATTTTATTTTCTCTGTAATTTTTATGTATTATTCATAAAGGATTAAGAATCAATAAAAGAATATCTTTAATTTTATTTTCTTTCATTGTGCTTTAGTCAAGTAAAACGATTATGAGATTGGGCACTGTAATGTATTGGGAAAACTTGAAAAAACTTATGGCTGATTGATCTGATATATAAAAAACCAAAAAAAATCAGAATTATTGTTTACTCTTTTGCTGATGTTAAAAATTGCGTTTTTAAATTGTGTGGCTGTATATGGCAGCTATAATTACACTTAAAGGCTAATAAAAAATATCCACGCTATCAACAGGGTAGAACGACCTTCAAGTAAAAATTCCGTCACTAAATTTTACATTTATTCAATCTTACATGACTTACAATAATCACTCTTACAATATTCTTTGATTTTACCGCTCCAGTGTAATTTTTGATTATTTGAAAAGGTTCTCCCAATACTTAAAAGGCACCAAATAATATGATGTTCCCCAAAATTTCGGTTGGCACGTGAGAAAATTTTGCATCAAAGATTTGACGATTTTGGCACGCTCACTTAAAAAGGTTGCCCACCCCTGCCCTAGACTGTCCCAAAGCTGGTGAGGGAAGATATATTTTGGGGCCTTTTTGCTGGTAACCCATTGCTCGCGTTATAATGTTATGTTATAATGTTTCAGACCAACAAAGACCCTAGGATCCACTCATGGCTGGTCTACCTAACTGTGTTCGTAATTGTCTATTGTGCATGTCCTCCGTGGTGGCGGAGGGGACCTACAATTTTACGTGAGTTCCGAACCACAAAGAACATAAGAACATATGAAATTTTTATAGTGGGCACACTAGGGGCCACTTCGGCCCATCGAAGCGGCTCCACGACGCAAAAACCGCCTGTACATTGGCAACAACCAATTTTTACAAAACTAAATAATTATCAATTTAAAACTAATTAATTATCAATTTAAAACTAAAGATAGAATCTCTGGATCCAGAGGATCAAGTCATAATAGACTACTGTCGACAAATATGTTACACTCTATATTTATTTTTAACCGACATGCAAATATATCAGATCCAAAGAATCCAGTCAATTTCATTACGGTATCCATCAATGCCAGTACCTTGCCAACCAAAAATAAGTCACGGTCCATATCAATTGCGGACTAAGTCACAATTTACAACCATATACATTACAATATATATACTTAGGAGGAAAACTGTAGGTGTGGCTGTAAAGACTGTACAGTAGTGTAGAAATGTGTGCACACCCATTATGGGTCTCCCATTTGAAGGTGTTTGTGGGGCAAGTGAAGATCATGAGTTTTTCAATACCTCACAGTACTATGGGGGGGTCACCGCTCGGCAGAGGAATCTCTTTAAATGGGGTGTGTAAGGACAGAGAGTATACCCTAACCCAAGATGCTGCCTCCCTATATCCCACAACACTTGTAAAACTATATTTTCTTAAATTTGTTCTACATCTTGGCTTAAATAATTTCATACTATGACCTCTAGTCTGGTTATTGTGATCATTAATGAAAAGAGAATCAAAATCTATCTTATCCATCCCTTAATTTTACTACCTTAAACTATACCCAATCTATCAACATATACGTCTAATCGATTTTTAAACATGTTTATAGACGTGCTACTAATTACTTCTACCGGCAGACTATTCCAGCTATTTACTATTCTATGCGTAAAAATGTTTTTCGCAACTGCTGTCTCGAACCTTCTACTTGTTAACTTACACCCGTTATTTCTAGTCCTATTATATTGAGATATTTCAAAAAAGCTATCTCTGTCTACGTTATCGAACCTATTCATAATTTTGAAAACCTGGATTAGATCACCCCTTAGCCTCCTAGTCTCGAGTGTAGTCAATTTTAACTCTTTAAGCCTATCCTCGTACGACTTTGACCTAAGCGACGGAATCATCTTAGTTGCTCGTCTTTGAACTCTTTCAATTTTGTCTATATGTTTGCGCATATACGGATTCCAAAATTGGATCGCGTACTCCAAATGGGGTCTAACTAATGATTTATAAAGAGGAACTATAATATCGCGCGATTTGTACTCAAAATTCCGAGCTATAAAACCTAACACTTTGTTCGCTTTATTGACCGCTGCTGTACTTTGTTTCGCTACTTTTAAATCACCAGTGACTATAACTCCTAAATCTTTTTCCTGCTCTACGATTATCAATTCTTTCCATGACATACTATACGCGTTGGGCTTCCATCATGAAAAAGAAAAACTTTAGTATTTGCCATTTACTATTACTTATTCGGACCATAATGAATTTAATATCCCAGAAAGGTTCCTTGTTCCATGTAGAGCATGGTTAATTAATAGAAAAAAGTGATGAATGATGAAATTTTCTCTTTAATCAATGATTAACTGATTAAAAATGATTACAAATTAAATACTTCTGAAAAGAGTAAGAAAGAACTTTAATGTTTCTGTTGCGTGAGATAAGACCGAAGAAAACATTTTGCTCAAACATTTAGTTTGCTTTAGTTCAAGAAATCAGGCATGGGTCGATTAGACCGTTTATACACGCAAAAAGGTGCCAAATTCAAATGATACATTACAAAATTTAAGGTAAAATGCTGGTGAAATTACGAGGAAAATTAATCATTTCCCATCATTTTCTAAAAATATTTTTTGAATAATTAATTATTAAATTCGGAACAATGATTAACTGATTAATCAGAACCATGCCCTTGTTCCATGTACAGTTTGTGTATTACATCCCCCCCCAACAAAAAACACACACCACACACACACACACACATATATATATATATATATATACACGAAACAAAAAGGCAGGTCAACTAAATCCTCTGCAAACACCTGTTGATATCAGGTATTGAAAATTAAAGAATAATATACTCGGAAGCAACGGTATCGTTCATTATATTTTAACTTTCATTATATCTTAAATTTTTGTGTCACTTTAATGTATGTTTTTATTTTGAATACAAACGTGTGTGTATGTATGTATGTATGTATGTATGTATGAATGATGTGAAAAAGAAAAAAAAATATAGTTATTGTTACAAAATTTTCACACAGTAGTTCGGTAGCTTTAGAAATTTTTTCAGTTTTCATTTTCCAAAGGAATATTCTCTCCAATTAATGTACTGAAAACTCACGTCATAAAGATTCAAATTTTGTGGAAAATGTTGCCTCGTTTAGCCCTCACTTCGAAATGGGAGCCCAACACAAACACATAAATTATGTGATAAAACAAATACACGTAATAAATATGCTTTTTCTCTATCGTAAATATATGGAATACGATGTCATAAAAAAATGGTTGAACGAGCCGTACCTTCGTATCTTATGCAATGAATTTAAATTAACTACATGGGATGACACCTTTAACAATTTAAGTATGAGCGTTAATTCGAAGACTATCAGTGTTTGGATAAACGGAAATAAATTGGAAGACAAAATGACAATGAGATAAAACGTATATTACAAACTATATCTCTCTATCTACTTATTCTGTCCACCCATCTCTCTGTCTATGTAGTTATGTATCTGCCCCATTATTCATGTAATCAGTCTGTCTACCGATCTATATATTTTTCTATGTATTTATGTATACATGTATTTATGTACAGAGTGATACAAAAGTCCATGCCTAATTTGTTTTTCTTATATCTATGCAGAAACAAAGAATTGCATGATGAGAATTTATCTTTCGAAGAAGTAGTGTGAAATATTTTTTATCACAACACTTCTGACTGCTTTATTTAAGATAGCAGGAGAATACACAGTTTTGCATCGGTGCAAGATTGTGGATATTCTAATTTTTAGGCTTAATAACACTCGTGTAACGCGAATTTCGAGGTTATATGAATGTTCACCACGCTCATGACGCCAAATATAGTGGCGCTCATAAGTATTCGCACAGGAAATTTTCGGTTATATTCGTCTTTATCTTTTGTACCATGCATACGATAGTTATGAAACGTTTACCGTTCTTTCGAAAAATTTAACAAATAAAAAATTGATTTAACTCCAACATATAATGTAAAATATCAAACAATTTTAAAAAATAGAAAAGTTAAAGTGTAAAGGTTCTTGTACATTTTTTTGCAAAATAAATTTATTTACTTTGCGTGTCCACCTTAGACTTAAAGAATTTAAAATTTTTATCAGTAGTTGACTGTTTATTGATTAGAGACTGTTAGCAAATCTGAATTATAGAATGTTCTCTGTGAATCTTCATGAGAGACGGATGACTGTACAAGCCATTAGTAAGCAATGGGTCATTGTGGTAAAGAGCTGTCTACAGATCTTAAGAGATCTGTTATTGCTGTAAGTAGCATGGGAGCAAAGGAGAGAGTGCAATGCAATTGCAAATGTTGATCAATGTTGCAAGAGTGCCAGTGCCAACCTCCTTGTTGCAAGGCACCCCCAAGGAGGGTTGTTGCAAGAGCAACAAGTTATGCAACTCGGAGGCGGAGTTATCCCCCAAGAGAAAGAGAGAGGAGAAGAAGAGAGAGGAAGAGAGGTGTTCGCCCGGCAGGAACCAAGCGCATATTAAGACTTCAGCCAAGCGCACGCTGCGTTATAGGCCCCTAATCACCCAGTGCCTCCAGGCACTATCAGCCAGTTGGCACAGTGTATACTTCGTTTTGGCACGTACACACCCGTCTATAGACCCATCAAATATTACGCACACACGATTATATACGCCGGGTTCGAGACCCGGTGGTGGCGCGTCCTTCCACGGTTGGTATATAAATGGGAAACAAGGATGTCCTAATGATCCGTGTTAAACTGTAGGTCTGAGGTGGAGTGTAAACATCCTTTCACGATTGGTAGATAAATGGGTAACCAGGGTGCCCTAGCAGGGATCCCTCTCTCTCTCGCGTTCTCTCACTCTCTATATATATATATATATATATCCCCGTTAAACCGTAGGTCTAGGGCGGGGTGAAAAGTTTAGCCTTCGCCAGAATGAACAATTCGGGCCGAAGCCATCGAGAGCAAAGGTGAGCCTATATATGTACAAATATCTCTCTCTCTCTCTCTCTCTCTCTCTCTCACTCTCTTACGCGTGTTCAACAATGTCGATTTTAGAAGCATGTATAGTTTAAATGATAACCCAACTCGCAACAATGGTTGGAAGTTGGATTTGAAACGGTTTAGACTAGTGTGTGTGAGAATTACTTTATGTATAAGATCTGTGACACGTGGAACAGGCTACCTTCAGAAGTTGTGAACAGTTCTTCCGTGGATCTGTTTAAGAAAAGGTTAGACCGAATCTTGCACACTATTTGAGGGTGTATGAATTTTTCTCTGGCACCCGTTGCCATTAGTACCTCCTTGGTATGGGCCGCAAGGCCTTTTGAGGTACTACTTTCCCTTGTAACTCCTTGTAACTCTCTCTCTCTCTCTCTCTCTCTCTCTCTCTCTCTCTCTCTCTCTCTCTCTTATATATATATATATATATATATATATATTATATATATGTATCCCGTTAAAAAGTAGGTATAGGGCTAGGTGAAAGTTTGGCGTTCACCAGAATGAACAATTCGGGCCGAAACCATCGAAAGCAAAGATGAGCCTATATATGTACAACTCTCTCTCTCTCTCTCTCTCTCTCTCTCTCTCTCTCTAGTTACGCTGCTTAACCGGCACCTAACCGTATGGTGAGGTCAAGCCCGGGGATTGATGATGGACCCCCTACCGGGGAGAGATGATGGTGAGCCGGTGGCTGACGTACCTTCAACTGAAGGGTGCGTCCATGTACAGGTGGGTGACCCTCCTTCCCCGTTGGTGGGGGCTCAGGCTCCTGCGGAAGTTGCCCCCTCGTTGGAGAGGACCTCTTCAACTCCCAATAGCCCTGGCTGTTCGGGAAAAGGATCAGGCTAGGGGGCGGCCTGAATAGGGAAGGCTCCCTCCGTGCAGTGCTTTTTAATGCTAGGTCGATTAGGAATAAGTTTTGCGAGCTACGTGCACTCTGAGCATCAGAATACCAGGATATCGTTGCTATCACCGAGTCCTGGATTCATGCTGATCGTAGAGACTACGTTGGGGAGTTTTAAATTCCCGGGTATAGAATGTTTCACAAAGACCGCACCCGTGGGGAGGGGGGAGGGATACTAATATACGTGAGGGACACGTTCAGTCCGGTTGACTGCCAGTTCCGATCAGAACGGGAGCTACATGGCGTCGATCTGAACGTGGGAGGGACGAACTATAGGTTAATCTTGGTGTACAGACCTCCGCATCTCCTCCTCGAGGAGGATACAGCCCTGTACACCGAACTCCGTAGCCTGCTAGGGGAAAGGATGTGTGTAGTTTTAGGAGACTTCAACTGTCGCGGCATAAAGTGGGAAGACAGAACTGCTGATGCTGAAGGGAGGAGGCTAGTTGACATGCTGATGAGAACTTCCTCACTCAGTGGGTCAATGGGCCTACACGAGGCGAAAACGTTCTAGACTTAGTATTCACGACCGAAGACAACCTCGTTACTGGCCTCACCGTTGACGAATCGTTGGGCGGGAGTGATCACGGTCTGATTAGGTTCTGTGTCTGCGTCCCTCGGGTGAAGGGTAGTGACTCTAGAGACATTAAGCTCGATCTACGGCGGGCGGACTTTGTTGGCCTCCGGGATAGCGTAGGTGAGATGGGGTTAGAGGTCGGTGGCGACGTTGAGGAAGTATGGAGTGCATTCTGGGAGGAGTTTATAGTTTGCAGTCTGCTGCCATACCCTCAAAACCGGTCAACCCTGCTTCAACGCAGCCTAAGTGGTTCAGTCGTGACATCGCTTCGGCTATCCGAAATAGGAAAGCTGCGTATAGAAGGGCGAAGGCCAATCGTTCATAGAGAGCACCGAGTCGTATGTTTGCCTGTCCACAGAAGTGAAGGCGAAGGTTAGGCTAGCGAAACGTAACGAAGAACTCCGGGTGGCAAGCCTCTGCAAGGGGAACTCGAAGGAGTTCTTCACTTATGTTAATAGTAGAAAGCCCATTAGAAGCATGATAGGTCCGTTAAAGGACCCCAGCGGCGTTCTGCGGACCTCCGACGCGGACATCGCTAATGTGCGGAATGAGTACTTTGCGGGAGTGTTCACCAGGGTGGACACCCGCGTCATCCCCGAGCCAGGTGTCAGGCACGAAGGTACTGGCCTGGGTAGTGTTCGATGTACCGCGACAGTCGTTGCCGATAGAATAGACAAATTGAGCGCGTTTAAGGATCCTGGGCCAGACCAGTTCCTCCCCAAAGTGTTGCGGGAGTGGCGCGACCAGGTGGCTCCCCACCTGGCTACAGTCTTCAACAAATCGTTGGAGACAGGCCAGGTGCCTAGTGACTGGAGTGAAGCCAACGTGACCCCTATCTTTAAGAAAGGGGATCACGAAAGTTCAGGGAAGTATCGTCCCATTCGTCTCAATTCAGTTGTAGGTAAATTATTAGAGGGGATAATAGCGGATAGGATCGTTGACCATTTTGATTCCTACAAGCAGCTTGGGGACTCCCAACATGGATTTAGATGGCATAGGTCGTGTCTCATCAATTTGCTCGAGTTTTTCCACGTCATTTTGAGTGAGTATGCTAAGCGTAGGGGCGATTGATATACTTTATCTCGACTTTGAGAAAGCAAGCCTTTGATAAGGTACCTCACCACCGGCTAATGGCCAAAGTGCGCGCGCTGGGTATAGGTGGGGAAGTAGGTAGCTGGATTGAAAACTGGCTGAAGAATAGGCGGCAGAGGGTTGTAATTAAAGTGGCTAGTTCGGGTTGGGCGTCGGTCACTAGCGGGGTTCCTCAGGGTTCCGTTTTGGGGCCACTGTTGATTATCATTTACACAAATGATATCGACAGTGGCATCGTCAGTAGGATCGCTAAATTCGCTGACGACACCAAGCTTGGGGCCAATGTTGGGACGCCCGAGGCGATAGAGCAACTGCGTGCACCCCTAGGTAGGATAGGAGAGTGGTCCGAAAAATGGCAAATGCTGTTTAATTTGGGTAAATGCAAGGTGATGCACATTGGCTACGCCAATCCCAAGTCGGACTACTCGATGTTGGGGAGTAATATCGAGGCGACTGATTTGGAAAAGGACTTGGGTGTGCTAATTAGCAGCGACCTTAAGTTTACCAAACAGTGTGTAGAGGTGGAAAAGAAAGCCCAGAAGTTGTTAGGTTACATCAGAAGGCAATTTCGATTTCGGAACAAGGAGATTGTGCTCTCTATGTACAATTCTCTGGTTCGGTCGCACCTGTAGTATGCTGTGCAGTTGTGGTCGCCCACCCTCAGGAAAGATATTGCGAGGCTGAAGCGAGTGCAGGCGAGGGCCACAAAGTTAATCCCTTCCGTTAGGCATATGGGCTACAATCGACGGTTACGCGCCCTGAACTTGTTTTCGCTTGAAACTCGGAGGCTGCGCGGTCAACTCATCGAGGTTTTCAAGTTCTTACGCGGGTTCAACAATGTCGATTTTAGAAGCATGTTTGGTTTAAATGATAACCCAACTCGCAACAATGGTTGGAAGTTGGATTTGAAACGGTTTAGGACTAGTGTGTGTGGGAATTACTTTACGTATAAGATATGTGACACGTGTAACAGGCTACCTTCAGAAGTTGTGAACAGTTCTTCTGTGGATCTGTTCAAGAAAGGGTTAGACCAAATCTTGCACACTATTTGAGGGTGTATGAATTTTTCCCTGGCACCCGTTGCCATTGGTACCTCTTCGGTATGGGCCGCAAGGCCTTTTGAGGTACTACTTTTCATTGTAACTCCTTGTAACTCTCTCTCTCTCTCCTCTCTCTCTCTCTCTCTCTCTCTCTCTCTCTCTCTCTCTCTCTCTCTCTCTCTCTCTCTCCCCCTATCGCTCTAAGTTGGGGTGTAAACATCCTTCCACGGTTGACAGTTTTATTATCTCGAGGTATGAACAATTTATGGAATATATATATATATATATATATACACACACACAATTATATTAAACAGCGTTCTGTTAGAGATCATAAACTTTGGGGTTAATGACCTGCATCCACCACGCATCTCTGTAATTTTTTAAAATGCATTTATTGTATAGTTCGCAAAATCTGGGCCCCAATAAACTTTCACAGATGGGGGAACGAGCTTCGCGCACTGTTGAATTTACCTTAATGGATAATTACCTTCCAGTATCTGTTGTTTTATATCACAGAGGAAATCAATTTTTCCGATCCTATTTTAGATAGAGCACCTTAAACCGATTTACAAACCAACCTCGTTATCTTCCTCGTATAAATGCAGGCTTACCATACATTCAATTTCCCCTTCCCCCACCAACTTATGGGGGAAGAATACAAGATCAAAAAACATCGCATTTCTCTCTCCACGAATGGGAATATTTGACACGCCCCAGATTTCACGGGGCAGCCAATCACAACTCTGTGGGCGGAGCCCAGGACCTCTAGTTGGAGTCTAGACGGGCCTATACGTCAATTTCGCCCAAAATTCACCGATAGCCAATAGGAAGCTCGCGATTCGTGTGTTGTATAGGTTGATCACAATCACGATCCCATTTATAAAGGGGCACTTTCATCTCAGGACCTCATTTCAGTAGTTTTTTCGCTTAGTGCTTTTGAAATACCAACCATGAGTCAAGAATCGCTCTACAACTCCCCCGAATTGTTTAAAGATAAAGATTTCTACCCAACGGCTGCGCTCCACCTTTTCAACGCTGTGGACCAGAATGAACTTCTATCCACGCAGACTGTTACAGAAATTTGCGATAGATTGCAAGATCCAACGGGCACCTCATTTGAAATGTAAGTGATTAATTTGTGATTATATACATCGTATCATTCAGTGATAAATAATTTTTTAAATTCGTGATAAAGCGAAGTGAAAGGATATCTGCTTTGTGATCATAATTTGCTAGGCGTTTTCTCGTATTGCAACTCTCCCATATATATATATATATATATATATATATATATATATATATGGTCGTAATATAACCTACCCTAGCGTTGCCTAACCGGGACATAATGTAGCCTAACCTAACCTAGCCTATACCGTATATATATCGACCCAGGACTCTTTCTCATTTATAATAATATAACCTAACACAAATGAACCTAACCTAATCTAATACAATTGAACCTAACCGGGACATAATATATCCTGGCCTAACCTAGCCTATATATATATATATATATATATATATATATATATATATCGGCCCAGGACTCTTTATTGTTTATAATAATATAACCTAACCTAGCCTATATATATATATATATATATATATATATATCGGCCCAGGGCTCTTTCTCGTTTATAATAATATAACCTAACCTATCATTATTCTGAGTTTTTCTACAACGAAAAATTACTCCCAGGATTCTTTCTCGTTTATAATAATCTAACCTAACCTAACACAACTGAACCTAACCTAACCTAACCTAACACAATTGAACCTAACCGGTCCCATTTCTCGATAATTTATACAAAGTTCTACAGATAGGATTTTAAAATTACCAAAACTTTTAAGATTATCCCGATGCTTGCTTTTGAAACCTGTCAGGATATGTGCTGTGTGATTACGCTTAGCAAGGCGTCCTAATCGGGGTTTTCCCTTATTGTATCTCTTTTAATTATTGTCTCATTCTCTGTCTCCTTCGCGGTTATTTCGGTATATATATATATATGGTGGAGCGATGCGGCTCATTCAGTGTTAACTTATACATGCCATAATAAATGTGTTTTGAAAATTAGTGTGTGATTTAAGCGGAAGTTTATGCACACCGTTACACAATATAGATACAATAGAAATATTAAAAACTATTAAGAATTGTCTGCGGGTTCGAGACCTGTTGCAGTCAGACGAAGCGTAGCACACCCAGCTAATCTTACTTTTGAGCTGTAAATTAGCGTACTCGCTTTTAATTATTGTCTGTTTCCTTCGTGGTTATTTTGGCATATATATATATATATATATATATATATATATATATATATGGTGTGGTTTTATTTGAACATTTCTTGATAATTTAAAAATTTACAGAAAGTTATACAGGTAAGATTTTAGAAATATTAAAAATTTTGAAGATTTTCCCGATGCTTGCTTTTGAAACCTGTCAGGATATCTGCCTTGCGATTACAATTTGCCAGGCGTCCTAATCGGGATTTTCCCTCATTGTATATCTTTAATTAAACTAATTTATTTTTACTTAAGTTTATTTGAGTCAGCATGAACTAATGATGTTAACTTCTCCTTATAGGGCGGATGCGGAACTTGATCGTGTTAAAGCTGCTTTTCGTTTTGATGAAAGGGGAATAAATGATATGGATGCTTTACAGCACAGCCAACCCAGCGACCTAAACACAGAGGTCGAGGTATTGGCTCACATCCGGTTCAACGAATGCCAGGTCATCGAAGAACTAATGTAAGTATTTTTGGGGTTAAGAACAAAACACATTGTATTCTCATTTAATTTATTAAATGGTAGAAAACATGTACAAAGCGGAACCAGTGTCCATTAAATAAATCTTAACGGTGACAAATAGGCCTTTACGTAATATAGATACACACCTTTACACAATACAGCGGGTGCTAACATATGGGAACTTTTTTTTTATTTGTTTGCATACCAATTCGCCATTCATTTCAGTGTCGCACAAATCGAATAATTTTTAAAAATTTATAAATCCCTTCCCACGTGACATGTGCATGAGAAATGAGAGGCTGTACATGCCGCACGTGTTATATAATATCCTTGAAAGCGACACGGGTTCCATACAATCTCAGGTACATGTATCTGTTCGATAAATTGCACAACCACAGGATCATTCCAGGGCTGAGTGCCGAGTGAGTCTAAATAGTACATTCTTTCCCTATTTTTAAAATAGACTGCAAACCAACGAATCCCCTCACCCCCCACAATGTCGGTGTTCACGATAATTCCGTACCAGTTTCTCGTAGTTGGCAATTTCAATATTTCATTCTTCGCAAACACGCCGATAAATTTGGAGCGTGTGATTCGATCACTTTTCATTACTCTCTGGAGTGTATTCGAGTCCATTTTAAAAGCCTGTGACCATGTTCGTGAAACGGTCAACTTCTATTAGTGCTTGTGAGTCGAGGTACACGAGTACACTAATAAGAGAGTCTGTAGGCTTGGCAAATTCGAACCTGACTGAGATATTCCCACTCTGTTGTGGACTTAAGTGTGTATTTTCGCCAGCAGACAAGTCAGGGGTAATATCAAATGAATAAATGTTAAATTCTTCGGCAAATTCTTTCTGCGTTACGCCAAACCCAAGTTCATCACAGCCACCTGCATTATGAGTCAGACTACTATAAGCACTCGCGCAGAACACAGCGTCTGATGAGTAGTCCGTAATCATAGTTCCTCCCAAAGCGATGCCGTTTACGTATAGTTATATTTTTAAGCCCGAAATTCTCGAATTTAAAGGCACACTTTTTATATTTTCCATTCGTCGAGGCGTGTTCCTGCATTCCAATTAATATCCTTTTAGGTAGGACTCCAAGGACCACGTTTTCTAGTTGCTTCAATGCCAACCCGGCGGGCAACTGTATAGTTTGATCTGTACCCTGTTAATTGGGTATTTTACTGTGGCATTCATTAAGTCTTTCTCAATTTCTATTTGTTTTGGCGAACTTAATTTCACTCGGCGTACACGCAAATACGTCTCCATGATGTGAATCACAACGGTTTTCGCGCCCTCTTCTTGATCAGACCCCAAATTTATGCAGATCTCAGGACTAGTGCGGTGAGCTTTTTTCAGATCATGCCGTTCATAAGCAGTTTCTCCTGGAATGTGAAGTCTGTATGAAGATGTCCAAAACACTCTCATATCTTTTTTTTAGAATTTTTAAGTTTATCCTTTATACCACTTTCATCTTTAGTCTGGTAATATCCCTCGGCGGTTAAAAAGGTGTCCTTCGCTTCTTTTGAAAAGTTGAGGACATTTTCCAGATAGGCTCGTAGGTGATAATACCCTGTTCTTGCCGAGATGTTAACCTAATTAAAAATACACCTCAAACTGGCTGAATATGAAGTGTAAAAAGTTGGTTTCAGGGTATGCACAGTAACTATCATCGCAGTCCGTTCCGTCTGAATGGGCTATACGCAGTTTAGCGTACATGTGCATGCAGCTCGGGTCAAAAAAGTAAGGGCCTGAGCTGGGTATCACGAATTCTATAGGGGCACTCGGCGAACTAATTGTGTTTAATGGGTTAATTGTAATAAAGTCGCTATGCTCAATAGAGACCTGAGTGGGGGCATATCAAAGAGGGACAGTTCCGATTTACAGCATTGTGAACTACACGGATGGATGAAACGCGCCATGACGAGTCAGAAATAGTGCCACCTCTCTCGACAACTAGTAATCAGCCTATGATTCGTGAGAGTAGTGTCCTCAGCTTATATCAGTTAAAAAAATGATCAGCCATAGGCTTCATACGCTTAGAGCACTTCTTTTTTATTTCCGTTTACGTTTAGCGCCACGTGATGGTAACCCCTTCTTCCTGGCAGATCTCTTCTTTCCGCCACCACGCATTTTTCTCTTTGCATCTTTGATGATTTCGTCCCGTGTACGTTTTAAATGTTTTTTTAGAGCTTCTTTAGGCTTAGTTCCACCCATTATGTCTTCTGCCGCGTTAAAACCTGTTTGTAACGCCTTCCTCCCTAGGTATCTAGCACCCCTCTTCAACAGTGGGACAGCGGTGCGTAGTATGGATGAAAAAATGGATCCAAGCCCACTCCCACGCTGTATCTCACCCTCGATAGACTGTGAATGGCCTTCGGGTCATTATAAACGACGAAAGTGTAGTTTCACTGTTAAGCTCCCATCACCGAATGGGAAATTTTTTCCCTCAATCGTTCTTATATATATCGAGATGTTGGTTAATAGATTAGTCGCAACATTCATATAATGGGGCTTGTCATATGTAATGCTCAAACTTTTCCCTCTATGGTTGGGGATGTGTGCAATGCGCAGCAGGCGCGCCTGGGTGTCCCCAACAAATTGATGCTTTACGATATTGCTGTAAATATAGCACATGTCTGGGGGTGGAGAGCTTTCACCCAATTTCTCCATCTTCAACTGATACATTAAGCTGGACAAGTCATGCTGTGCCTCGTGAAAGGTCTCTCTTTGGAGAGCTGCGGTATATCGGCCCTCAGCCACAATTGTGAACAGCTCTTTATCTTTAATATTTCTACTGAGCGTTGATTTTAACTTCAATGTGCATGCAGGGGTGTCTATGTTTACGATTTCAAAAAGTAAATCGTTTGTCAGGTACGATTTTCAAGACTATTGTTTAAACCCGTCACAATGTCCATGGCTGTGTCATAATGCCCGATTTCTAGCGATACATTTGTGCTGTATTGTTCCTCGCCGAACAGGCCTGATCGCATAGTAATGTCTAAGGCTATGTCTAATTTTTCGCACACATCGATCCTTCTAAGGATCAGAAATATGATTTGCTAATTTTCAAGAGTTAAAAATTTGGTGACTAACTGGAGTTCACATAAACCCACCTCATACGAATCACGCTCCAATTCAATGGGTCCGTGAAGTTCTGTCACAAAGTTGGCAAGGGTGTTGTTAGGATGTACAGACAAAGAAGAAGAGGACTGGAGTGTGACATAGAAGTGACTAGGTGCCATGTTGCATACAGTTTAAGCTTCATTATTGCGGCAGCTTTTATATAGGTGTTGAAGCTTTCTGGGTAACCCAGCCATTTCACCAGGTACATTTTTCTCTTTCCTGAACCTTTGCTGCTTAAAATTTTTTCAATTTTAAACACATTTTTCCTAAATTAAATGTCACTTTCTGCAACTCCTCGCGGTAAAAGCCTCCAGCGATCTCTTCCCCATTCAAATCTTCAACGTAATACATCATTATCTCGCCTTTAGGTCTCATAGCACGAACTTTAAAAATCTCACGTGTCCATCCTTGCTCAAATCCCTTCGCGAATTTATTTCCCGAACGTGATAGCCTTACATAATCATTGATTTTGAAATGTAGATCATTGATTTGAAATGTGTAGAGTGTGGTGGCGGTGCTCCATCTCTTCTCACCTCTGGCGCGTACCTCTTTCTAAAACTTCGTTAGGTGTTGTGCCAATCGTACGGTGGTGTGAACGGTTGTATGATGATGCCAATGAGAGAACGTTTATATATCTGTATGTGTTTTTATGTGTAAAATAGCGATGCATGCGTTCCTTTATGGTACGTTGAACTCTTTCAGCTAAAGAGGCCTTATGTATAGAACTGCTAGTGTAGTAACTGATATTAAACTCTGTCAGCATGTTCTGAAAAGCGCGACCTATAAATTCTTTCCCCATATCCGTACAAAAATAGCCAGGAACCCTTTCTTCTTTTAACATCAACGTTTTGGTCGCTTTAGCAACTGTTTCAGGCGATTTATTTTTCAGTGGAATTAGCCACAGATATCTAGAGAATACATCTATTATGAATAGGATGTAGCGGTATCCGTCATTATACACTGAATATCTTTGCATGTCTGTTAAATCCGCTTGCCAAATAGAGTCAATCGAAGCCGCTGTTGTCTTGGCCGTTTTAAACCTTTTTCTCACCGGTTTATGAAGTGTATAAGCATCCTGCTCCCGCAAAAACCTCTCAACATCTTTTTTCCCTACTCCGTAAACACCTCTGTACAGTCTATTAACGCCGCCATAGGAGGCGGGGTTAGAAATGTCATAATAGCGTTTACTTAATATGTTAGCCATTTGCGTATTTTAGAGACACGTGGATAAGGTTGGCCGTTTGTTCTCTTCTTTCTCTCTTCAGAGACGCTGCTGCTGGGGGCGATGGCGTACTCAGTTGTGACACATGCGAGACTTGATCCAGGTCTTTTAACCTATTCAGATTACCTATCAATGTTTTGGGGACATTTATTTGTTGTAGTCTTGCTTTAATATGCTTCCATCCTGTTGGTGAGGGTCTGTCCCACTTTCTCACCAGATCATGAACAATGTCAACGATGTTGGATCCTTGTACCCTTGTTCCTTCAACAATGACCTCGCCTGTATCGGCCCACTGTATGATGGGGTCCTCACTCAATAGATTATAAAGACTTAAGCCTTTATTCCTCAATGTATGTGGGAGACTGTTTTTAACACATGTTCGATGTGTTGTGTTCCGTTTTCTTTGGTTGGTCATCTCTAACGTCGGGCCCAGGTCCTGTGTCGCCATGCTCAGCGCTACGCGCTGTGCCTAATAACCACGGGGAGCTCTGTCGGATTCTTATAATCTTCGTACTCATGAAGAAATTTCTGCAAAGCCTCTTGGTACAAGATCCTTTTCTCATCAGGTGACTTTTCACTGTTTAATAGGGCTAGCAACTCGCTTTCCATTCTTTTAAGCCTACTTTTACGGGGTTCTAGAGCCGTGTCTGGAATCTTTGAACTTTGCAATGAAGCACCTCGTGCGGAATCACTACCACTTCTTCATTATATTAATCTAGTCAGTAAAGGCCCAAAACTGAAAATAAGATGGGTAGGAATGATCCTCCTCTTTGTACAATAATTCGCTTTTTCTTACCCACAGTTTGACTTTTATGAGCGAGCGCTCGTATTATGTTCTTGTAACGACGTAAGCGAGCCTTCTGAGGGGTTTCATTGGCACATTACATTTTATAACATTAAGACAGATTTCACAGATGCATTTTAAAAAGTCGGAGTCGATATTTTTAACAAACATCTGTTGCAGTGCCCGGGGCAATCGTTGATAGATTTTTATTAATTCACGATATTTCTTCAGCCTATTTGTCATTCTGGAATATACACCGTTTCAGGTTCGTTTGGGAATATATTCGTTCTTAGAAGCACCCTAAACGTGTTTCGCGGGTGAAGGTCACAAAGCAAATATCCATAACGCTGACTTGTGGCTTCTTTATAAACCTCCAAAAACTCCTTACGTTGATTCGGGAACATTTGATTGGCTAATACCCCAATTTGTGACACATCTCTACGTTGTGCGAATAAGACTAGATATTGTGTATTTAGCGACACATCGCGCATGTATCTATTTTTGAAAAATAGATTCTGGTTGATGAAGAATACGCTTATGTTAAGATGGTGGGAGAACACTGTAAATGTCTCGGCAAACGTTTTATCCATTTCCAACATGAGATCGTCAATTACAATAACTGTATGCTCATTACCTTTTAACGAATTAACGTCACATACACCTTGTGGAACAAAATTTCATCTTGGTACTCGTTGAACACTGACTGATACGTCGAATAGCACCATATTACTTTATGCACAAATTTTGAGAACATCTCCCCCTTATCTTTAATGATTTTAAGCATAAATACAGTTTTTCCACATCCTGTAGGGCCAGATATAATACATGTGGAGGGGCTTGTGAACCTGAATTTTTCTACAGATTCCATCTCTAACACGTCACCCCTAAGTGGGTCATTTACAAAATATTACAAATTTTGAGTGCTGTTCCTTATATTTTGTTTTCTTCTTCCACAGAACCGTGAATGACGACGATGTACAACCCCATCATCGATATCACAGATGAACCCGATCCGTGCAGCTACAGAATCCTTCCCCGCTGACGAACCCTCACCAGCGACACCTGTAGCATGCGACAGTTCAAAGCGGAAGCATGATGAAGGCCCTCCACGTCAGGTATAAAGCGTGCCAGGATTGCCGGTTGTTAGACCCCAGTAATAGAGCCCCAACCCTCTACGTCTTACGACACAACCCCCACAATAGTACCTTCCTCAAATATGCCCCATTATTCAGTTCCGGGTACTTCCTCCACAGCAGCTTCTCATACTGTGGAGGATGGTATAACATTCGAGTTGGTGCGCACCGCTACCCCCACCCCTGCCCTGACTAGAAATCGGTACGTGGTCAGGGTTGACCCTGGATCCCTGTATACCAACGGACTGCGACGCGTAGTTGAACGTATTGTGGAGTTTGCCCTTCAGAACCGCGACGAACGTGAAGTCCGGACGAGGTTGTCCTTCAGGTTCGGGTCAGATGAGGGGTAGATGATTTTTGGGTAGTAATACCGTTCAGACGTTTGGCGGCTGTAGACATAGAATATATCTTGGGCGTATAATGCAGCCTCTCAAAGTAGTACAGCCTTCAATATGGACAACTTCATGGTAGATATTGACAGAGTATTCCGGGTTGCGGGTCATAGTGCCACACCTTATACTCTTAATTTCAATTCTCCGGTTATTTACAGAAAGCATTTAAACGTCGATCGTGGTTGTGGTTTTATAGCAATAATCTTAGCTCATATGTTCACTGTGCTAAATACTTGGACGCAAAAAATTTGGCTGCCTACGGTTGTGCAGCGTGCCGTAAACTGGCTTCAGATTGTAAGCTTGAGTTTGAGTGTAATATGGGTCCTGAAGAACTGAGAAGGGCCGAGCAGGAAATGAATGCACGTATAGTCGTATTTGGAATGGATGATCGTCGTAGGACTGTGTATGTTTTTAAAAGCAGCGTGAGAGATCGTACAAGACCTCTACTTATTTTAGGATTGTCAGGAACATCGTATCTCCCCATCCGTAACATAAGGGCTCTCTACGCAGTTTGATAAAAGTCGAAAATATGGAAGGCATCATGATTTGTGTAAGGGATGTCTCGAGTTTGCTGATGATATGGTGAAACATTGTAAGGATTGCTACATGGTATGTGAGCAGTGTAAAAGCCCCAAATGTGAAAGTCGTGTAGTTGAAACCGAGAAGAGGGAATGTAATGTGTGTAGACGTACATTTTTCAATAATAAATGCTTTGACTCCATAAATCAAATGGCACTTGCAGGAAAATGAGGATTTGTAAGTGCGGTATGTTTCACATGATGGATAAGGGGGAATTTCAAACATAAATGCGATGAAATTCACTGTTCTACATGTCATGAAAAATATAAGGCGGATGGAGTGAAGCATGTATGTTATATGAAAGATGCTAAGCCTAAAAATAGCCCTTGTATAACCGTGTACTACGATATAGAAACTTACACGAACGCTGAAACCAAAGAGGTTATTCCACATTTACTCGTAAGTCAGACTATCTGTGATGAGTGCATGGAGATCGAGTGTGCGAGTGCCACAAATGTGGAAAACGGACAAACGTTTTTAAAACGATGCACACGAAGCCCTGTGAAACTCTTTGTATCCTATATTGTCAAATTAGCGGACAAGTTAAAAAAATGACTGTGTATATTCTTGCCCATAACGGGGCGAAATTTGACACACGTTCCTTTATAAGGAGTTGCTTGAACACGAGTCGTCTGCGATATTTACAGGTGATCCCTTGAAAAGAGGCAACAAACTAATACAGATGCAGATAAGAGGTAATGTACAGTTTAAAGACACCCTGCTGTTCACACCTTGTAAATTAGCAAAGCTGCCCAAGGTCATGGGCGTAGCCGCTGAAGTTTCAAAAGGGTATTTCCCTTACACATTCCTCACTAACGAAACTTTGAATTACGTAGGACTACCTCCACCCAAACATTACTTTAACTACACCAACATGAGTGATAGTGAGCGTGAAGATTTTGACCGCTACTACAACAGTTTTAATGAAGCTAGTCCATACAATATAGCTGATGAACGTGAACGTAATTGCGTGAATGATGTGCGTGTGCTTAGGTTATGTTTCCAGGCCCTTAGAAGGATGTACATAGCCCGTTTCAAATGCGATCCGCTGCAAGTCGTGACCACGATCGCCTCATTATGTTTTACAGTGTTCAAGAATAACTTCGTGCCTAAAGACACCTTAGCAGTCATTAACAGAAACAACCCCGCAGTTATGGGCACAAGGCTATTTACTGGCTCATACACCTACAGCAACAGACCGGGTTATATATTAAACATGCCCGCAACACGGGTGAAGTACCCGTTAAGGTCAATGGTCGTGTTTTTTGGATTGATGGCCTAAGTGAGGATCCAACCACTGGTGTGAAGACTGTGTATTCCTTTAACGGGTGCTGGTGGCATGGATGCCCGCGCTCTGAATGTGCCGTCACAGGAGACCTTTATGGAAGATCCCCCGCCGACGGCCTTGCATGGATCCGTAACTGTGATGAACTTATGTGCTCCCAGTTCACTCACAAAATCGTGTGGGAGCACAAGTATGATGCATGGATGGAAACAGATGACCAGTACCGTGAAGAAATAAGGGCCATCAAACGTTCAATGGTGCTGGACCCACTCAAATGCGGTGACAGCTTGTTTGGAGGGTGTACAAGCCCATTCAAGCTATACTTTCCGCCTATGGAGGGCGTGAAACTCCATTACTACGACTTTTGCTCTTTATACCCCTACGTGATGAAGAACAACCCGTACCCGTACCCCGTAGGTGCGCCTGAAAAAATGGTGGGTTCCACCATACTAACCATCGAGGAGTTTTCAGCTAACTTGAATGAGCGCTACTTTCGACTCTCTTTCGTAGACGTGCTCCCCCATCGCGATTTATGGATGCCGATCTTACACGTCGTTATTGATCACAAGCTCATGTTTCCCCTGTGCGTGAAGTGCGCAGAGGAGAACAACGGTAATTGTAACCATACAACCAACGCCATGGGTACAGAATATTGAAGATGCATGAGGTGTCGAGGTTTCAGAAGCTACCCAACCTTTTCACACCAGAAATATACACTTTTTTGAAGGATAAAGTAGAAGCATCAGGATATCCGCGACAGTTTGATACCGAAGATGAAAAAACGGCTTATATTCAGCGTTACCGTGCCCATGACCGTTCCCAAATTAAGAATCCTGGCAAGCGCTTTAGTGCAAAGTTGTGTCTAAACAGTCTTTGGGGGAAATTTGCACAGAATACCGGCAAAGGGAACATTCATTTGGCACAAAATTATAGTGAAGTATGGGATTATGCCAACGCTCCCGATAAAGAGGTTATAGAGATCGTGAATGTAGGTAATACTTACATAATAAAGTACAGCATCACCGAACTGGCCACAGATACCTCACGGGTTACAAACATACCTGTAGCCAGCTTCACAACGGCCTACGCCTGCATCAAACTTTGGGGTCTACTGCACTCTCTTGGACGGAGGGTGCTGTACGCTGACACAGATAGCGTGATATTCACAACGAGGGAGGGTGAATACATGTCTGCTATTGGGGAATTCCTCGGAGAGCTAACTGACGAGATCAAGGATGAGTATGGTGATGGTGCATACGCAGACTCGTTTGTAACAACAGGGCCAAAAACCTATGGGGTACGGGTGAAGGTGGGGGATGATATGAAGTATATCGTGAAGGCTAAGGGTATCACGCTTAACCATGCGAACCGTCGAGTCGTTAACTTTGACTCGTTGAAGGATCTAGTTTTCTTGGAAGATGAGGGCGTCCAGCCACCCCAACTGACTGTAACTGACTGTGGGGACCCACAACTTTCGGGCGCAGAAACTGGGGTGTGTGAAGGAACTTAGGAGCACGAAGGTATGCCGTAACACCTATAGGAAACGTTACCATGTACCTGGTACCTATGATACCGTACCCTTTGGTTACCTTAATCCTTGATTGTATTTATATATATGTGTATTGTTAACGATATGTTTATTTATCACCTAAATTTGCTTCAATTAAGGCTTCATTTTCTCCTTTTCGTGCGTGCGTGCGTGTGTGTGTATAGTAACAAGCTAAGCTCCTCCGACTGTAAGATCGGTCGCGTGACTCCTGCCACTACCTGAGCATATCTCTATCCCTGCGTGCTCAGTTGACCTCTGCATACCCTTGAGCTCAGACGTGTATTTTCCCGCATAGACGAAAAATAGTAATGGCTACCTTTAATATTGCGTGTTCAACCTTTTTGAAGTGGTATTCGGCAAAGTGTCAAGATGTGGTGGATACTGAAAAACTCCCTATTTCACCCTAATTTGATACTTTTAAGGCTACATTGAGCCGTGCGAAGGGCCAAGATGTTCAAATACTCTAGGGATATTCTGGCGAGGGCATTGTAGGATTTCGTAGTACAAACGATGTATTGAAGTATGTTGTAGACCTAACCTTTATAAAAGCTCACATATACCGCGAAGTAGAAGAAACAACACGTTCAGAAGATAAGCAACGGTTATGGATAGTGAGTCTTGTTGATGAGTGGTGTGACAAGCGATATTATGTCATGTTACATCACACCGACTACTCGTACCCTACGGTTGAGAATGTAAATCTTGTCATCATGGAGAATCTTAAGTATTTTTACCACTATATTAATATATATCATGACGAGGTTTGTAGTAAGGTTGTGGCTAACGGCTTGTGTGAGTTTTTAACAGACTTTAGAGACGAGTATCACTTGTTAAACTAAAAGGATAAATATGGGCATATGTTTCTCTCAAATAGTGCACCGGATTGTGAAGATGTTTAGTTTGTGGAAATAAGCGTCTGATGAGTGATAAAACATTAAAACCTGTATTGCTTCATGTAGCGGAAAATTCTGTTTGCCCAGTATAATGGGCACAAGTATTCGAACAAACCCGTACACTCTTCAGCAGTTTATGGTGTGACCCGCTCCCCCCACCGAGTCGCCCACCCGTGTACATCACTCCTCCCGAATCACACGAGTTTGAACAAACCCGTACAGGTTTCATCGGCGTGACTCACTCCGCCAGTCGAGCCGATCCGCCCACCTGTGGCTCAGTCATCTCAGAGCTTGAACCGACTGGACGTGAGAATACGATGGAACTTCCTTTGAGAAGCATTCTCAATGCCGCGCACGATGTGTCCGTGACGAATTCATTGCGCGTATTCAGGCGTGAAACCGGTACCATTAACTATGTACTTGAAATGATTTGCAAGCAAGCGAACGTAATGTTATTTATTTAAGTGTTGAGGAGATGAGTAGAGTCTTCGTGATAGTTGAGAAGTGGGGTGAGGAGTTATAAAATACCTGTAGGTGTAGGTACAAGAAGAGAACAGATTAGTGATGCCCCCATATATGCCGTTGTTTGCACGTTGTGTATGAATAACGATCAGCCATACATTGATATACGACTGCTGTGGAAGAATGCATCTGATAATAACGTTCTTGTCCCTACGCGAAACAGTTTCATCCTCGATAGAATGTTTGAAATCGTCGGATTCCGCAAGCTGAAGCCTATATTAGATGCTCGTGTTACGGATATGATTTATTTTGACACGGTTCATGAATACGCATACACCGCTCTGCTCGACGGATTTATCGAATGTAGGAATGAACAAGGCGAGAATGGTCTAGAGCTGGATGCATATTTAAAAGGTTTAGGCCCTTCGAAATATCCTGAACTTTGGTACAAAGCACTTGAGCGGTACAGGGCAGAGCTTGCCTACACTGTTCTCCCTGAAGAGCTGTATCTCTATATAATGAGTAGCTGCCGTTATGACTTGGAAGATTATTTCAATTGCCGATATGCAGAGTGAAGAAGAGTTCACGATTGAAAAGCTCTCGACGGTAAGAAAAAAAACTCGATTGGAAAGGAGTGTTTATAAACTTGTATTTAATAATGATGTTCTGGTTAACGAAGACCTCTTTGTGCGTGCTTTTGAATGTATTCTAGCCGTGTTTAAAAATAACTTGCCAACCGAATGTAAAGTGGGCACAAAAATAGTATTGAACGATATGAAAGCCACTTATATCGAGTATAGGTATCCGGATAACTTGAGCGGTGAAGTAATGGTTGGACGTATTTTCCGTGTGGTGCAAAGCAATAATGATGTGGATGTAGACTCGATTACGTGTGAGTTTAGCGTTTTGCGCCGTAGAACTTAAAGTATTTTGAGGTATATTTATTTTCAATATATTTAATTATTTAATTGTGTATATATAATATATATATATTATATTATATATATATATATAATATATAATATATCCTGTACTAATATGCAACTGATATACTCCTTCGTTTTGTATATTATTTTTATTATTTTCAATATATTTAATTATTTAATATAACTGTATATATATATATATATATATAAGCTTATATATATATATATATATTTTTTTTCCTCTACTAATATATTGATGGTTATACTACATCGTTTTGTATATTTTGAATTGTATATATATATATATATATATATATATATATATATATTATGGACGAAACAAGGGCGGACATCGCATGCCTCACAGAAACTCATCTTAAAGATTGCCAAGGAAATTGTGAAAACTGCGAACATTGTATTGATAAGAAAGAGATAAATATAGAGGGCTTCAACTTACTAAGAGCGGATAGAACGACGAGACGGAAAGTTGGCTGTGCTATATATGTACAGGAAGGTCATATGACAGAGACGATAATAAGTAAATCAAACAGCTATGTGGAACTCCTAGCAGTGAAAATAGAAAAACTAAACTTGATAGTAATAGTCATCTATAGACTTCCAAGCACCCTAACCTAAAAATTCTCGGAGGCCATTGATGACATCAGAAAGCTAATAAAAGCCATAAACCCTCCACCCCAATATAATGATCTGCGGAGACTTTAACTTCCCATTTATAAAATACAAAAAGGTGGATCGGAATATATATATTCACTAGGACAAGTGGGGCACAAGAGAAGACCAGGAGCAAGCAAAAATGTTGATGGCTCTCACAAATGAGTTTGCTGACACAGGAGATAACAGAAAATACCAGAAAAAATAACTGCCTGGATCTGGTATTCAAGAATAACACGAACTTGATTGCTGATATAAAAATAACCCCAACCATTATCTCAGACCATAACTTAATCGAGATATCAACAAATATGACGACAGCATTAAAAGACAATACATATATTGTGGAAAGAAGTAAATTCGGGGCCTTTAACTTAAACTCGAAGACTATAAATTGGGAAGCAATCAGATCGCACATAGCCTAAATAGAATGGAGAACAATTTTCGAGAATAAAACAACTGAAGAAATGCTAACAACCTTGGAAGAAAAAACGCTGAGAATTTTAGAAAAATATGCTCCGAAATCACAGCCAAAAGTAAAAGGAGATGGCTAGAGAGGCAAAAGAGAAGACTATTCCGCAAAAGAAAGAGAGTGGAGGCGAAGTTAGGTAACTGCGGAGATAATGACAGGAAAGCAATAAAAGAAAAACTGGAGGGTATCGATAGGGAAATACAAGCCCTGATTAAGGACCATACAGAAAGGGAAGAGGAAAAGGCGGTAGAAGCAATGAAGGAAAATCCAAAATACTTCTATAGCTATGCAAAAAGGAAAACAAAAACGCGCGCCGCTATTGTGCCCTTAAGGACGGGAAATAATGAACTAACCGACGATCCAAAAGAAATATCTGATACATTGAGGGCTCAATATGAATCAGTTTTCAGTACCCCAAAACGTGACAAAGCGATACCTGACATAAATGCACTCTTTGAAGAGGAATTGCAAGGAGAGTATATAACAGACTTTGATTTTACACCAGAAGACGTAGCGAGAGCTATAGGACAAATGAAACCACATTCAGCTGCAGGTCCGGACAACTGGAACGCATTATTGATTAAAAACTGTAAAAATGAAATAGCTACACCTTTGTACTGGATATGGAGAAGATCCCTAGACACTGGGGAAATACCGAGCATCTTGAAAAGAGCAAACATTGTCCCTATATATAAAGGAGGGGACAGATCTCAAGCAAAGAACTATAGACCAGTGTCATTGACGTCTCACCTCACCAAAGTATTTGAAAGAATAGTTAGAGAGAAAATTTATGATTTCCTGGAGACACGGGAACGATTCAACGAAAATCAGCATGGATTCCGATCAGGTAGATCATGCCTATCACAACTAATAGAACACTACAACAATATCCTAGATGCATTGGAAGGCAATGACAACTACGATGTTATATACACAGATTTTGCTAAAGCTTTCGATAAATGTGACCATGGTATAATAGCACATAAAATTAAATATATGAGAATAACAGGCAAAGTGGGAAAATGGATCTACAACTTCCTTAGAGATCGTCTGCAGGTCGTCAAAATTCAAGGTATATCAGCATTAGAATCGGAAGTACGCAGCTCAGTACCACAAGGGACAGTACTGGCCCCACTCCTGTTCATTATCATGCCAACATACAGAGACAGCGGAGTAAACAGCAACAGTATAGTAACATCCTTTGCAGACGATACAAAGATCAGCAGAAAAATCAGCGATGTACATGACTGGAGGCCTTGCAGAGGGACACGAACAAAATATACAAATGGTCAGAACACATGTCATTCAACGCCGAGAAATTTCAGCTCTTGAGATATGGTAGAAAAGAAGAACTTAAACAGACTGCATATCATGCTCCAGATAGACAGGAAATTCAGAGAAGCACGAAAGCGATCGATCTCGGGATAATAATGACAGATGATGCGAAATTCGAAACACAAAATCAGATAGCGATAAATAAAGCAAAAAGAGTCGTGGGACAGGTACTAAGAACGTTCAAGAGAAGGGACAGGACAGTAATGATTCCCCTGCTAAAAACACTGATTATACCAAAACTTGAATACTGCTCAGGTTTGACGTCCCCATATAAAAAGGAAGAAACTAATAAACTAGAAGAAACGCAAAGGCATTTCACAGCCAAGATTGATGGCTGCAAAGAACTCAACTACTGGGAAAGACTACGTAAACTAAATCTGTACTCACTGGAAGAAGAAGAGAGAGGTACATCATAATCTACATATGGAAAATGATCGAAAAACTGGTACCAAACCTAAAACTAAACCCAATTACCATTCAAACCACACTGGAAAATAGGAAAGGCAGAATGTGTAGTGTTCCCAAATTAAAGGCCCGACAAGGGACCTCCTCAACCCTGAAGGAAAATAGCTTGGTCGTCAGGGGACCAAGACTTTTCAACCAGCTTCCTAAGGACCTCAGAAACGTAACGGGGGTCAAAGTTGAAGTCTTCAAGAAAAGACTGGATGCCTGGCTCAGGACAGTACCAGATGAGCCGGGCGTGCCTGGCTATGTACGGTGGAAAGCGCAAGAAAGCAACTCGCTCCTCCACCAAGCCAGACCTAGAGGCGGGGCCACCAGTTTGACCTCCATGTGAAGAGAGACCAACGTACGAAACAACATAAGGTTCATAAGGTGTATATATATATATATACTTCTCGTTCGTATTTCTTATGCTATTATTATTTTTTGATGATATATATTCCATCGTTTCATTGTATATTTATTTTGATTATATATTCATCGTTCGTATTTCTTATGCTATTATTATTTTTGATCATATATATTCCATTGTATATTTATTTTCTATATATTTCGTCAAATTGAATCCATTTATTCGTCTAAATAAACAGAATGATGTAATGGTGTTTTATGTAATTCTTTTGGTTGTAAACGACATTTAATTATATCAAATGACAACCTTCTAAAACGGCTGACGGATTTCTAAGCCAACTGTCAAAAATATCTGGATAGCGCAATCTGGTAGTTGAAAAGGAAATATATATATATATATATATATATATATATATATATCTGCCTTGTAGGTAATCTACGTCAAATGGCTGGTTAAGCCAGAATATATGCTTTAATTAAATAAATAACGCAATCTGGCAACTCAGCTCTAATAATTTACACCTGAACAAGCCATTTACGCCTTCTAAGTCAACTGGCTGTTTAAGCCAGAATATATGCTTTAGTTAAATAAATAAACGCAATCTGGCAACTCACTAATGTACACCTGTACAAGCCATTTACGCCTTCTAAGTCAACTTGCTGGTTAAGCCAACTAGCGGATTAAGCCTGAATATATGCTTTAATTAAATAAATAGCGCAATCTGACAGCTCAGCCAGATAAGCCAACTGGCTGATTAGGAACATATTAAGACAACGGCCGCTCGGCTGAAGTTTTAATATGCGCTTGCCTCCTGCCAAGCGAACACCTCTCTTCCTCTCTCCTTCTCTCTTTCTATTGGGGGATAACTCCGCCTCCAAGTTGCAAAACTCCTTGTTGCTCTTGCAACATCCCCCTCCCCTTTGTTGCATAACACATTGCAACATTCCCCTCCCCCTGTTGCATAACCGTATGCAACATTGATTAACATTTTAGAACGTACACCTAGACGGATTGAAAGAATGTCTGCTGTAAATCCACGAGTGACTGCAGGTGATATTTGCCAAGTATTAATATCCTTCCTCCAGTTAAACATGGTGGTGGTAGTTTGTTCTTTGGGGATGCTTTAGTGCTTCTTGTCATCAGTGGAATCTTGAATTCGAAGAAATTTAATGAAATTTTAGAAGAAAATGTATTGTATTCAGTTCGTGAGTTGCGAATGGGTCGCAAGTAGGTACTGCAACAAGATAATGATCCAAAACATAAACATAAGAGCACCATGAAATGGCTTTAATAAAAGAATTTCAAGCTTCTCGGGTGGCCCAGTCAAAGCCCAGATGTCAATTTAATCGAGAATTTACGATTTGATTTGAAAAAAGCTGTCCGCAAGAGAAACCCTTCGAATCTGAATTAACTGCAATAGTTTTCTTTAGAAGAATGGGTTAAAATTTCTACAGAGAGATGTCGAAACCTTGTAGAAAAATACCCAAATTAAATCACTGAAGTCATTCGAGCAAAAGGTAAACACTCGACGTATTAAATAATTTTGTGAATAAATATACGGAAACTTTTTCATTTTAACTTTTTTTATTTTCCTCAAATTCTTTAATGTTTGACATTTTATGTTGGCGTTAAACTAGTTTTTTTATTTGTTAAATTTTTCGAAACGAACGGTTAGTTTTTCATAACTATTCTGTGCAGGGTTCAAAATAAGGACGAATATAATTGAAATATTTTTCTGCACGAATGCTTATGAGCGCCACTGTATATGTAACGCACATCCAAACTTTGTGGAAACCGATTCGTCATGGACAAACGTCTTAGTAGACGTCCGACGTTAGCTCAAACAGAAGAAAACCAACAAGTGGTTGAAGAATCCTTTTCTTCTAGTTAGACCAAATCTGTCAAATATTTATTTTAATTTTATTTATTTAAAGTATCTTCGAAATTATGACTTTCATTATTATTTTTACTCCTTATTTCTTTATTCGATATATTTCCATCAGCTATGCACCCATTCATCTAATCATCTATCTGTATATCCATCTATTTATTTATCTACAGTACATTACCAATCCATCTGTCCAGATAGCCGGCTATCCATTTGTACATCTAACCACCCATCCTCGTCTATCCAACGATCCATCCATCTATACAACTATCATTCTAACCGTCTATCTGCCCATCTTCTAACCTCTCACTTTATCCACCCATTCAGCTAGCCATACGTCGATCCATCTATCCATCCATCTAACCTAAACTAATCAAACCTTTACTAGCCTTCCCTAACGTAACTTAATCTCTTCTGCGACTCCTGCCCTAACCTATCAAATCCTGCATTAACAAAGACCAGAATGGATTTTTACTCAAAATACTGTAAAAAACTAAACTTAACTAAGATAACCTAACCTATTTTAACACAGTTTAACGTAACCTAATCAACTCTAAACCGAACTAACCTACAACCTTAGTTGTTCATATTATTACCGCTCTTATTTACTCTCTCTAACCTATTTGCGATCTAACCTAACTCCACCTCGCCTCACTGTCAATAGCTAGTATTATCTACCTTAACTTAAGCAATGTAAATTGTTCAACCTAACCTAACTGTTCTAACCTGTCCTAACTTTTCTTATACAGTTACAAAGAATAGATTGGATTTTACTCGAAATGTTGGATAGAAAATAATTATATATCGTAGCCAAGCCTAACGAACCTAGTCTGACCTAACCTAACTCAAACTAGCAATCATAACCTAACCAAATTTTACAAACCTGAAATTGATGTAAACGAACATACTCCAGCCTTTCGTAACATAAGATATCCTAGTGCAACTGTAACCTTAACTAACTTCATCTAACGGAAACGAAAACCAAAATATTCGGAAAATTTTGACAGCATGTCCGGACATAAGGATTATAATAACGAAAACAGAGAATTTTTGTGGAGGGCCGGAAAACTATTACAGATTATGAGCTGATTATACTGGGAGTTATAAAAATGAGGTTCAGCATATGAAATGAGCAAATCATGAACCTAAAACCTGAGTTCCATCATATGAAATGAGCAATGAGAGGCCAGAAAACTGAGTTACAGAATATGATTTGCCCAATCAAGGCTCGGAAAACTGGGTTACAGTAAAAATAGTAAAAACAGGTTATATGTGAAAATAAAAATGAATTTCAAAGACTTTTGCCTGAAAATCTGTCATGCTTCCCAACGGCATATTCAGTTAAGAATATTGTAATTAAACTAAAAAAATTGAACGTTAATCCCAACACTGTGTAAATCAGTACGGATTTAATGTATATCTTATGTAATGTATTCTTTCTGAATGAAGATTATTATTATTATTATTAAATAACCAACCAAATACCAGAAAACTATGGTGCATGCTATGAAATGACTAATCAGGGGCCAGAAAACTGGAGATACAGATTATGAATTGATCAATCAGATGAAAGGATAGTTAGATGTATAAATAGAAGGTCCGATAGATAGTTGAACGGTTTGTTCAATGTATAGATATTTGGATGGGTGGTTAACTGAGAGGCTGGATAGATGGATAGTTGATGGATGGGTGGCCTGATAGTTGTTTGGACAGTTGGATAGATGGGGATTTGTTTAAATTTGCAGATGTATAGCTGGTTATCTAGATAGATGAATAACTAGATAGATAAATAAATAAATGGATGGATGGATAGCTAATTGTACAGATGATGGGTAGATAAACGGTTTTCTAATGAATAAAGAGGTGTTAAGTGAAAATAACAACTAATTCGTCATAAATTTAACATACTTTAATTGAAACTAAAATAATTAAAATATTTTGTTACCCAACATTTAAAAAGCTTTTAATTAAAGTTAGAAAAGCAAATAAAAACGAATTATATTAAAAAATTTGTCGTAACTTAAAAATATTTTAATTAAAACTAAAGTATTTTCATTAACTTTTTGAAAGAATTTTTAATTAAAGTTAGGTAAAAAAACGAACAAATGTGAATTCTTAATTATTAAACGAAAAATATGATTGAGATAATAGAGAAGCTAGAAATGTGCGATGAACGGTCATGCAGCTTACGTGGTACCCCTACCATGGGTCACTACATCATCTGGACGTAGAGAATGGCCATCCATCTACCTATTGTGGAAATTCACCGTCGATTAACCTCGTTGATCTTACGGGAAACTGCTTTTGCTGTGTGGTGATGAGGTGAGGTCGGGGTGGTTTTCTTGGGCGTAAGAACTTGTTTAGAATGTTTTCAAACATGAAAAACTTAAATTTTACATGAAACTGTACACCAAGTATGAAAGAAGTTACTTAATGTTGAATAAGAGCTTAATCTCTAACAAAATTTAAAAGCAGAGAGAAATGTGTGTATTCAGACACGCACATACATATACGAGAGAGAGAGAGAGAGAGAGAGAGAGAGAGTACTAAACTAAAACAGGTATAATCCTCTAATCAATGCTGAGAGAAGTTAAATAAGGTTAGATGGGTTAGGTTGGGTTAGGCTACGTAAGGGAAAGTAGGTTAAATAAAGCTGTGGAGTGTGTAAGTTAGGTTAAATAGGTTAATAATCAGAGAGAAGATCCAGAAATTGGCACAGCGCTCAGGCCAACTAATACGGACCATTACTCTAACACTTGTACTATTATTATTATTATTATTACTATTATTATTACCAGCATTATTATTATTGATAATTATTATTATTACAGTACAGTCAAAGTTATTATATTAGAAGTAAAAGAACTGAACCTAACCATTATGAATATCTACACACCACCAAACACCATAAAAAGTGAATTCCAGTTTGCTACAAATGAAATATTAAAATTATTTGAAACTCCAGCAACAAATATTCTAATTTGCAAAGATTTTAATTTCCCATTCATAATAGGGAAGAAAAATGACGAAGTTATATATGTCGCGAAGTTTCATGGTAACATTACAAAAGATGATAGAACCCAAGCAACAATGCTATTAGATATTATGGAACATTACGCCCTTACCCAGGAAATCTGTGAAGCCACAAGAAAAGAGAACGTTTTGGATTTACAGTAATCTTGACAAATAACAACGAGATAATAATAAATAAAAAAGTAACGCACACAAAGTTCTCTGACCATAACCTAATCGGTATACCATTGAAGTTAGCACCCAGACGTCGGGAAACGCATCCTAGAGAGTCAGAAGGAATATTTGAAGGCTTAAACATAAATTCAAAGAAAATAAATTGGAAAAACGTAAATAAAGATTTAAAGGAAGTAAATTCTGAATTGCTACTTCACGAGAAGACTCCACAAGAAATACTATGTAAAATAGAGACTGAAAGCAGACGTATAATATTGAAACATATTCCAGAGAGACAGAAAAGAAAATGTAGCAAGCTCGAGAGGAAAATCACGACACTATTCAGGCAACGAAGACAAACCGTAAAACATCTCCACAGATGCAGAACTGATGCAAAGAGACTCAAACTAGAGAGGAAACTTGGCGAAATAGAAATGGACCTAGAGCAAACATTCATACATAAAACAAACGAGGAGGAAAACAAGGTAGCAGAAAACATAAAAAATAATCCAAAATACTTCTACACGTTTGCGAAAAGGAAAATGCAGTGTAAGGAGAGTATTGGTCCGTTGATAGACGGGGAGGCCAACTACACAAATGAACCCCAAAAAATAAGCAAACTGCTTAAGGAGCAATTTAACTGTGTTTAGCACCCCTAAGTCGTCCGAGATGGAAGTGGAAAACCCAGACGAATTTTTCGACATAGATACAAATCAACCAAGAACAAATTCTGGCACAAACCTATTAATGGACTTCGAGTTCACGGAAGGCGATGTAATCAAGCCTTTATCACAGATGCGAGACAATTCAGCGCCAGGGCCAGACACACGGAGCGCCACGTTTCTGAAAAAATGTAAAGAGAGCATTACCATACCGCTATACTATGGAGGAAATCACTCGACACAGGACAAATTCCACTCCCCTTAAAGATCGCGAACATTACCCCTCTATTTAAAGGTGGTAACAGAGCAATGCTAAAAAATTATCGGCCAGTGGCTCTCACTTCACACCTTATAAAGTGCTTTGAACGTATAATTAGAGGCAAAACTACCTACTACCTACAAGAAAAAGACCTATACAACCCAAATCAACATGGCTTCAGGGCAGGAAGATCATGCCTATCACACCTACTAGACCATCAGGAGAAAATATTGGAAACATTGTGTCGAGGACAAAACATAGATGTAATATATACGGACGTTGCTAAAGCCTTCGATAAATGTGACCATGGAATTATAGCGCACAAACTTAAGACTACAGGAATTACTGGAAAGCTAGGAAGATGGATATTTAATTTCTTGACGCAAAGAAAACACAGAGTGGTGGTAAACGGAGTTAAATCGAAAGTCTCGGAAATCGTGAGCTCTGTCCCACAAGGGACAGTATTAGCTCCCTTGCTGTTCATAATAATGATTTCAGATATTGATGCAGATATTAAGGACAGTACAGTGTATTGTATCTTGTTTCGCAGATGACACAAAAACATGTAAGTTAATACTGAACGGTGATATAAGAAAGTTGCAAAACGATAGTGAAACATTATTCCAGTGGGCAGAAGACAACAATATGAAGTTCAACGGAGAAAAATTCCAACTTCTAAAATATGGTAATAACAAGGAGCTGCAGAATAAAAGGTACAAAACTCTGCAAGACAAGCAAATAACACCAAATCTACAAGTCAGGGATCTGGGAGTAATAATGTTGTCGGATACAGAATTCAGAGAGCACTACAACATCAAATTTACAACAGCTAGAAAAATAATGGGAATCATCTGGAGGAGCTTCCGCAGCAGAAAAGCAAACACCATGCTCAAATTATGGAAGAGCCTAGTCCTACCAATAATTGAGTATTGCTCAGTACTCACAAGCCTATACAGAAAACGATACATTGTGAACATTGAAGCTATACAAAGGACTTTTACGTCTAAGATAGAAGAAATGGAAGGTGAAGACTACTGGTCTCGACTACAATCCCTGAAAGTCTACGCTCTCGAAAGAAGGCGCGAGCGGTACACAATACTATACATATGGAAAATACTTGATGGCTTTGTCCCTAACCTTAGAAATGAAATAGAAACAAACTGAAATGAGAGAAGAAGCAGATTCTGTACAGTCCCAGCTGCTGTGGGACGGGGGCCCATGAAAACGAGGATGAAATATTCCCTCAGAATACGAGGCCCAAAGCTTTTCAATGCCCTACCGAAAGAAGTAAGGAAATCTCCAGCACACCGACCTGAATAACTTCAAGAACCAGCTGGACAGATTCCTATGCAAAGTCCCTGACCAGCCATACGTGCCTGGCTACGAGGGCAGGAAGAGATCAGACAGCAATTCCCTCCTTCACTAAATCCCGCAAATGAGGCGGGATGCTGCAGAGGGGTCGACTGCAGGTCGATCCTGAACCGTCGTTCGAACTCACACACACAAAAGAAAGCATCAGTGGAATTCGAACCTCCGACCTCAGTGTCTTCATTTCTCTTACATGAAAACGGTGTTGTCCACGAGCTACGGACGCTGACGTTAGATAAGTTAGGGTAGCTTATATTATGAAAAGTTAAATGTAATGAGATTATTTAATCTCCTTCGCAACATCCAACGTCATATGATGGGGGGAGGACCTACAGTTTTACATAGGATCTGAACCACGGGTCGCTACATAATCTGGACGCAGAGGGCAGTCTCCCATTCAACTACTCGCCAGATTTAATATCGATCAATTCCGCTGATTGATGGAGAGCGGTGTTACGCCATTGCCCACGACATAGACCACGAAAGGTTAAGTTAGGCGAGGTTGGATAGGTTAGGTAAGCCATATTTTTTAGTACGGGTATAAATTTGTGAGAAATCATGCATAAATGCAAATAAGACGAAAAAATATCATACTTTATATTAAAAATATTACAGAATTTTGTGTAAACGATAGCTGTGTGCGTGTGCTTTCACCCGCGCTTCTGCGTGTCTCTGTGTAGGAAAGAGAGGGTGAAACGTAAAAATGAGAGCAAGAGAGTCGATGAGAAGAGTGAGAGAGTGAGGAGAAAAAGGGTGAGGAGTAAGAGTGGGAGAGTGTGTGGAGCGAGAGAGGTTGAGAAGTAAGCGAATGAGAGAGAGAGAGAGAGGATACAAGATAAAAAATTAATTCGGTTGTTTACGGTCGTTATTATGAGTTACGCGATGGAGGCTTCCACGAAACAAATAATTAAGCCTGAAATATATAAGCAAATATTGTACGAATACTGTATATATATGATATGAGGCGCTCCATGCGACAGTGACGAATCCGCCATGGTCTTAAAAATCCTTTTTTTATGGTACCAGAAACGTCTATCCATTGTCTATCATAATACAGGGTCTTCATATGGCGGGCTCGTCTTTATCGCCCGGTAATTTTCTATTGTTAAGACGGGGTGGGGGTTACTATGTGCGCGAGCTTTAAAACTTTAACTTAAATTTGGCGCGCTCGTCGCTGTTGCACGGAGGGCCTCAATAATTATAAGCACAAAATAATCGCATTACTTAGAAAAAAAATAGTAATTAAAATATTAAAGTTTTCAAGACGAAGAATCATGAATTGGGCGGTGTTTCGGGCCCGAAACTGGTGATGCAACTCTTTTGGCCAAAGCCAACCTTTGCTAAAAGAGTTGCATCACCTTAGAGTTATCTCTCTCTCTCTCTCTCTCTCTCTCTCTCTCTCTCTCTCTCTCTCTCTCTCGGTAAAGGTGTGCCAGGCGCGCTGCTCGACCGGCACCTATACAGAATGGTGAGGTCGAGCCCGGGGAGAGATGACGGGCCCCCACCGGGGAGAGATGATGTTGAGCCGGTGGCGGACATACCTTCAACTGAAGCGTGCATCCAGGTACAGGCGGGTGACCCTCCTTCCACGTTGGAGGGGGCTCTTCAACTCCCGACAGCCCTGGCTGTTCGGGAAACGGGTCGTGCTAGGGGGCGGTCAGAATAGGGAAGGCTCCCTCCGTTCACTGCTTTTTAATGCTAGGTCGATTAAGAATAAGTTTTGCGAGCTAAGGGCGCTCTTAGCATCAGAATACCAGGATATCGTTGCTATCACCGAGTCCTGGATTCATACTGATCGTAGGGATTACGTTGGGGAGTTCGAAATTCCCGGGTATAGAATGTTTCGCAAAGACCGCACCCGTGGGGAGGGGGGAGGGGTACTAATATACGTGAGGGAGATGTTGAGTCTGGTTGACTGCCAGTTCCGATCGGAACGGGAGCTGCTTGGGATAGTGTAGGTGAGATGGGGTTAGAGGTCGATGGCGATGTTGAGGGAGTGTGGAGTGCATTCCGGGACAAGTTTATGGTGATGCAGTCTGCTGCCATACCCTCAAAACCGGTCACCCCTGCTTCAACGCAGCCTAAGTGGTTCAGTCGTGACATCGCTTCGGCTATCCGAAATAAGAAAGTAGCGTATAGGAGGGCGAAGGCCAATCGTTCCTAGAGAACACTGAAGCGTATGTCCGCCTGTGCTGGCCTGGATAGTGTTCGATGAACCGCGACAGTCGTTGCCGATAGAATAGACAAACTGAGCGCGTTTAAGGCTCCTGGGCCCGACCAGTTTTTCCCCAGAGTGTTGCGGGAGGTGCGCGACCAGGTGGCTCCCTACCTGGCTACAGTCTTCAACAAATCGTTGGTGACTGAAGGGAAGCCAACGTGACCCCTATCTTTAAGAAAGGGGATCACGAAAGTCCAGGGAAGTATCGTCCCATTAGTCTCACTTCAGTTGTAGGTAAATTATTAGAGGGGATAATAGCGGATAGGATCGTTAACCATTTGGATTCCTACAAGCTGCTTGGGGACTCCCAACATGGGTTTAGACGGCATAGGTCGTGTCTCATCAACTTGCTCGAGTTTTTCCACGTCATGTTGAGTGAGTATGATAAGAGTAGGGCGATTGATACACTTTTTCTCGACTTTCAGAAAGCCTTTGATAAGGTACCTCACCGCCGGTTAATGGCCAAAGTGCATGCGCTGGGTATTGGTGGGGAAGTAGGTAGGTGGATTGAAAACTGGCTGAAGAATAGGCAGCAGAGGGTTGTAATTAAATGGGCTAGTTCGGGTTGGGCCTCGGTCACTAGTGGGGTTCCTCAGGGTTCCGTTTTGGGGCCGCTGTTGTTTATCATTTACATAAATGATATCGACGGTGGCATCGTCAGTCGGATCGCCAAATTCGCTGATGACACAAAGCTTGGGGCCAATTTTGGGACGCCCGAGACGATAGAGCAACTGCGTGCGGACCTACGTAGGATAGGAGAGTGGTCCGAAAAATGGCAAATGCCGTTTAACTTGGATAAGTGCAAGGTGATGCACATTGGCTACGCCAATCCCAAGTCGGACTACTCAATGTTGGAGAGTAATATCGAGGCTACTGATTTAGAAAAGGACTTGGGTGTGCTAATTAGCAGCGACCTTAAGTTTACGAAAGAGTGCGTAGAGGTGGAAAAGAAAGCCCACAAGTTGTTGGGTTATATCAGGAGGCAATTTCGATTTCGGAACAAGGAGATTGTGCTCTCGCTGTACAATTCTCTGGTTCGGCCGCACCTGGAGTATGCTGTGCATTTCTGGTCGCCCACCCTCATCAAAGACATTGAGAGGCTGGAGCGAGTGCAGGCGAGGGCTACAAAGTTAATCCCTTCCGTTAGGCATATGGGATACAATCGACGCTTACGCTCCCTGAACTTGTTTTCGCTGGAAACTCAGAGGCTGCGCTGTCAACTCATCGAGGTTTTCAAGTTCTTACATGGGTTCAACGATGTCGATTTTAGAAGCATGTTTAGTTTAAATGATATCCCAACTCGCAACAATGGTTGGAAGCTCGATTTGAAACGGTTTAGGACTAGTGGGTGTGATAATTACTTTACCTATAAGATCTGTGACACGTGGAACAGGTTACCTTCAGAAGTTGTGAACAGTTCCTCTGTGGATCATTTCAAGAAAAGGTTAGACCAAATCTTGCATACTATTTGAGTGTGTAGAAAATTTTCCCTGGCACCCGTTGCCATTGGTACCTCCTCGGTTTGGGCCGCAAGGCCTTTTGAGGTACTTCTTTTCCTTGTAACTCCTTGTAACTCTCTCTCTCTCACATACAGTATATATATATTTAATATGCCTTGACTCACGTCACTGTCAGAGAGTTTTAATAACATTAAACTTATATCTATAAGGCTTCTTCTTTTATTTCTCGAATAGACTTCAAAAGAAAGCAGTCAGAAAAATGATTACAGCATATACAGCTTTGGCCAAAAGTACAGTAATGCATCACCCTAGAACATTTTAACTTTGGCTGATTAAGTCAAATGAGATCTACTTCCTACTTACAAAGAATACAAAGGACACCAAACAACAACAGACCGGCTGGTCCCTACGAGGCTGTCTGTTTCAGAAGGAAGGTTAAAAGATGGAAGAAAATTTAAAGACGAGTGAAAGTTTTAAAGCAAAGCAAAGAATAGAGGTTGAAAGGAAGAAAGGAAAGAAATTTATAGATAAAGTGAAGATTTTAAAGTAAAGAGCAGGAAATCCGAGTGAAAATTCTACAATACACTAACAAATGCTTGAACTGGGGGTTTAAGGGAAGATAAGCATCTAGTCTCTCTTTAAAGGACTCGACCGAATTACTTTGAACTACGCTGGCTGGCAATCCATTCCATAAATTAACTTACGATTGAAGAAAAAATTTTTAGCTTCATTTCAATTAAAATATTTACCCACTAATTACAGACCATTACCGCGAGTTTCTTAGGCATTTCTGAAGGTTAAGTATTTTTCGGTGTCGACATTATCAAAACCTTAATCATTTTAAACACCTGGATTAAATCTCCTCGAGTACTTCTGAGCATTGTTGTGTCATTGATGTAGTGAATTTCATGCCCCTTTGTAATTTAACTGTTCTTGCCAAGAAACTGCAAAAATTTAGAAAATAAAACATTAAAACTAATATAGCAAGTAACTAATAACCACACTAAATCTTTCTGAGGAAGTCCACAATTCTTGAGAAGTGTTACTAAATTCATTGTCAGTACTCAAAATACATCATTGATGTTATTGGCAATTTCTGTTAATACCTTTCTCATTCCAAGAAAATTTAAGGTGTTTCAACTCCTTTGGCCATAGCTATAGGCTAAAAAAGGATAGGAGGTAAAAAAAGTTAGAACAATCTTTTCAAGTCTTTCCATTTAATTCCTATATGAAGTGCATCTATGCAAATGGCTATTTTATTTTACTTGGACTTAAAATTGGATCCTACTGAAAACGAATGAACAAATAAAAGTCCAAACTATCGCGTCTCTCTTGAAACCAGTCCTCGTTCCCTTGCTATTTCGCCTTCACACACCAGTCGTCGCAAGGAGGTTTAATTAAAGGAGTTTCATTTAGTGGTAGAAGGTGTGGCTTACAGAGGAAGCCATGATACAGCATTTCGGCGACAGTTGAATGAAGCATCACTTGGCAAATCTTTGTACTTATATTTATATGAAAAAACAGTTTTAGAGGATAAAACAACGGAAGAAATACTAACAACCTTGGAAGAAAAGACTGGAAATTTTAGAAAAATACGTTCGAAAGCACAGCCAAAAGGAAAGAGGAACATTTTCGAGAGGCAAATGCGAACAATATTCCACAAAAGAAAGAGACTAGCTGCGAAGTTAATTAATTGCACAGACAGCAACACCAGAGAAATAATACAAGAAAAGCTGGAGAGTATCGATAGGAAAATACAAGCCCAAATTAAGCCTTTATCATTCGGAGGTCTTTTCCAAGACTGAATAAAATCGTCTGACATTAGCCACAACAAAATCAGTAAAGTAACACTAGGCATTAAAGGGTTAAGGGCCATACAGAGAGGGAAGAGGAAAATGTGGTAGAAGTAATAAAGGAAAACCCAAAATATCACACTTCTATCACTATGTGAAAAGGAAAACAAGAGCACGCGCCACTATCGGGCCCTGAAGGAAAGGTAACAATGAACTAACCGACAAGAGCATAGTAACATCCTTTGCTGACGATACAAAAATCAGCATAAAAATCAGTAATGCAGTAGAGGTGGAGGTCCTACAGAGGGACGCGAACAGAATATATAAATGTTCAGAAGACAATAACATGAATTTTAACACCGAGGAATTTCAGCTCTTGAGGTATAGAAGAAATGACGAACTAAAACAGATAGCAGATTATGCCCCAGCTAGACAGGAAATTCAGAGAAGTAAGAAAGCAACAGATTTAGGAGTTATAATGACCGAGGATGCGAAATTTGAGAGACAAAATTAGATAATGATAAGCAAAGTAAAAACAGTTGCGGGACAGGTACTACATAAGAACCTTTAAAAGAAGGGACAAGAAAGTAATGATTCCCTGTTGAAAACACTGATCGTACCAAAACTTGAATACTGCTCAGTCTTGGCGTTTCCATATAAAAAAGAAATTAATAAACTAGAAGAAATTTAAAGAAATTTCACAGCCAATACTGATGGCTGCAAAGAACTCAACTACTGGGAAAGACTTCATAAATTAAATCTACAGTATATTCACTGCAAAGTAGGAGAGAGAGAGAGAGAGAGAGAGAGAGAGAGAGAGAGAGAGAGAGAGAGAGAGACCCTAATTTGCACGTGGAAAATAACAGAAAAACTGGTACCTGACGTGAAGCTGAACCCAGCAACAACCCAAACAACAGTGAAAAATAGGAAAGGTAGGATTTGTAGTGTTCTCAATTTCTCAAACTAAAGGTCCGACAAGGAACACCCTCAACTCTAAAGGAAATTAACTTGGTTGTCAGGGAGCCAAGACTATTCAATCAACTTCCGAAGGAGATCAAGAACATCACTGGTGTCCACATGAAATTCTTCAAAAGACTAGACGCTTGGCTCAGGATGGTACCAGATGAGCCGGGTGTGCCTGGCTATGTGCGATGGAGATCGCAAGAGAGCAACTCGCTCCTCCATCAGGCCAGGCCTTGAGGGGTAACCACTAGTTTGACCATTGTGTGAAGAAAGACCAGTGCACGGAACAACTACGAGGTTACAAGGTATATATATATATGTATAAAATCTTATACAGCTGATTCTCTCTTCGGAAACCGAAGTTTCATAAGAATAAAAATCAACGATTACGACAAAAAAAAATTATTTACCCAATACCAAACAATTTGGGAAACTTTTTTAATCTTTAGCGATTTTATTAATAAAATCACACCAAAAGAGTAAAATAATAATCCATCCTTTCCAAAATAAATTTAATCAGTAAAAGTTCTCGTTAAATGGAACTGAAACGTTAGAAAGGTAAAGTAGAAACGTTAATAAAAGTGCCCATTAAATTCAAGTGAAACATTACAAATTAAAATAGAAATGTTAATTAATCAATTGTTCATGAATATAAATGATATCTTCTGAATTAAAATAATTCAGGTTGAGCCAAACTTCAGTTTTATATCAAGTCTGACTTTCCTTTATGAATGTGTATTGACTGTAACAATTTCAATTCCTGAATGTTATTGGTTGTGTATAGCGAGAAATTGGAATGTTTATTGGGTGGCTGGTGTTTACACGATGTTGTCTGATGGCTGAGAGAGAGAGGAGAGGAAGCGGCAGTTTTATGGGATGAATCTCTCTGTTGGTGGTCACTGAGTAAGGAAAATTGAATTTTTGCATTCCCTTGAGAATATACTGTATGTACTTTACGGTGTTGCAGCTTCAGCACGCACGTCATATTCTCATATGACCAGATTTCTTTTGAGATTTATCTCGGAATTTCATGAGATGATGCCTTCACTCCATGAATTATATATATTATATTTAAATACTTATGTTTTGTAAAAACATTAATTTCTGGCACCCTCTTTTTCTCCTACAGTACATGTATTTAATCTTTTAAGTTTGCTCATATAAGCTTTAACCTCTCTTCCTAAAAATTTGTAAAAGTTTTTCGTTGTTTTGCGAAATTCGCAGTTTCCTTCAACTTTGATTACTTCCTCCCACTGTATTGTTTTAAGAATTCAATGTAAACTTTATTCAGTAATGATGTTTTGTCAGAGATATTGGGTGATATCTTTAACAAAACACTTCTATCGTCAGCGCCGCCGAGAGTGGGAAGGAGAAGGGATCATTCTGTCCCGGGTTCCCACCCTGAGGGGACCCCCCCCCCGGCTGCCCTGGTTTCCCTCTAAAAATATTATTATTAAGTTTTATTAATGGCCCCCGACAACATCTTATGTCCCGGGTCCCCCAAATCCTCCCAGGGGCCCTGCATATCACACTAAACATTCACAATGATAAATTTTGTTTTAAATTTCAGTTTTATTACTGAAAATTTGGAATACTTATAAGAAATGGTGCGTACAAAATTGAAATAATATATTTAATTGTTATTTTATAATGAGGTATTTTTGTATAATAAAGTTCAATGTCTTTCAGAGGATCTTTAACCACAAATAAAAGATCTCAAAATTACTTGAGTAATCCCATTATCCAATGAAGAATGTTTCCTAAAAATACTAAACTTAAGTCATATCAGTCCAAGCTGGAATGAAAAATGTAAAGACTCGCATCCTCTATCTAGGACGAAAGGACTGTAGAAAAGTAACAATAGGTTATATCTTTAATTTTGCGAAAGGAACTATCTCTAATCTCCCAAAAATGCTTGAAAATTTTGAACAAATAAAGAAAACGAAATAAAAATAAATTGTTGCGTCCTTTTTCAACTTTCTTTAAAGCATGAAAACGTCATGGATTCGAGTTATACATGTATAGGGTGGGCCATAAATCGCTTTACCGAAGTGAGTTTCGTTATAATACGAAGATAAAGCGACCTATGGTCCACCATTTATTTAGTAACATCTTTCCTCACCATTTTCTATAAACGAGATTGGGAAAAAAAGAAAAATAGAAAAATGTGACTATTTTGTGGTGTAATGTATTGAATTTTAATATGAAATATAATAGATATGTTGCTGAGGGAAAGAATCGACCAATCACAAAGGCTTATTCGAAGGATGCTTTTTTCAGTCTTGGGTCTAAGATACACACTTCACTGTGTCCTTGATAGTTTATAGGTAGGACGTTGTGTCCTGCATTTGCTATTAAGATGTAGTAGTTCTTAACGAATTGTAAAATTTTTTACTGAGAGTTCTCTCTCTGCATACATTAAAGGGCAACATTTTATCTCAACCCCCCCCCTCTTCATCATCATACTTGTTTTAATTAAATAAATCACTTAAATAGTTAAAACTCGTTATTCCAAAAAATATCTCCGTTTCATTCAAAATGTACTTATGCTTCGTACTCTTGCCTCGGTCTAAGCTACCAATTCCATTAAATAAAATTCAGAATTAGCGTTGAAGCGGTAGAAATTAGTACAAATAACGTAAATTAAACTAAAATAGTAAATAAAACAATTTATGACAATGATGTTCATATATGGAACACCCTGTATATCTTTGTATAATTAATAATAATGAAAATAAATGTGATGATAACTTTAAGAAATAGATTTAATCCTATATAAAACACTGACTAACCCTGGTTAACCCTGGTTTTTCGCTTCCGCCTTTAATCGCCTCACTTAGTTATTATATGATATATTCATCGAATTACAGTATTCATTCAATCATAATTTGTTTACTGTAGATTCAGTAACTGTAATTTTAGCCAAGTTATTTAATATTATACAATAACACATATCGATGATGATATTCTAAAACTTCGTACGTACCACTTTCCTAAAACTTAGTTTCTTTTTAAAATTTCTCTTTAATTTGTGTTGGCACAACCCCATAAAATAGGAGTATTATAGAAGCCACTTATGTTTCTTTCTCATCGCGCCAATTATATTTCAAATAACGGAAAGAATCTGTAATTGTCCTCGCTTCGTTTTGAATGTGTACAAGTTTCACGAAAGTGTTTGATATATTGTGTACATTTTCTTTTGGATATAATATTTTTGTATTTATTTGAGTTTCTTGTATATATATTTGCTATTTCTCACGTCGATGGCACTCTTCTGTTTAGTTTTTCTCCATACGGAGGAAAAACAAAGGGGAAGGAAATGTGGTAGAAAGTCGCTGACGTCATTAAATTAGGCAGTTCAAAGTCATCGACAAGGTTGGTAAAACTGTCAATTTAAGCGTGGACGTTTTGTATTTCAGAATTTAGATTATTATTTGTAACGGAATTTGAGCCAGCAGTTGTTCCCTGTTTTGAAAATTCTACGTTATTAATTCAAGTGTTGTCAATGTATTAATGGTAAACTTTGTTTCGTTATAGTGTTCCTTTCAATAAAAGTGATTAAAATTTTATATAATATTAAAGATTCATTTTCTGTAACATGAACATTTAACTTGTAGATTGCTCAAGTTTTACGTGTAAGAGGTTGAAGTGATTCGCCAATTAATAAAGGTAGAGTTTAACCCTCAAGAGCCCGGAGGTCCTTTCTGAGACTGAATAAAATCGTCTGGCGTTAGCCAGAACAAAATCACTAAAGTAAAGTACTGTTTATTAGTGAATGGAAATTGTGCTTTCTGTGAATCATATGAAATAATAAAATCGGATCTTTTTCATATAATACAAACTTGTCCAAGCCAAGTTCGTTCCCTGTTCTTCCCCAGTGCTCTACTTAGTGTATACGTTTAATTATTGGTGTTGACCATTAGTGTGAGGTGTGTTTATTATTATTATATTCAGGATTATGTACGTTATTAGTTGAATAAGTTTATTTCGGATTAAGCGTTATTTTCAATTAAAGTGTTTAACTTTCCTTGCTTAACAGACATAGGAGTGATCATAGGTCGCTGCTATATTGGCTACGGGTGTTTGGAAACTCAAGTGCTGAAGCTAAAATTTTGTACACTCTCAGCTCAAGAAGATTCTTGCACAGAACCTGCGAGTCTTTGTGAATTAACCAGCGACGTTACCGCCAATCCGGTAAAAACACCACCTCCCCAAAACTTACAGTAGTTTCTTTTTAAATTTCAGCTTTAATTTTTGTGGCATAATCCCGCAAAATATTATAGAAGCCACTTAGTGTATGTTTCTTTCCCATCGCGCCAATTATATTTCAAGCGCTTGTAAACGTTACCCACATTAGACATTATTCAGTTTTTTCCTTCTTTAAAACTTTGGTTTTGTTGCGTGTAACATTTTCGAATGTCTCCATCGATATAAGAACGTACCGGAAAAACTGCTGAAAAATGAACGAGATCCGACCATTTATATGAAGAATTCTGTGACATTAATTCTTATATTACAATTTATATAATGCTAAAGATATTTTAAGATGAGGTTCTTTTAAGACAGTTTCATTGTCTGATGAGAAAATTTCGTGTGTTCACTGTCAGCTTTTACTCTATATTTTTAAATTAATGTCGTTCATATTATGATTCTATTTTATGGTATGATAAGAGCGGTTGCCAACATAATTTCAAATATGTAATTACGTCATATCACAAGGGTATTAATAGCATACTTTAAGTGTCAAAGGAATAAAAAAGCCTTATATTTGTAACGAATGTTACTTATTAATTTTCAAGTGTTTTATATACCAATTAATTTTAGTTAGATGTATTTCTGTATCCTTTGCCAAGCTGAAGATTTGTGTTTGGTGAAGCTGAAGGATTTTTTTTAGTACATCATTCCAAAAATTTCATCCATCCAGAGAAATATTTGGGGGGTTTAGAAGTATATTTAAGTTTATTTGCTTAACCCTCGTCAGGAACCATGGAGTCGAAACATCGAAAGAGATTATATTATTCGTTAAATGTTCTTAAATATCAAATACAATGTTTCATTACACATTTTTATAGCACCATTTTGTTTAGATTTTAGACCTGGAGTCATATAGACCCCATGGTTCCAACAACGTAAGTAAATTGAAGGTTCCTGATGAAGGGTTAAAATCGCCTTATATTTTAGTTATGCGAGGCAAAATGCGATTTTTGGAAGAAAAAATAATTTATTTAAAAAGTTTTTAATGCAAATATAAATTTCATTATCCTTGAAAAAATAAAAAATAGGAAAAACGATTTTGGGTTAATAGATTTCATACAAAATAATTTTATTTAAAATTTAATCCTCTCTGGACGACTGCCACGAAATGTTAAAGTTTCAACCAAACATATAATATGACCCTACAAAAAATTTCATCCATACAAAGTTAATATTAATTGTTTAAATTTCCGAAAAGTGTGTTTTGGTATGTCCTTCTGAATCTAAAACTTTGAAATGGAAATATAAATTTTTTTCACCAAAAAAAATTATTTCCTAAAAATATAATGCAGAGAAAAACTATAAATACCCAATATGTCGAACATATCAATATATAATTTGGCGTGGCGAAGCGCAAGAACAGTACTCTGTGTGTTGCATGACGAATATTTCGGAGAGCGATTCGAATCCGGCTAGGGTATAAAAATATATTTGTTTATTTCTGTATGCCTAACGTACATAACTGAATATATAGTAGTTTAGTTAGATTAAATTGAAGAAATTCTTATACAAAAATAAGATTTCAGGAAATTCGAATAATCATATGGTAAATTTGAACATGAAAATTCTAAAATGAACATCATTTATGTTCACTTTAAACAATTTTTTTTTCTTTAAATTAAATAAACACTTCACCAAAACTTGAAAAGAAAAATCAACACAAAGAAAAATGAATAAAATTCTTCTGATTTTTTCTTATTTATAAATTATTCATATGAATTTTCTCTTTTCTTCCTTAAAATGTAGCCAAGAAAGTTTGAGATTTTTAATCTTTAAAGTAATTGCTTCGATGCTGTATTATCGAGAATTAGGGAATATTATTATCTACAGGTTCCTAACTTAACTTTTAAAAAAGTTTGTGTATTATCATCATAAAGAATAGTGCAGTTATTTGGGGTTGTTTGCAAAGTGACATTTTGCACTTCTTCTGACTGTATAAAAATAAAATTATTTCGCCAGTTTCGAGAAAGTTTAAAATGTGATAAACGAAGAAATTCTCTCTCTCTCTCTCTCTCTCTCTCTCTCTCTCTCCCCGTTAAAGGACGGAAGCGGCGTTCTGCGGACCTCCGACGCGGACATCGCTAATGTGCTTAATGAGTACTTTGCGGGAGTGTTCACCAGGGAGGATACCCGCGTCATCCCCGAGCCAGGCGTGAGGCACGAAGGTGCTGGCCTGGATAGTGTTAGATGTACCGCGACAGTCGTTGCCGATAGAATAGACAAACTGAGCGCGTTTAAGGCTCCTGGGCCAGACCAGTTTCTCCCCAGAGTGTTGCGAGAAGTGCGCGACCAGGTGGCTCCCCACCTGGCTACAGTCTTCAACAAATCGTTGGAGATGGGCCAGGTGCCTGGTGACTGGAGGGAAGCCAACGTGACCCCTATCTTTAAGAAAGGGGATCACGAAAGTCCAGGGAACTATCGTCCCATTAGTCTCACTTCAGTTGTAGGTAAATTATTAGAAAGGATAATAGCTGATAGGATCGTTGACCATTTGGATTCCTACAAGCTGCTTGAGGACTCCCAACATGGGTTTAGACGGCATAGGTCGTGTCTCACCAACTTGCTCGAGTTTTTCCACGTCATGTCGAGTGAGTATGATAAGAGTAGGGCGATTGATATACTTTATCTCGACTTTCAGAAAGCCTTTGATAAGGTACCTCACCGCCGGCTAATGGCGAAAGTGCGCGCGTTGGGTATCGGTGGGGAAATAGGTAGGTGGATAGAAAACTGGCTGAGGAATAGGCGGCAAAGGGTGGTAATTAAAGGGGCTAGTTCGGGTTGGGCCTCGGTCACTAGTGGGGTTCCTCAGGGTTCCGTTTTGGGGCCTCTGTTGTTTATCATTTACATAAATGATATCGACGGTGGCATCGTCAGTCGGATCGCCAAATTCGCTGATGACACCAAGCTTGGGGCCAATGTTGGGACGCCCGAAGCGATCGAGCAACTGCGTGCGGACCTAGGTAGGATAGGAGAGTGGTCCGAAAAATGGCAAATGCCGTTTAACTTGGGTAAATGCAAAGTGATGCACATTGGCTACGCCAATCCCAAGTCGGACTACTCGATGTTGGGTAGTAATATCGAGGTGACTGATTTAGAAAAGGACTTGGGTGTGCTAATTAGCAGCGACCTTAAGTTTACGAAACAGTGTGTAGAGGTGGAAAAGAAAGCCCAGAAACTATTGGGTTATATCAGGAGGCAATTTCAGTTTCGGAACGAGGAGATTGTGCTCTCACTGTACAATTCCCTTGTTCGGCCGCACCTGGAGTATGCTGTGCAGTTCTGGTCGCCCACCCTCAGGAAAGATATTGAGAGGCTGGAGCGAGTGCAGGCGAGGGCCACAAAGTTAATCCCTTCCGTTAGGCATATGGGCTACAATCGACGGTTACGCGCCCTGAACTTGTTTTCGCTTGAAACTCGGAGGCTGCGCGGTCAACTGATCGAGGTTTTCAAGCTCTTACGCGGGTTCAACGATGTCGATTTTAGAAGTATGTTTAGTTTAAATGATAACCCAACTCGCAACAATGGTTGGAAGTTGGATTTGAAACGGTTTAGGACTAGTGTGTGTGGGAATTACTTTACGTATAAGATCTGTGACACATGGAACAGGTTACCTTAGGAAGTTGTGAACAGTTCCTCTGTGGATCAGTTCAAGAAAAGGTTAGACCAAATCTTGCACACTATTTGAGCGTGTACAAAATTTTCCATAGCACCCGTTGCCATTGGTACCTCCTCGGTATGGGCCGCAAGGCCTTTTGATGTACTTCTTTTCCTTGTAACTCCTTGTAACTCTCTCTCTCTCTCTCTCTCTTCTCTCTCTCTCTCTCTCTCTCTCTCTCTCCCAGCAGGTAGTCCCCCTCCAACAGCAGGTAGTGACTCTCCAACAGCAGGTAGTGACTCTCCTTCCACGTTGGAGGGGGCTCAGGCTCCTGCGGAGATTGTCCCCTCGTTAGTGAGGGGCTCTTCAACTCCCGACAGCCCTGGCTGTTCGGGAAACGGGTCGTGCTAGGGGGCGGTCAGAATAGGGGAGGCTCCCTCCGTGCAATGCTTTTTAATGCTAGGTTGATCAGGAACAAGTTTTGCGAGCTACGGGCGCTCTGAGCATCAGAATACCAGGATATCGTTGCTATCACCGAGTCCTGGATTCATACTGATCGTAGGGACTACGTTGGGGAGTTCGAAATTCCCGGGTATAGAATGTTTCGCAAAGACCGCACCCGTGGGGAGGGGGTTGGGGTACTAATATACGTCAGAGACACGTTGAGTCCGGTTGACTGCCAGTTCCGGTCGGAACGGGAGCTGCTTGGCGTCGATCTGAACGTGGGAGGGACGAACTATAGGTTAATCTTGGTGTACAGACCTCCGCATCCCTCCTCGAGGAGGATACGGCCCTGTACACCGAACTCAGTAGCCTGCTAGGGGATAGTGTGTGTGTAGTTTTAGGAGACTTCAACTGTCGCGGCATAAAGTGGTAAAACAGGACTGCCGATGCTGAAGGGAGGAGGCTAGTTGACGTTGCTGATGAGAACTTCCTCACTCAGTGGGTCAACGAGCCTACATGAGGCGAAAACGTTCTAGACTTAGTATTCACGACCGAAGACAACCTCGTCACTGGCCTCACCGTTGACGAATCATTTGGCGGGAGTGATCACGGTCTTATTAGGTTCCGCGTGTGCGTCCCTCGGGTGAAGCGTAGTAACTCGAGAGGCAGTAAGCTCGATCTCCGGAGGGCGAACTTTGTTAGCCTCAAGGATAGCGTAGGAGAGATGGGGTTAGAGGTTGGCGGCGATGTTGAGGGAGTGTGGAGTGCATTCCGGGACGAGTTTATGGTCCTGCAGTCTGCTGCCATACCCTCAAAACTGGTCACCCCTGCTTCAACGCAGCCTAAGTGGTTCAATCGTGACATCGCTTCGGCTATCCGAAATAGGAAAGTAGCGTATAGGAGGGCGAAGGCCAATCGTTCCCACGAGAACACTGAAGCGTATGTCCGCCTGTGTAGGGAAGTGAAGGCGAAGGTTAGGCTAGCGAAACGTAACGAAGAACTACGGTTGGCAAGCCTCTGCAAGGGGAACGCTAAGGAGTTCTTCAGTTATGTTAATAGTAGAAAGCCCAACGCGGACATCGCTAATGTGCTTAATGAGTACTTTGCGGGAGTGTTCACCAGGGGGGATACCCGCGTCATCCCCGAGCCAGGCGTGAGGCACGAAGGTGCTGGCCTGGATAGTGTTAGATGTACCGCGACAGTCGTTGCCGATAGAATAGACAAACTGAGCGTGTTTAAGGCTCCAGGGCCAGACCAGTTTCTCCCCAGAGTGTTGCGAGAAGTGCGCGACCAGGTGGCTCCCCACCTGGCTACAGTCTTCAACAAATCGTTGGAGATGGGCCAGGTGCCTGGTGACTGGAGGGAAGCCAACGCGACTCCTATCTTTAAGAAAGGGGATCACGAAAGTCCAGGGAACTATCGTCCCATTAGTCTCACTTCAGTTGTAGGTAAATTAATTATTAGAAGGGATAATAGCTGATAGGATCGTTGACCATTTGGATTCCTACAAGCTGCTTGAGGACTCCCAACATGGGTTTAGACGGCATAGGTCGTGTCTCACCAACTTGCTCGAGTTTTTCCACGTCATGTCGAGTGAGTATGATAAGAGTAGGGCGATTGATATACTTTATCTCGACTTTCAGAAAGCCTTTGATAAGGTACCTCACCGCCGGCTAATGGCGAAAGTGCGCGCGTTGGGTATCGGTGGGGAAATAGGTAGGTGGATTGAAAACTGGCTGAGGAATAGGCGGCAGAGGGTGGTAATTAAAGGGGCTAGTTCGGGTTGAGCCTCGGTCACTAGTGGGGTTCCTCAGGGTTCTGTTTTGGGGCCTCTGTTGTTTATCATTTACATAAATGATATCGACGGTGGCATCGTCAGTCGGATCGCCAAATTCGCTGATGACACCAAGCTTGGGGCCAATGTTGGGACGCCCGAAGCGATCGAGCAACAGCGTGCGGACCTAGGTAGGATAGGAGAGTGGTCCGAAAAATGGCAAATGCCGTTTAACTTGGGTAAATGCAAAGTGATGCACATTGGCTACGCCAATCCCAAGTCGGACTACTCGATGTTGGGTTGTAATATCGAGGTGACTGATTTAGAAAAGGACTTGGGTGTGCTAATTAGCAGCGACCTTAAGTTTACGAAACAGTGTGTAGAGGTGGAAAAGAAAGCCCAGAAACTATTGGGTTATATCAGGAGGCAATTTCAGTTTCGGAACAAGGAGATTGTGCTCTCACTATACAATTCCCTTGTTCGGCCGCACCTGGAGTATGCTGTGCAGTTCTGGTCGCCCACCCTCAGGAAAGATATTGAGAGGCTGGAGCGAGTGCAGGCGAGGGCCACAAAGTTAATCCCTTCCGTTAGGCATATGGGCTACAATCGACGGTTACGCGCCCTGAACTTGTTTTCGCTTGAAACTCGGAGGCTGCGCGGTCAACTGATCGAGGTTTTCAAGCTCTTACGCGGGTTCAACGATGTCGATTTTAGAAGTATGTTTAGTTTAAATGATAACCCAACTCGCAACAATGGTTGGAAGTTGGATTTGAAACGGCTTAGGACTAGTGTGTGTGGGAATTACTTTACGTATAAGATCTGTGACACGTTGAACAGGTTACCTTCGGAAGTTGTGAACAGTTCCTCTGTGGATCAGTTCAAGAAAAGGTTAGACCAAATCTTGCACACTATTTGGGTGTGTAGAAAATTTTCCCTGGCACCCGTTGCCATTGGTACCTCCTCGGTATGGGCCGCAAGGCCTTTTGAGGTACTTCTTTTCCTTGTAACTCCTTGTAACTCTCTCTCTCTCTCTCTCTCTCTCTCTCTCTAAATAATAAAGTAGTGCAGCTACTTCTAGTATATAGACCACCTCACTACCCCGTTGATAAGGATATAAACTTGTATAACAAATTAAGCAGAATAGTGAATAATAAGATCAGTGTGATTTTTGGTGATTTTAATTGTGGTAATGTAAATTGGGAAAACAAAACAGCTGATGGTGAGGGCTCAAGACTGTTGGAATTTGCCGATGATAACTTAAGTCAATGGGTTGACGGCCCTACTAGGGGTAATAATAAGCTAGACCTCATATTCACGAACGAAGATGACCTAGTCTCTAACCTGACTATTGTTGAAAATTTAAGTAACAGCGATCATAATTTGATTAGGTTTGCCCTCAGGGTTCCAGTTAATACACGCGAAAAGACTCGTGAAAGACTGGATTTCTCGAGAGCAAATTTTGAAAGCTTCCGAAGTAGTTTAGACACACTTGAAGTTCTAATAAGTTAGGATGTCAGTGTCACCTGGAGCTCATATAGGGATCAATTTAGAATATTACAGAACAATTTTATACCCACTAAAATGGTTTCCTTGTCAACAAAGTCACCGAAATGGTTTAACAACGAAATTAGGTGGGCTATTATGGGAAGAAATAGAGCCTACAAACTACTTAAGTCGCATTTCAACCACACTAATTCAGAAAACTATATAACCCTACGTAGGAGGGTTAAATCCTTAATTAGATCAGCCAAACGTGATGAAGAAGCTAGAGTTGCCTCACTCTGTAAAGTTAACCCTAAAGAATTTTTTGCCCATGTTAATAGCAGAAAGCCAATTAAAAATTCTGTAGGCCCCTTAAAAGATAGAAATGGCGTACTGAAATTCGGTGATAAAGATATAGCTAATATGTTAAACGAGTTCTTCGTTACAGTCTTCACGGAGGAAGACACAATAGAAGTGCCAAGTCCTCGGATTACATATGACGGTGACCGGCCCGTAGAGACCATAAGTTTTACGAGAAATGAGGTACAGCAATTAATTGATAAGATATACAAATCACCTGGCCCCGACTTATTTCTTTCAAGGGTATTAAAAGAGGTTAGCCACAATGTTGTTGACGACTTAGTAACCATATTCAAACAATCAATCGAGTTAGGGAAAGTTCCAACCGACTGGAAGTTAGCAAATGTAACACCAATCTTTAAAAAGGGTGATAGGGAAAATCCTTGTAATTATCGCCCGATCAGTTTAACATCAGTTGTCGGCAAACTGTTGGAATCCATCATTACAAAACGTATTGTGTATCACCTTGAATCTAACAATCTAATTTTTTATTCTCAACATGGATTTAGGCGACATAGATCCTGTCTGACAAACCTGTTAGAGTTTTTTCATAATATGCATACACTGTACGATGCAAATAGGGCAGTAGGAAACAGAGAGTGGTGCTCAAGCGCTTTCGTCTAATGACATCCTCAGGAACACTGAAGTAAATAAAGAGTTCAAGACTATATATATAGGTTACAAAAAAAATAAATATATATATATACAGTATATAATAAATATAGAAATAAAAAGTGTGGGAGGAGCATACATATTTGTAAAGGAAACTACCAATTTTAGCACTTTGCCCGAATTCAAAACAAGTTCAAATGGATTGTTTACAACCAATTTTATAGATAATGCCTGAATAATATATGGGTAAAAAAAAAAAATAATAAAAAATAAAAATAAATTGAAAAATAAAAATTGTAAGAGGAGCATACAAATTTATAAGGGAAAATTACCAAAGTTTTAGCAGTCTGCCCTTCTTGTCTAAATCTGTTCTGAATGAATTCAAAACAACGGGATCGAGTTGAAGAAGACCTTTGCTCATGTTAAAGTTATTTGTAAGCTGGATAATAGCAGACTCAAGAATATTTCTATTAACAATGTTGCTAGAGTGAAACAAAACTGAAGCATTATTCCAATCAATACAATGGGATAACTCTGACAAATGGACAAAAAGGGTACTGGACGACTGTCCCGTTCTAACGGAATATTGATGCTGTTTTACACGCGTATGCAAATCCTTTCCCGTCTGACCAATGTAAAAGGAATCACATTGTTTACAACCAATTTTATAGATAATGCCTGAATTATTGGTAGGGCTATTTTTTACTATGATATTTTTCACAATATTGTTATATGAAAATACTGCATTAATATCCAAAAGTTTAAGTACATGAGCAATGCCTAAAAAGCCCGGGACCTGGATGACTTCCTCCTTCAGTTAAATGATCAAGTCCCCTCCATTAAGTTTACTTTAGAAGTGGAACAAGACAACTCAATCCCGTTTTTGGATGTGCGTGTACATAGGGAAAGCCCAAGTTTTAAGTTTAGTATCTATCGGAAAAAACAAACAATTTGTCCTACGTACACTTTTACTCTGGACATGACACCCCAATTAAGAAGGCCATATTTTCTTCAATGTTTCTCCGCGCTCTTAGGATCGCCACTCCGGAATCCATCGATGCCGAATTGGAAAAAATCAACGGTATTGGAAGTGATCTGTGCTACCCACCTGCGTTTATGGAATCTTGTCTTAACAAGGCAAAACGAACCTTCTATCGTGTGAATAGTAACACTCGCATTTTGTCAAAGAATATTTTAGTACTTCCATTTTTCCCAAGTTTTTTAGGCATTCCTAATGTACTTAAACTTTTGGATATTAATGTAGTATTCTCATATAACAATATTGTGAAAAATATCATAGTAAAAAATAGCCCTACCAATATTCAGGCATTATGTACAAAATTGGTTGTAAACAATCCATTTGAACTTGTTTTGAATTCGGGCAAAGTGCTAAAATTGGTAGTTTTCCTTACAAATTTCTATGCTCCCCCCACAGTTTTTATTTCTATATTTATTATATATTTTTTTTTTGTAACCTATATATAGTCTTAACTCTTTATTTACTTCAGTGTTCCTGAGGATGTCATTAGACGAAAGCGCTTGAGCACCAATCTGTGTTTCCTTTCCTTCGTGGTTTTATTCATCATATATATATATATATTTATGTCCACTTAATAAACAGTTTTAAAAAAATGGACATATATAAGTTATGAAGAAGGTTATATTCGACATATCACTTAATTTTAATTATTTTAACCGTTCATTAAAAAAAAAGGTAAAATAAGTAAAAATTAAGTAGAATGTTAATTTTAACGAACAGAGAAAAACTCTACGGATTTTATCTAAAGCACATGACTGAGTGGCGAAAATTATTCGGTTGTCTGTGCAATCCTAATGCGCAAAACCTTAAAACGCTCCATTAAATTTCACGTCATTTTAACGTTCACGAATCAATTTCGGAATTTGTATGACTACTTTTGCATTACTTTGCACAACTTTTGCACCTTTGTTTTCGATACATTCTCATTCCTTTACTGTCCAACTCTCTAACGTAAGGATTAATCGGTATTTTTAATCTTTCATCTACTCAATCGTTCAACTCTGGAACAATCTTTCTCAATCCATCTTTCCCGCTGTTTATGACCTCCATTCTCTCAAACGAGGAGTGTCCAGTTATCTCGAATAGCCTGAACCTTGATTTTGGCTCTCTTCTTCTTCTATAGGGGGAGGGGGCGCTTTTGTGGGCATTGCCCTCAACCCCTTCTTCCTGCATAAAAAAATCATAGTTCTAAGAAGGCAGCAGCGCCCTTAGTTCAGTCAGTAACACAGTTTCCCTGCAAGCAAAGTGAAGACGCTGAAGCCGGGGTTTCGGCTTCTGTTAGTGCTACTAGTAATAATAATAATAATAATACAGGCGTTAGCCCACTGGGCCCCAATTTTTGGCCTGAGCGATGTGCCAGTCCTCCTGAATGATGATTTCATAGTTTTAAAGAAGTAGATTACTTTTGATATTTACTTGAATAAAATTAAATTGTCAAAAACAAAAATTTCCATTTACGGCTTGAAAATATCTTTATATTCAAAGCAAGAAGTCGGTTAATTTAACTCAGTTTGATATATATAAGTTTACACGGCGTATAATTTCGTAACTGAAGGACCTACATTGATTATGTTTGTATCAGGTGAATTCGTTAATTATTGTTGGCAACACTGCACGTCAATTCGGCTGCCATCTACCGTACATTGGTTATATGAGTCGGTTGAACATGGCGGCTCGACTGGAACAGTGCCCTGCCCTACGAAGTAGTCCTGGACGTTTACGTTTAATGGCCGCTTGTAAACGTTCCAGTGTTGAACAATATGCAGCTGCATTAATTGTTGTGCTTTTTTGCATGAAGTCTGCGAGCAAAACGCCTTTGTGGTCCCAAAACACGGTAACCATCACTTTGACAGCGGACCTCACAATCTTGAACTACTTTGGTCGCGGGGACCCAGGGTGTTTCCATTCCATGCTGGCACGTTTTCTTTCCGGAGTACGGTGATGAACCCATGTCTCGTCTCCTGTGATAATGCGCTCGAGAAATTCTTGACCAGTGACAGACTCGGAATATCGTTGCAAAAATGACAGGGCACTGTTCCAGTCGAGCCGCATGTTCAACTGATTCGTATAACCAATGTACGGTAGATGGCAGCCGAATCGACGTGCAGTGTTGCCAACGATGATTAACGAATTCACCTGATAGAAACTTAATCAATGTAGGTCCTTTAGTTACGAAATTATACGCCGTGTAAACTTATTTTTTGACCGCCCCTCGTGTGTATATATATATATATTATATTATATATATATATAACTTTGATTGCATTTACCGCAACAATATAAGATCACCCAAACCCGCAAAGAAAAAACTAAAACAGTGTTTAGAAAGGCTAATTAATTTCGGCCGGTCACAACCAAGCCCTTTTCAAAGCCATAAACTAGTTAAAATACGCAACAAGGTTAAAAACTTCCGTCCTGCGGAAGAGCTGAAGTTTAAATGACTGTGTTAAGGTATATCACGGACAAAAAGATGGTGGCTGTCATACGTCTGGCAGTTGGCAAAGGCAAAAATTTTTCCCAGATTTCAAACATTCAAGATGAGAAATCTTTAAGTTAAAATTAATCCTGTACATTTGGCAGCCGGTCACGCACGACTCGAAATTGCCCTAAAATATTTTAAAATGTTAGTAATAAAGCTATCCATACTATAGGACAGCTTAATAGTTGAAATGGTGTTTTCTCCTAAAATATAAAATGCCTCGTATATTTGTCTCTGTTCCTGGTCCCTGACCTTCATGATAGGTTTAGAATCCTGGAAGTTAAAAATATGATTATGATGTTCCCTATGCTGAACCAAGCTACTATAAGTATTACCCGATCTCAGGTCACGTTTGTGGGAATTAATCCTTCTCTGAAAATCGATTGTCTCTCCCATGTATTTTTGAGGACAGCCTCCACATGGGATTTCATAAACTACGCCAGAATTGTTAGAGGCTTTTGTAATAGGATGACGGATGAACGAAGGCAATTTATTTGGCACAGCGGAGACCAACTGTGTCTGCTGTGGCAAAAGTGAGTAAAGCCCTTTGATAACCTCTAAAGGTACTTTCAGGAATAAAACGTCTTTATCTAGGTTCCTAATTTTGGGAGAGAAGAAAGATCTCCTAGCAGCGAAATAAGCTTTATCAATGAACAAATTGGAATAACCCAAACCTCTAAATATACTTTCAATATGTAAAACTTCATCATCAAGATAAATGGGGTCACAAATCCTGAAAGCTCTCAAAAAGAGACTCAAATAACGCTTTTTTTAGTATTTAGGAGTCTAAACCTATTTTGAAGGTCAGGAACCAGGAACAGAGACAAATATACAAGGCACTTTATATTTTAGGAGACACCATTTCAAATATTAAGCTGTCCTAGAGTATGGATAGCTTTATTTTTAACATTTTAAAATATTTTAGGGCAATTTCGGGTCGTGACCGGCTGCCAGATATACAGGATTAATTTTTACTTAAAGATTTCTCATCTTGAGTGTTTGAAATCTGGACAAATTTTTTGCCTTTGCCAACTGCCAGACTTATAACAACCACCATCTCTTTGTTCGTGATTATGCCGTAACATAGTCATTTAAACTTCAGCTCTTCCGCAGGACGGAATTTTTTAACCTTGTTGGGTATTTTAACTAGTTTATGGCTTTGAAAAGGGCTTGGTTGTTACCGGCCGAAATTAATTAGCTTTTTAAACAGTTTGTTTTTTTCTTTGCGGGTTTGGGTGATCTATATATACTGTATATATATGTGTGTATATTATATATATATATATATATATATATATATATATTATATATATGTTAACCCCTCCGTCTATGGCCTTGGTCGGTTCGAAGTTGACGGGGGGTTCTGGTTAGGTGGCAGCAACGGATTTGTTACTCTGGAAGAGCTGGTACCGTATAGAGAATCGCATTAGTTTTCCTCAATACTACTCTCCGATTTTTTCTTGTAATGGATTGGAGGATTATGTGGAGCTGATTAAATTCTCTGAAGGTTCCCCGATTCTTCTTGTAACGTATCGGGAAATTAGTTTTCTCTATTCAAGACTAAGTTCTCTGAAGAGAGCAAGGCTCGAAGGAGGAGATAAAGACTTTCTCTTATGGTAGTTTACTGCTAAAATGTTACAAGTAATGCTCAGCCTCTAAGTTAGATCAATCAAATCAGAATAACAATTTGAAAATTATATGGGTTTATATACCCAAATTTTGTGGACATCATTATTATTTAATGTTGACTTGTTTGGTTTGTATTCTCAATAGGTTGCAATATTTTTGCACAATATTTGAAGATAAGGTAAATACTTTAGCTGTGGCAACGTTTAAACAGATAAGTAAGAGATTGGAAGATGAAGCCATATTTTTATGTTAAACTGCATATTGACAGATCTGATGTTATCATGATCTGCCGAGTTAACTGAAAATGGAAATTGAAATATGCATTTTATTATGAATTACACTTAAACATGCATATGAGCAACAATTAAAGGCTTAAGATTTAAAATTAAAACATTAAGCAAGACATGACTTCATCTTTTATAACGAAGAGAAAATGTAAACAGAAAATGAACATTGGAGAATTTAATCAGGTTTCATCATTAAGCTAAATCTAAAAAAATTATTAAGTAATTTAAAAAGAAACAATTCACCAATTAATTATTTGGCAGAAATAAAATAGAAAGCAAATCAAAAATTTATCCAAACTCGCGTTATGCGATTTTGGTCTCAATGTAAAAATGAATATCTGAATATAAAGATTATGTAAATACAATCACTATGTATATACAATCATTGTGTAAATACAATCATTGTGTAAATACAAACATTGTGTAAATAAAATCATTGTGTAAATATAAGGATTTATATAAATATACGAATTATATAAGAATTATACGAATAAATATAAGAATATAGGAATTATTCATTGTTCAGAGATATATATATATATATATATATATATATATATATATATATATAGTGGTGAGCTGGAGCCGGTTCGCTCCGGTTCGCGCGAACCGGTTGTAAAAATTTTGAAGCATTTTAGAACCGGTTGTTAAAAATTGTTACGAAAACAAATATTGTTATAAAATGATCTTAAAACCGAGTAATCTTATAAAACGGTGTACAAAATAAAACGGTGTACAATATAATACGGCGTACAAAATAAACTTCAAATGCAAAGGAAAAATAGCACTATCTGGCCATTTGGAAGTTAATACCTAATTAGTATTAAATAAGGTATGAATTTTTAATATTTTTAATATTTTTAATATTTGCTTTCCTTTAAGGAGAAAAACAGTTTCACCCAAAAGTGTCACAAATCAATGGATCACTCCAGGAATTATCACTTCAATAAAGAACAGAGATAAATTATTCAAATTGTAATTACAGAGTAAAATTCCTAAAATACAATATACTCAATACAGAAACAAATTAACTAAAATAATCAAAATTGCAAAATATAACTATTATAACAATCAATTTTCCAAACATAAACGAGATATGAAAAACACTTGGACAATCAAAACAATCTTCTCGGAAAACAAATTAAGAAAAATTCAATAGAGAAATTAAATGTTGATAATAAAGAAATTACTGATGATACTGCTATTGCAGACTCTTTAAATGCACATTTTACTTCAATAGTGGATAAGCTTCGCTCACAATTAATAAATAATGATCACTCACCTCGAGAATATATGCCACCCAGCCCACTAAATTCATTTTCCTTTGTTCCTGCTACCTCTACTGAGGTCCAGAATATTATTGGTAAATTAAAAAATACAAAAATAACATTCATAACATTCCTGTATCTATATTGAAACTTGTTAAAGATAAGATATCTGTAACTTTGGCTAAAATTATCAATTAAAGTATTTTCAAAGGAATATTCCCATCAAGACTAAAAACTGGTTGTATAACACCCCTTTTTAAAGGGGGTGATCCCACACTAGCAACAAATTACAGGCCGGTGTGTTCATTATCTGTGTTCAGCAAAGTTTTTGAAAAAATTGTAAAAAGTAGAATGCAGCGATATTTAGAATCCTACAATTTATTATCTCCAAATCAACATGGCTTCCGTAATAATAAAACAACGGAAATGGCTATTTTAAATCTTATGGAAAATGTAAATATAGCTAAGGAGAACAAAAAAATAATGATATCAGTATTTATGGATTTGAGTAAGGCGTTTGATGTAACAGACCATAATATTCTACTTAATAAATTATATTGTTACGGCTTTAGAGGAGCAATCAGTGATTGGTTTAAAAGTTATCTGTCCAATAGATATCATTTTGTATCAGTAAATAAGGTTTGCTCTGTTATTTTTATTTTATATAAATGACCTTCCACGTTCATCTGATATACTGAACTTTATAATGTTTGCAGATGATACAACTGTCTCCTTTTCTTGCAAAGATGTTAATACAGCTAAGAATATATTTCATTCAGAATTCATCAGCGTAATGAAATGGTTGACCACCAATAAACTCTTCCTAAATACCAGTAAAACAAATTTCATGATTTTTACTAATAAAAGAAATGTATATCTTGATGAACTTGTTAGTGAAATCGCTATAAAGGAGTGTACTGTAACAAAATTTCTTGATGTAATGCTAGATAAGAATTTGCAATGGAGTGATCATGTAAATTATATCGCGGAAAAGATTTCAAGGAGCGTTGCTATAATGTTTAAACTTAGAAATGTAGCCCCTAAACAAGTTTTATTGACTCTTTATCATACTCTTGTGCTTCCTTGTGTAACATACTGCACCCTTGTTTGGGGAAACTCGGCTAACAACGCATTAAATGGTATCTTTGTCATCCAAAAACGCGCAATAAGGTTATTATCTGATGCTGATTTCCTTGATCACTCTAGTGCATTATTTAAAGAGCTAAACCTACTAAAGCTCAACGATATAACCAAACTGGCACATTTTATTTTTATTTACAAGTGTAAGAACAAATTCATTAATTTGCAATGGGTAAATAGATATTTTGTAACTCATCAAGAAATCCATTCGTATCAGACCAGAAATAGATCAAAGCTTGTTATACCTCAATTTAGATTGTCTTCATCTCAAAAACTACCCATTTTCATTGTGGATGTAAATTTGTTTAAAACCAAGTTGAAATCCCGATTAATAATGGCATACTAACAAAAACCTAGGATTAATGTCCACTTAACATTGTCTATTAATATTGTTTAATATTGTAATACATGTTTTAACTATTAATAATGCTTATTTACTTATTTATTATTATTAATTAATAACAACTAGCTGCTTATTTTTAATAAGAGCCCAGTAAAGCCGAAAGCTTGAGGGCCAAATTAAATAAAATAAAGAGTCGAACTTCACAATTATTCATGTCATTGTAAATTGAAAAAATGTATTTATTTTATTATTATTAATAAAGGTAAAGGTTATTCTTTAAATGTTCTTCAAAATAATAATTTCTCTCTTTGTGTTATCTTGAAGCTATTTTGTAATTACTACCTAATTAGTAATAACCAGTGTTGGGCACTAAAGCGTTAATCAGATAACAGTTAATTAACGAAGTTAACTTTTTTTAACGGACTATTAACGGAAGTTAATTTCCATTTATCGGTATCGGACCAGTTAACTTCCGATAACTCGATATTTAGTCTGTTAAAGTCCGTTAACACGTTAACTGCGAGGAGTCATTCACGGAAGATCACCGCTCCGCGAATGAATTCAAACCGCCATAACTTCAGTCTGCCAATTCCGTCCTCTGCCGCAGTGGAACGGCTCTTCTCTCTCGGCAAGGACATCCTGAGGCCCAAGAGGTCAAGACTGGCAGTTGGACCTAACTTTGAGAAGTTGGTCTTTCTGAAGGGCAACCAGCACATTGTGTCATAGTCTTTAATAAATGTGCCTAAAATTTAATTTTACCTTTCAGTTCCCGCCATAATAATTCTCTGGTAAATTAAAATTTAGTTAATGGTTAGTGGTTACAAGGGTTTCAAAACATGTAATCAGTACATTTTTTATTAAAAATAAAAAAAAAGTTAAGCAAAAAAGTTGCAAAACTTGATAAAAATACAGTTAAATACCTATTTATTGTTGGATTTTGCATAAATAAACATTTTCTATGGGTTTTAAAGCTTTTTTCCTTGATTTTTTTTAAATGTTAGTAAAGAAATAGTTATCGTTAACGGATTATCGTTAACTTCCGTTAACTTTGTTGTAAAACTATCGGATTATCGTTAACTTCCGTTAACTTTGTTGTAAAACTATCGGATTATCGTTATCGGAGTTAAAAATTGGGGTTAACGGATTATCGTTATCGAAGTTAACTTTTTGGTTAACGGTGCCCACCACTGGTAATAACTAATATATTTAAATATCCTTCATATTTTCTTCTTTTCAAATTTATTTTAAATTTATTTTTTTTTATTGTTAAGTATGAGTACAACTCCCAATGACACAATGCATTGCCACTTCTTATGGAAAAAGGTACAAGAACTACATACTGTGGCACATCCTTTAAATCGGAACTTTTTATATAGGGAACCAGTTGTTAAGATGTTGTGTGTGTGTGTGTGTGTGTGCCAAAAGTCAGGAAACATAGGAACTATGCTTTTTTAATGCAAATATACATATACAGTATATTTGCATTGAAAAGCATAGTTCCTATGTTTCCTGACTTTTGGCCTATCCTGTATATAACCTGTTAACCTTGGTTTTGCTTCCGCCCCAGTAGTTCATTCTGACGAAGGTCAAGCTTGTCACTCCACCTTGAACCTACAGTTTAACGTGGAATCCGAACCACGCCCCACCACGCGCGGACTGGATCTCACGATCAGTAGCACACCGTCTTAACCACTAGGCTACCCAGAGTACCCATTTATCTACCAACCAATTTTTTTTTATTGTGTGGAAGGATGAACAGTTCGGTTTTGCTGCTGCGCTGCCTGCCATCACTGGGTCTTGATCCTGCGGCCGATGGATTCGTAGTCAACGATGCTAACCACACCACCACCACCGAGGCGCATGTATATACATACACACATTTTAATATTAGCTGGTAATCCTGGTTAATCTGTATATATATATACACACGTGTAGAGTATCATCTGCTGTTATTAACGAATTCTCTCAAATTACGTTTCTCGATGTTTGAAGTAAAGGAAGTCAATCATAAATTTAATCAAATAATATGATTATGGGCTTTGGAAGTCAATCTGACAAAATGATTTTCACGTAAAAGCATTAAATAGATTTTAAAATAATTATGCTGGAAGGTGACGATGCTTTAGTATGCTTAATAATGGTCATTAACTGAAATGCTCGATTGGTTATGGTAAAATCCACATACACACGCACATATCCACACACATGCATAATGTATATATCACACACTCACATACACATTCACACACATATATACCGGGTGGGTCAAAAAAAACTATTACCCTGATTTTGAACAATATAATCTTACCTTTATCAAATGTTATTTGTACAACCAATATATGTGTCCTGTATAGAATTTCATGGTCTATCTCGTGGTGAAGTTGGATTTTTGCTAACTATAACCATTATTTTGTAATTCGCTGTTATACAGAGACACGGGTAGAAAAACGTTGTTTCTATACAGTTACCTAATTGTGTCCAAGATTATGCGGAATGTGCCCTCCTCCATTATCAATGCACGCTTGCAACCTTGACTTCTCTCTTATCGATGGCAGTACCGCATCAAGAATTTTTTCTTGGTAATAAACAGCAGTGATTTTGGCATTTTGATCAACAAAAACAATCTCCGACTTCCCTAACTTTGAAATAAAGATGGAAACCATGACTTGAGAAAAATGTGGACGTTCCCTGTAAAGTCGATCTAGACTGATAGATTTTTGTCCTCTCTTCAATAAACTCGGTTATTTTGTGTTTATTGTTGAAGCAATCGTAAAGGTCTTCTCGTCGCTGAACCATATTTTCGACACTTCTCTGTATGGGAATCGATCTAACAGAGCACGTCATTTTTGAACTCTGGCTTGCTTATTTGATGCAGAGCTTATGAACTTCGACTCTTTTTTAAAACATTTAAGACCCAGATCATCTTTTACTATAGGACGAATAATAGAACGAGAAATACCAGTAGTTTTTTAAATTTCTCTAACGGACTTGTGGGTGTTGGGCCGTTCTTTTTTACTGCATATCATCGATGAAACTGTGTCAATATTTTCCTCAGTGCGTGATGTTTTTGGCCTTTCTACTGCCTTCTTTTCGTTTGGTCGACCCTGTGATATCGATTTTTTTTATGAGATTTTGAAGTCAAGGTATCGTCCATCGTTTATTTAGAAACTCTTCATTCGTTTTGCACCCCCAGTGTTTCTCCTTACACAGGTTCAATAGCAATGCCTCATCTTCCAAAGCAAAGAGTATTTCATTATGTTATAACTTGTTCACCAACTACAGCAGAATGATGGTCTGAAATGAAAAAGGAAATAAATTAATCATTTTGTATAGAAATTAGGAAAATTAATTATTTATGGAGAAACTGACTATCATCTGAAAGTATCAGTTGCTGACTTTGACCGCCTTTCAATTGAGCACCATATTCTGATACCTCCCTCCAGTTGTGAGCATGTACTTCTACTCCTGGGGCGTTGAATCTAGATTCAAAGCTAGTGTTTGAAAGAGTAAAAGTATGGGTACAACATACGGCCTCAGCAGTAAGATCAATATACAGGGTGAGCCACAATATTTTTTTCAAAAGTTGGGTAATAGTTTTTGGCCCACCCTGTATATATATATATATTACACTGTATATATACACATATATACAATCCGTTTGAAGTACTTTCAAAGTTATTTGAACTCCTCTTCATGAAATTAGATTCAATGAATTTTTAATTTGCTGGACTCGGTATTTTGCGAACTCATATATGCAACGTTAAGATGAGGAAGCTGTGTTTATATGTGGTTCTCTGTCTGTTATACAAATTAAGTATTTATATATAACCCGACACCTTATGAAATTTACCTTTTAATTAATTTTTATTGTTCATATCTAATATTTTTTATTAAAATATGAACGTTAGACTACAGTATATTAAGTATCCTAATAAATAAATAATTACACTTTAATTTGTAGCTGATGAATTATAAGAAGCAAGATTGAGTCTCAGAAGAGCTATCCTTAGTCTATCTTCTTGACTCAATATTGGCTTACGGAGCCTGAACTCAGTAGTTTTATGTGGTACTGTAGGACCACTTTAAGTAATGCTTGTGCACCTAATGTATTTCCATTATTTTGTGTGTATATATATATATATATATGTGTGTGTGTGTATATGTTAACCCCTCCGTCTATGGCCTGGGTTGGTTCGAAGTCGACGGGGGTTCTGGTTAGGAGGCAGCAACGGATCTGCTACTTGCAGTAGTTTCTCCTATACTACTCTCCGAGTTCTTCTTTAGTGGCTCGGAGGATTCTGAGAGGCTTATTAAATTCTATGAGGGTTCCCCCCGATTCTTCTTGTAATGTATCGGGAGATTTTAATGACTAAGTTTTCTGAAGAGACCACGGCTCGAAGGAAAAGATAAAGACTTTTTCTTTACCGTAATTTACTGTTAAAATGTTAAGGTAATGATCAGCCTCGTAGTTTGAATCAGAATGAACATGAAAGAAATTATCGGGGTTTATATACCCCGATTCTACTAACATCATCATTATTAAATGTTGAAGAGGCTGCATTATTTTTGCACGATATTTGAAAATAAAGTAAATCTTTTAGCTGTGGTAATGTTTAAACGAATAAACAAGATATTTGAAGATGAAGCCATATTTTTATCTTAAACCACGTATTTTCAGATCTGATGTTATCATGATCTGCCAAGTTAACTAAAAGTGGAAATTAATCTATGCATCTTTACACTAAAATATGCATATGAGTAAAAATTAAAGGTTTAAGATTTACAATTAAATGCTTAGGCAAGACATGACTTCATCTTTTATAACGAAGAGAGAATGTATACAATTTATGAACATTGCAAAAAGTTTCTCAGGATTCATTATTAAGCTAAATCTAAAAATGATTAAGAAATTTTAAAAAGAGCAAGACACCAATTATTTGGCAAAGTAGAATGCACATCAAAATTTATCCCAACGGAAAAATAATAATAAAAAAAATAACTATCGCCGAGTATACATTCCTAAATGGCGATATAATGTCGGGTCGTACATAGAGTAGAATCCCAAGTACATCACTGAGTACGTCGTAATTTTGGTTTATTACAATTACGATTACCAATTAATTCACATTCGCTTATTATCGTTAATTATAGTTTTATTAAAGTACATTAATTACATTATATTAAATTATTATCGTTAATTAAAGTATATTAATTACATTATAAATTATTATCATTAATTACAGTTTCATTAAAGTACATTAATTACATTATATTAAAGTATTACAATTAATTACAATTAAACAGTTAATTATAGCTTTGTTTTGTTTTTACAGTGTTTCATATTTATAGATAATTAAGATGTTAGGAATATAACACAAAGTACATGGGCACATACGGTATATATATATATATATAACATAACACACAATAATGTTTTATAAATTCGAATCAGAGCGAGAGATTTTACGTTTTCTGATGTCAATTTGTGCTGTGATCATCGAATTGCGTACACTTGCATAAGCATTTTTGAGTTTATTGCGAGAGGTGAACGCACTTAAAAGAAAAAAAAATAATACATGTGGACATATTTACATGTACGTAACTATGTACGTAAGCATGATCATCAGGGGACATGTACGAATGCTCAAAGTATTGTACACATATCGGTACGTAACACAATAGGTTGTGTGCGTAATATAGACACGAGTAAACATTGACTGATAGGTTGATAGGGCATCAGTAGACAATAGGTAGGAGAATGAATAAGTAATAAAATTAATAAAGGATAACGGTGAAGATAAGATATGGACGTGTGGATGAATATGGTCGAATAATAATAATTATACTACATAACACCAGACTGGACACAACATATAAATAATGACTTATAGAGAATGAAGTTTTTATTATTATTAAAGAATTTACCATACATTGAATACGGAAGATGTCCACATACTAAACACGTGATTCAGTGTTCAAGGTATGGAAAACATGAAGGAAATTAAGTTACTTTTATGACGTCATAGTTATTTACTTTGTACGTACCGTGTAAGTCATTATTGGGAGAAATTAAAGGAGACAAATTAGAGAGACACAGTTAAGGGACATTCGCTTCTCACAGCTAACTCCTAATGGCACAAACATGAGTACTGATAAACCCTAGAAATGGTAGGTCGCATGGTTGTGACACTGAAAAAAATGGAAAGCAAAAAATCGAAATTCTATCCAAACTCGCTCAGGCGATTTTGGTTTCTCATGTAAAAATGAACATTCAAACATAAAAACCATACAAACATAAGTACTGCATGAAAACAATGAATATAAGGATCCATATAAAGATTATATAGGAATTATTCATTGTCCATTTTTACAGGGGTTTCCCCTCTAAAATGATATTAACACAACAATACAATACAATACAATTTAAAAAATACAAGAAGATAACATCCTAACGAATTCAAATTAGATGATGACGAATTTTTATTAACAATACAAATTTTATACAGAACAAGTGAGTTCGGGTGGTTGATTTACAATGCACAGTAATCAAATCTTTAACACACTTGCTTAGAGAGTTATTATAAAATAAAAAAATTCAAAGATTAATACTTTAATTTTATGCAAACAGAATAAAATGATTAATACGTTAATTTAGACAAACAATGATATTGTTAAATTTTACAAATATTTCGTTATCATGATCGTACAGTTAATAAACTAATTTTATTGACTAGTGTAGGTAAAAATCGAATTACGTAATGGATGATGTATAGACTTGTGGTCAAGTGTGTATTTGTGTGTAAGGATTCGGAAAGTTTTCGAATTAACAGTTTAAAAATAATGCATAATAATTTAAAATGGGAGTACGATCATAAAATCCTTTAAGTTTAAGTGAATTATTGTTCAATTCTAATACAGGTAGTATTAATGATGATGTATTAATGATGATGTATGAGTTTTAATGTAAAAGTGACTTGAGGTACGGAGGGAAAATGAATTCAAATATGTGTCAAGAGTAATAAAATTCAATTAGGATTATAGATTTTACGTAATTAAATCAGTTACACGCATTAAGGTAATTAAAAAAAACGTACTTAGAGGATCTTACAAATAATGAAAGTAAATCTCACGGTATTAAAAATTAAATGTTAACATGGAATTAAATTCGACTAGTAACATTCCTAGCCATATAGTAGTGTGTTAAACTGGATATAATTTTTTCGTTTGATACCTTAACAGATGGTATAATAATAATTTAACGACAATTACTCAACATTAATCGAATAAAAAAAAATTAAAACATAAAAATTGAAAATAAAAATCAATTATAAACTATAATGAACTAACATGAGGTTATAGGGTCCATACTCTTAAACTAATCTCTCTTAAACTAATCTCTCTTAAACTAATCTCTCTTAAACTAATCTCTCTTAAACTAATCTCTCTCAAACTAATTTCTCTCAAACTAATTTCTCTCAAACTAATTTCTCTCAAACTAATTTCTCTCAAACTAATTTCTCTCAAACTAATTTCTCTCAAACTAATTTCTCTCAAACTAATTTCTCTCAAACTAATTTCTCTCAAACTAATTTCTCTCAAACTAATTTCTCTCAAACTAATTTCTCTCAAACTAATTTCTCTCAAACTAAATTCTCTCAAACAACAAAAAAAAGTTGAATTCAATTGACTGCATTGAAATGACTTGGGACTTGAAAACTGAATTGGGACTTGAAAACTGAATTGGGACTTGAAAACTGACTTGGGACTTGAAAACTGACTTGGGACTTGAAAACTGACTTGGGACTTGAAAACTGACTTGGGACTTGAAAACTGACTTGGGACTTGAAAACTGACTTGGGACTTGAAAACTGACTTGGGACTTGAAAACTGACTTGGGACTTGAAAACTGACTTGGGACTTGAAAACTGACTTGGGACTTGAAAACTGACTTGGGACTTGAAAACTGACTTGGGACTTGAAACTGACTTGGGACTTGAAAACTGACTTGGGACTTGAAAACTGACTTGGGACTTGAAAACTGACTTGGGACTTGAAAACTGACTTGGGACTTGAAAACTGACTTGGGACTTGAAAACTGACTTGGGACTTGAAAACTGACTTGGGACTTGAAAACTGACTTGGGACTTGAAAACTGACTTGGGACTTGAAAACTGACTTGGGACTTGAAAACTGACTTGGGACTTGAAAACTGACTTGGGACTTGAAAACTGACTTGGGACTTGAAAACTGACTTCAAAAGTGACTTCAAATAAAAGTGACTTCAAATAAAAGTGACTTCAAATAAAAGTGACTTCAAATAAAAGTGACTTCAAATAAAAGTGACTTCAAATAAAAGTGACTTCAAAACTGACTGAAACTGACTTCAAAACTGACTGAAACTGACTTCAAAACTGACTGAAACTGACTTCAAAACTGACTGAAACTGACTTCAAAACTGACTGACTTACTGACTTCAAAACTGACTGACTTACTGACTTCAAAACTGACTGACTTACTGACTTCAAAACCGACTGACTTACTGACTTCAAAACCGACTGACTTACTGACTTCAAAACCGACTGACTTACTGACTTCAAAACCGACTGACTTACTGACTTCAAAACCGACTGACTTACTGACTTCAAAACCGACTGACTTACTGACTTCAAAACCGACTGACTTACTGACTTCAAAACCGACTGACTTACTGACTTCAAAACCGACTGACTTACTGACTTCAAAACCGACTGACTTACTGACTTCAAAACCGACTGACTTACTGACTTCAAAACCGACTGACTTACTGACTTCAAAACCGACTGACTTACTGACTTCAAAACCGACTGACTTACTGACTTCAAAACCGACTGACTTACTGACTTCAAAACCGACTGACTTACTGACTTCAAAACCGACTGACTGACTTACTGACTTACTGACTGAAAACTTCAAACTGACTGAAAACTTCAAACTGACTGAAAACTTCAAACTGACTGAAAACTTCAAACTGACTGAAAACTTCAAACTGACTGAAAACTTCAAACTGACTGAAAACTTCACTGACTGAAAACTTCAAACTGACTGAAAACTTCAAACTGACTGAAAACTTCAAACTGACTGAAAACTTCAAACTGACTGAAAGCTTCAAACTGACTGAAAACTGACAGAAACTGAAACTGACTGAAATTGACTGCACTTGAACTCTATCAGGTGGAGTCTATTATTCTCTGGGTTTGGTTGTCCCTCTTGGAAGCAACCAACTGAAATTAACTGAAATGGACTGCACTGAACTGCTATCAGTGGAGTCAACTGAAACTGACTTGCACTTGAACTGCTATCAAGTGGAGACTATTAATCTCTGGGGTTTGGTTGTCCCTCTTGGATACAACCAACTGAAACTGCCTGAAAACTGATTTGCAACGGATTTGCAACTAAAACTGACTCGAAACTACTTCAAGTATCTCTATAACTCTATAAACTCTCTATAAACTCTCTTTCTTAATTTGCAAGTCAATTCAGTTCAATAATTTGAAAAAAATTGTAAACAAAAATACGAAATGTAAACACATTTCACTCGAATGTACGCGAAGGTACAGTAATATTATGTTTGGTACATAAAATAAAATTATTCTATACTAACTATAATAGTGAAAATAACTCTGAAAATAACTCTGACATTTAACTCTGTGACAATAAACTTCTGTGAAAATAACTGTTTCAATAAAAAAGAATGTATCACTGGTGTCTGAAATGTTCACTGTGTTTCTTGTTAATTCTGACTTAATACTAGTTAACTTATAATAATGCTGTCTTCTCAACTGTTTACAAATTAATTAAAAAAAAAAAACTGTACTTAACAAAATTTCTACAGCGAAATCCTTAGAGACGTGTCCTGAAGACGTGTGTTGCTGGCTACTTGTTCTTGGAAGAAAACTAGACGTAGAGAACTTGGAGTCGTGACACACCGGTTCAAGGGTGGATGTGACGAACTGGAAGTCGTGACACGCCGGTCAACTAGATGTTCGTTCTAGTTCCAGGGTCTGGAAGACTGGAAGAATCCTGGACGCAGAGGTCGCTAGTTGTTATCCTGGGGGTAGGGAAATTTCTATCCGGGCCAAAGAGTGGCCACTTGTTAAAATCCTGGCTATAGGGTCGCCACTTGTTAATTCTTGTCTTTCAATAGTCTTGGGTTGTCTCGAAGTCGACGGGGGTTCTGGTTAAGAGGCAGCAACAGATCTGTTACTTGCAGTAGTTTCTCCTATACTACTCTCCGAGTTCTTCTTTAGTGGCTCGGAGGATTCTGAGAGGCTTATTAAATTCTATGAGGGTTCCCCCCGATTTTTCTTGTAACGTATCGGGAGATTTTAATGACTAAGTTTTCTGAAGAGAGCACGGCTCGAAGGAGAAGATAAAGACTTTTTCTTTACCGTAATTTACTGCTAAAATGTTACAGGTAATGCTCAGCCTCGTAGTTTGAATCAGAATGAACATGAAAGAAATTATCGGGGTTTATATACCCCGATTCTACTAACATCATCATTATTAAATGTTGAAGAGGCTGCATTATTTTTGCACGATATTTGAAAATAAAGTAAATCTTTTAGCTGTGGTAATGTTTAAATGAATAAACAAGATAATTGAAGATGAAGCCATATTTTTATCTTAAACCGCGTATTTTCAGATCTGATGTTATGATCTGCCAAGTTAACTAAAAGTGGAAATTGATATATGCATCTTTACACTAAAATATGCATATGAGTAAAAATTAAAGGTTTAAGATTTACAATTAAATGCTTAGGCAAGACATGACTTCATCTTTTATAACGAAGAGAGAATGTATACAATTTATGAACATTGCAAAAAGTTTCTCAGGATTCATTATTAAGCTAAATCTAAAAATGATTGAGAAATCTTAAAAAGAGCAAGTCACCAATTATCACTGGTCTACAAATTTTGAAAAAGTTTGTGCTTCGGAGATAAAATGTGTTTCCTATTATGGATTTTGGGGTGCTGAAAACGAATATGACCATAGAAACACTCGATTGGCTACGGTTTCCAAGAAAATTTAAGTTACACATTATGCGTATATGTATACCATATATTAGTAACATACCTGCATAATGCAGTCACTTATATTGATTCAACCCGTCGCTTCTTTGCTTGTCTCTTGTATTCAACTTCCGGAGCATCTCTTGTTATTGTCCAGCAGTAGTCTGCTAACAATGATGGACTCCATTTCCCCTGGTAGTGTTTCTCCATCGCTGAGATATCCTGGTGGAAACGTTCACCATGTTCATCGCTGACTGCTCCGCAGTTGGCCGGAAAAAATTCCAGGTGCGAATGGAAGAATTGTATCTTTAAAGACATATTGCAGCCCATTTTTTGATAGGACAACAGCAGGTTTTCCACCAGCTCCCTGTAATTGTCAGCTTTGGTATTTCGGAGAAAATTGGTTGCTACTAACCGGAAAGCATTCCACGCTGTCTTCTCCTCACCACCTAGGATACGGTCGAACTCCTCATCTCTAAGAAGCTCGCGGATCTGTGGACTAACAAATACACCCTCCTTGATTTCTGCTTCACTGAGCTTTGGGAATTTACCACCGAGGTACTTAAAAACTGCCCCCGTTTTATCCATACCCATAACAAAATTTTTCATGACGCCTAGTTTGATGTGTAAGGGTGGTAACAAAATCTTGCTCGATTCTACAAGTGAAGGATACTGAACATATTTTGTTCCAGGGTCCAATGAGTGTCGGAGTGGCCAATCCTTCTTGATGTAATGAGAAGTCCTAGCCCGACTATCCCATTCACACAGAAAACAGCAATACGTAGTGTAGCCCGGCTACAGTCCAAGCACGATAGCAACAACTTTCAAGTCACCACAAACCTGCCACTGATGTTTGTCATAGTTTATGCAGTTCAAAAGTTGCTTCATATTGTCATATGTTTCCTTCATATGGACTGCATGATCAACTGGAATTGATGGCAATACGCTACCAACATGCAACAAAACAGCTTTTAGACTCAACGTGAAAAATAGACCCGACGTGAAAAATAGTTTAAAACGCGGGTCCGTAGTAAAAAATAACTTAAACGTCTTTTATTGTAACGCGCGTAGTATTAGAAATAAATTAAATGAATTCAAGGCGATAATTCATTCCGGCAACTACGATATAGTTGCTATCACTGAAACTTGGTTAAATACCGTGACTCGGGACTTGTTGGGGGAACTTGATATACCGGGTTTTAAACTCTTTACTAATGATAGGTTACATAGGTTTGGTGGCGACGTTTTGCTGTACATTCGTAATTCCCTTAGGGCTATCGAGGTTAAGTTAGATTTTCCGGCAGCAATTAATGTGATATGTGTTGAAGTTAGGGCGCGTAGTATTAGTTTTAATTTTGTTGTTGTTTATAGACCTCGCGTTCAACCCCTCGATACAGATACTAGATTTTACTCACTTCTTGGTAACTTTATTGACAATCGGAATAGTATAATTGTCGGAGACTTTAACTGCCCTAATGTTAATTACGAGAATTTTACTGGTAATGAGGAGAGTTTGAGATTGATTGAGTTTATGGAAAATAACTTTTTACGACAGATGGTTACCGAACCAACGCGCGGTGACAATATTTTAGATTTGGTGATGACGAACGGCGAGAATATAGTCTAAGGTTTAGAAATAGGCGAGAGTTTAGGATGTAATTTAGAGATACTTAGAGCTGCGGATAGTAAACACAATCCAAAAAAGTTTTTTGACTACGTCAATAATCGTAAGCCGATAAAAGATAACATAGGCCCTCTAGTAGATGTTAACGGCACTTTGGCTTCTGACGCTCAGGCAATGGCGGGTATGTTCAATAACTTTTTTGCGACAGTTTTTACTGTAGAAGACGTAAATAATGTCCCTGACATGGACGACATCGTTCCATTAGTAGCGAGACTATTTTGGATGAAATAACTGTTTACGAGGGTGAGATTGCGCATTATATCGATAGGCTAAAAGTTAGCAAGGCTCCAGGCCCTGACGCTTTTTATCCCAGGCATTTGAAAGATTTGAAAGACGTTATCGTAGGCCCCTTAACGAAGAATTTTAATCAGTCACTCGAAACGGGGATTATTCCTGAAGACTTCAAATTAGCTAACGTCACGCCCATTTTTAAAAAAGGCGACCGCACAGGCACAGTAGCTAGCAATTATAGGCCCATTAGCTTAACGTCAATTGTCGGTAAACTTTTGGAATCCGTAGTTAGGGATCGTATCATCGATCACTTAGAAAGTAGAGATTTGATTAATAGTAGTCAGCATGAGTTTCGACGCCATAGATCTTGTTTAACTAATTTGTTAGAATTTTATAACGAAATAGTGCGCGAATACGATAGGCATAGAGCGGCTGACGTTATTTATTTAGATTTTAAAAAGGCGTTCGATACAATTCCGCATAGAAGATTAATTGCGGAGGTTAAAGCACACGGTATACGCGGTCAGGTAGCTAACTGGTTAGAGGAATGGCTTCGTGCTAGGAGACAGAGGGTCGTTGTTAATGGTAGTGAATCGGGGTGGTTGGATGTAGGTAGCGGTGTCCCACAGGGTTCAGTGTTAGGCCCATTGCTATTCGTAATTTACATTAACGACATAGATGTAGGATTGACTAGTAACGTGTCAAAATTCGCGGACGATACTAAAATAGGCGGTAAGGTTGTTAACGAGGACGATAGAAATAGGCTCCAAGACGATTTAATTACGGATAAGTGGCAGATGCAATTTAACGTAGACAAATGTAAAGTTTTGCATGTAGGTTCTCGTAACAATAATTACACGTACACGATGGATGACAGAGAGTTAGCGAGCGTTGACGAGGAAGTAGATTTAGGCGTACGCGTATCTAAGGATTTAAAAGTTAGAAACCAGTGCCTGGAGTCTTGCGCAAAAGCTAATAGGATGTTAGGCTTCATAACGCGTAATTTCGAACTTAAATCGAAGGATATTATATTGCCCCTTTACAAGTCCCTAGTCAGGCCTCATTTAGAATATGCCGTTCAGTTTTGGTGCCCGTATTTGCGCGAGGATATTGATAGGTTAGAAAGGGTTCAGCGTCGTGCCACGAAACTAATTCCGTCATTGCGCAACAAGCCTTATGAAGATAGGATAAAAGAGTTAGACTTGCATTCACTCGAAACTAGGAGATTAAGGGGGGAGCTTATTGAAGTTTTCAAAATCGTTAATAACATCGATAACGTAAATTTTGACAAACTGTTCACTTTCGATAATAGCAATACTCGTAATAACGGATTTAAGTTGCGTGGCAGACGTTTCATTACTAATATCGCTAAAAACTTCTTTACGTTTAAAGTAATTGATAAATGGAATAATCTTACCCCGTCAGTCGTTCACTCTACCAGCGTTAATATGTTTAAGAACTGTTTTGTTAGGCATTTTAAAAATATTAACGTTGTTTAAAATTAAAAAACAATTTGTAACAGAATCTCTGGGGATGGTGGTCGAGGATGAGTCTGTTGACGATTAATGCCAGCTTGTGACATGCCAGCGTGTGATGCCAGCAATAAAATTTATTAAAAAAAATTAGACTAACATGAACGTAGATGTAGCTCGTAGAGTAAACTAACCCACTTTTTGTTCAACTTTACCTACTTTTTTTTTCTTATCCTCTCCTTACTTGCATGTCTGTAGTTGCATGGTATGACTGTGAGTTAAGACTGTGTTTGCATGGTTTGTAAGTGTTCTTATTTTACTTCTTTTCATCTTTCACCCCTTTCCTATTCTCTCCGACTATTTTTCTGACTTGTCGGCAGTGGCCGGCGGATGATGATGGTGAGTCTTTTTTCTCTTTTTCTGAATGAATGTTAACCCATGAGTGATAGGTGTTGCTACTTACTTAACCCCTTATTTTCTTCTCTTAACCCCCTACTCTTTCCTCTCTCTCGGGCTAACCTTAGAGTGGATCTTAGGGTCTTTGTTAGCCTTAGCTTCTGTAGATCTGTAGAACTTCGATGAATCAATGAACAGTCTCCACTTATCAGGATTGTGAATAATGTTGAGAGCTGCCATCAGACCATCGATGTCGTTGCAAGCTACAAGGTCACCTTCCATGATGAAGAATGGGACAAAATCTTTTTGACGGTCACGAAACTTACACACACTAACATTTTCAGCGAGGAGATTCCACTGCTGCAATCTGGAGCCCAACAGCTCTGCCTCACTCTTTGGCAGCTCTAAATTTCTGATGAGGCCGTTTAATTCATTCTGAGTTATCATGTGCGGTTTAGAAGATGTCAAGTTATAAACAAATTCAGGGTCTTGTGAAGTTGAAGGTTCACAAGTTTCGCAGGTTCCTTCATTCTCCTCGTCCTCTGACTCCAGGGCGAATGAGTGTGGGGGCTCAGGAACGGGTAGTCCTTCGCCGTGAGGTACCGGGCGTATAGCAGAGGGTATATTCGGATATTGTAAAATCCAATTTTTCTTCTTGCAAATACCTTTCTTGACTGGAGGCACCATGCAGAAGTAACAATTGCTGACATGATCTGTTGGTTTCCTCCACACCATTGGCACTGCAAAAGGCATAGATTTCCTTTTCCGATTCAACCACTGGCGAAGGTTTGTTGCACAAGTATTGCAGCATATGTGTGGGGCCCAGCTCTTGTCCTGATCTCCAATCTTACAGCCAAAATAAAGGTGACAGGCTTTCCTAATCACGGCGGTTATAGCACGCTTTTGTGATGCAAAAGTCAATTCTCCACAAACATAACAGAAGTTATCTACACTGTTCACGCAATTACGAGACATCTTTGTTCAAATTAGGCTGAAAAAAATTCAGTTTCAAAAGCAAACACTAAAAAGAGTTTGACAAGGGTGCACTGTATGACTTCCGCGAATGAACTGATGCTGTGGCGTAATATGTAGACACCTGTGACACATCGACGCCTTGACTCTACTGCGCATGCGCGGAGTTATATTTTTTCTATTTTAATAAATTAATGTAATTACATTGCATTTTTATAATTTTAAATTAGGTAAGGTTGAGTTAGGTTAGTATTCCATTTATATTAATATCAAAAACATTATGGGAAGCAATATGTTAAAATGATTCAATCTATTTCTTAATAAATAATTTACAAATACATAATGTAATAGATAAATTTAAAATTACATTTTATTGTGTATATATATATATATATATATATATATGTGTACACATTAATTTATTAAAATAAAAAAAATATACGCGCATGCGCAGTAGAGTCAATGCGTCGATGTGTCACAGGCGTCTACATACAGGGTGTCCATAAATTATTCACCCCATTATAAGCCTTAATAAATTCGTTATTATAGGAGCTATCTTAAAACGGTTTGCGACAATTAATAACACAACTCAAGAAATTTTTTCTTTATTTCGCAGAACATCCACTAGGGGCACAATGGCGACAGTGAATGAGAAAGAAATGTGTGTGCTGTGGATGTGGGAAACCAAATCTCCAATTACTGTACAGAAACGTTTTCGGGAGGAATATCAGAAAACTCCACCAACAAAGCAATCACTCAAGCGATGGCTGAAACAATTTCAAGAAACTGGCAGTGTGCTACATCAGAAAGGAGCTGGTAGGCCTAGTGTGTCTGAAGATAAGATAGCAGGAATTCAGGAGGCGTTTATCCGAAATCCTACAAAATCCATCCGCCGAGCAAGCCGAGAACTGCAAATACCGCGTTCAACAGTGCATAAAGTGGTTCACAAGAGGTTGAAACTTTATGCCTACAAATTGCAAACCTTGCAGAAACTTCTACCAAATGACAAACCCAAACGGGTACAGTTTGCTGTTGACATTCTTGACCGTATTGATGAAGATGAGCATTTTTTGAACAATGTCCTTTTCAGTGATGAAGCGACATTCCATCTGTCTGGTAAAGTCAACAGACACAATTGCCGTATATGGGGATCAGAAAATCCACATCAATTTATTGAACACGAACGCAACAGTCCCAAGATAAACGTTTGGTGTGCTCTCTCCCATAACCGTGTGATTGGACCATTTTTCTTCCATGAGAACACTGTGAAGGCTACAAATTACCTAGATATGCTTGAATGGTATGCTGCACCTCAGCTTGAGGATATGCAGCCCCGTGTGTTCTTTCAGCAAGATGGGGCACCGCCACACTGGGGATTAGAAGTGCGGAGGTTCCTCAATGAAAAGTTCTCTTCTCGTTGGATCGGGCGAGATGGCCCTATTCCATGGCCTCCTCGTTCCCCGGATATCACGCCTCTGGATTTCTTTTTATGGGGCTACACAAAGGACAGAGTGCATGCAAAGAAGGTTAATAACATCACAGAATTAAGACACCGGATTGAAGAGACATTAGCTTCCATCACGCAAGACATGCTTCTTAATGTTTGGAACGAAATCATCTATCGCCTTGATGTTCTGCGTGCTACCAATGGGGCTCACGTGGAGGTTTACTGAATTAAAACAAAAATTTCTTCTTGTGTTATTAATTGCCGCAAACCGTTTTAAGATAGCTCCTATAATAACGAATTTATTAAGGCTTATAATGGGGTGAATAATTTATGGACACCCTCTATTACGCGACAGATGCAGTCCAGTTAGTAGGGTGCAGGGTTGCCTGATATCTTTATAAATAGAGGCAATTGGCAATTTTAGGCACCATTTTCGTAATCAGTGACCCAAAATTAGTAAAGATTGACTACTTTTATTTCCGAAGCATTTTGGCTGTAGACCAGTGTTATTTAGCACAGTGAACATATGAGCTAAAATTATTGCTATAAAACCACAACCACGATCGATGTTTAAATACTTTCTGTAAATAACCGGAGAATTGAAATTAAGAGTATAAGGTGTGGCACTATGACCCGCAACCCGGAATACTCTGTCAATATCTACCATGAAGTTGTCCATATTGAAGGATGTACCACTTTGAGAGGCTTGCATTATACGCCTCAAGATATATTCTATATCTACAGCGGCCAAACGTCTGAACGGTATTACCACCCAAAAATCGTTGCCCTCATCTGACCCGAACCTGAAGGATAACCTCGTCCGGACTTCACGTTCGTCGCGGTTCTGAAGGGCAAACTCCACAATACGTTGAACTACGCGCCGCAGTCCGTTGGTATACAGGAATCCAGGGTCAACCCTGACCACGTACTGATTTCTAGTCAGGGTCGGGGTGGGGGTAACGGTGCGCACCAACTGGAATGTTATACCATCCTCCACAGTATGAGAAGCTGTTGTGGAGGAATTACCCGGAACTGAACAATGGGGCATATTTAAGGAAGGTACTATTTTGTAAATGACCCACTTAGGGGTGTGACGTGTTAGAGATGGAATATGTAGAAAAATTCAGGTTCACAAACCCCTCCACATGTATTATATCTGGCCCTGCTGGATGTGGAAAAACTGTATTTATGCTTAAAATCATTAAAGATAAGGGGGAGATGTTCTCAAAATTTGTGCATTAAGTAATATGGTGCTATTCGACGTATCAGTCAGTGTTCAACGAGTACCAAGATGAAATTTTGTTCCACAAGGATGTATATGACGTTAATTTGTTAAAAGGTAATGAACATCCAGTTATTGTAATTGACGATCTCATGTTGGAAATGGATAAAACGTTTGCCGAGACATTTACAGTGTTCTCCCACCATCTTAACATAAGGGTATTCTTCATCAACCAGAAACTATTTTCAAAAATAGATACATGCGCGATGTGTCGCTAAATACACAATATCTAGTCTTATTCGCACAACGTAGAGCTGTGTCACAAATTGGGGTATTAGCCAATCAAATGTTCCCGAATCAGCGTAAGGAGTTTTTGGAGGTTTATAAAGAAGCCACAAGCCAGCGTTATGGATATTTGCTTTGTGACCTTCACCCGCAAAACATGTTTAGGGTGCTTCTAAGAACGAATATATTCCCAAGCGAACCTGAAACGGTGTATATTCCAGAATGACAAATAGGCTGAAGAAATATCGTGAATTAATAAAAATATATCAACGATTGCCCCGGGCACTGCAACAGATGTTTGTTAAAAATATCGACTCTGACTTTTTAAAATGCATCTGTGAAATCTGTCTTAATGTTATAAAATGTAATGTGCCAATGAAACCCCCTCAGAAGGCTCGCTTACGTCGTTACAAGAACATAATACGAGCGCTCGCTCATAAAAGTCAAACTGTGGGTAAGAAAAAGCGAGGTCATTGTTGAAGGAACAAGGGTACAAGGATCGAACATCGTTGATATTGTTCACGATCTGGTAAGAAAGTGGGACAGACTCTCACCAACAAGATGGAAGCATATTAAAGCAAGACTATAACAAACAAATGTCCCCAAAACATTGATAGGTAATCTGAATAGGTTAAAAGACCTGGATCAATTCTCGCATGTGTCACAACTGAGTACGCCATCGCCCCCCAGCAGCTGCGTCTCTGAAGAAGAGAAAGAAGAGAACGAACGGCCAACCTTATCCACGTGTCTCTAAAATACGCAACTGGCTAACATATTAAGTAAACGCTATTATGACATTTCTAACCCCGCCTCCTACGGTGGCGTTAATAGACTGAACAGAGGCGTTTACAGAGTAATGAAAAAATGTTGAGCGGTTTTCGCGGGAGCAGGATGCTTATACACTTCATAAACCGGTGAGAAAAAGATTTAAAACGGCCAAGACAACAGCGGCTTCGATTGACTCTATTTGGCAAGCGGATTTAACAGACTTGCAAAGATATTCAGTGTATAATGACGGATACCGCTACATCCTATTCATAATAGATGTATTCTCTAGATATCTGTGGCTAATTCCACTGAAAAATAAATCGCCTGAAACAGTTGCCAAAGCAACCAAAACGTTGATGTTAAAAGAAGAAAGGGTTCCTGGCTACATTTGTACGGACACGAGGAAAGAATTTATGGGTCGCGCTTTTCAGAACATGCTGACAGAGTTTAATATCAGTTACTACACTAGTAGTTATATACATAAGGCCTCTTTAGCTGAAAGAGTTCAACGTACCATAAAGGAACGCATGCATCGCTATTTTACACATAAAAACACATACAGATATATAAACGTTCTCGGATCATTGGCATCATCATACAACTGTTCACTACCGTTCGATTGGCACAACACCTAACGAAGTTTTAGAAAGAGTTGCGCTGCCAGAGGTGAGAAGAGATGGGGCACCGCCACCACACTCTACACATTTCAAAATCAATGATTATGTAAGGCTATCACGTTCGGGAAATAAATTCGCGAAGGGATTTGAGCAAGGATGGACACGTGAGATTTTTAAAGTTCGTGCTATGAGACCTAAAGGTGAGATAATGATGTATTACGTTGAAGATTTGAATGGGGAAGAGATCGCTGGAGGCTTTTACAGCGAGGAGTTGCAGAAAGTGACATTTTATTTAGGAAAAAGTGTGTTTAAAATTGAAAAATTTTAGGCAGCAAAGGTTCAGGAAAGAGAAAAATGTACCTGATGAAATGGCTGGGTTACCCAGAAAGCTTCAACACCTATATAAAAGCTGCTGCAATAATGAAGCTTTATTAGTATGCAACATGGCGCCTAGCTACTTCTATGTCACACTCCCGTCCTCTTCTTCTCTGTCTGTACATCCTAACAACACCCTCGCCAACTTTGTGACAGAACTCCGCGGACCCATTGAATTGGAGCGTGATTCGTATGAGGTGGGTTTATGTGAACTCCAGTTAGTCTCCAAATTTTTAACTCTTGAAAATGGGCAAATCATATTTCTGATCCTTAGAAAAATCGATGAGTGCGAAAAATTAGGCATAACCTTTGACAATACTATGCGTTCATTTCTGTTCGGTGAGGAACAGTACAATAGCACAAATGTATCGCTAGGAAGCGGCCATTATGATAGAGCCATGGACATTGTGACGGGGTTAAACAACAGTCTTGAAAAGTCGTACGTGACAAACGATTTACTTTTTGAAGTCGTAAACGTAGACACGCCTGCATGCACATTGAAGTTAAAGTCAACGCTTAGTAGAAATATTAAAGATAAAGATCTGTTCACAATTGTGGCTTAGGGGTGATGCAGCTCTCCAAAAAGATACCTTTCACGAGGCAGAGCATGACCTGTTCAGCTTAATGTATCAATTGAAGGTGGAGAAATTGGGTGAAAGCTCTCCTCCCCCCAGACATGTGCTATATTTACAGCAATATCGTAGAGCACCAATTTGTTCGGGACACCCAGGCGCGCCTGCTACGCATTGCACACATCCCCAACCACAGAGGGAAAAGTTTGAGCATTACATATGACAAGCCCCATTATGTGAATGTTGCGACTAATCTATTAACCAACATCTCGATATATATAAGAACGATTGAGGGAAAAAATTTCCTATTCGGTAATGGGAGCTTAACAGTGAAACTACACTTTTTTTGGTTATAATGATCCGAAGGACATTCACAGTCTATCGGGAGTGAGATACCAGCGTGGGAGTGGACTTGGATCCATTTTTTCATCCATACTACGCACCGCTGTCCCACTGTTGAAGAGGGGTGCCAGTACCTAGGGCGGAAGGCGTTACAAACAGGTTTAACGCGGCAGAAGACATAATGGGCGGAACTAAGCCTAAAGAAGCTCTAAAAAAACATTTAAAACGTACACGGGACGAAATCATCAAAGATGCAAAGAGAAAAATGCATCGTGGCGGAAAGAAAAGATCTGCCAGGAAGAAGGGGTTACCATCACGTGGCGCTAAACGTAAAAGGAAATCAAAAAAGAAGTGCTCTAAGCGTATGAAACCTATGGCTGATCATTTTTTTAACTGATATAAGTTCAGGACACTACTCACGAATCATAAGCTGACTAATACTTGTCGAAAGAGGTGGCATTATTTCTGACTCGTCATGGCGTGTTTCATCCATCCGTGTAGTTCACAATGCTGTAAATCGGAACTGTCCCTCTTTGATATGCCCCCACTCAGGTCTCTATTGAGCATAGCGACTTTATTACAATTAACCCATTAAACACAATTAGTTCGCCGAGTGCCCCTATAGAATTCATGATACTCAGCTCAGGTCCTTACTTTTTTAATCCGAGCTGCATGCACATGTACGCTAAACTGCTTATAGCCCATTCTGATGGAACGGACTGCGATGATAGTTACTCTGCCTACCCTGAAACCAACTTTTTACACTCCATATTCAGCCAGTGTGAGGTGTATTTAAACCAGGTTAACATCTCGGCAGGAACGGGGTATTACCACCTACTACGAGCCTATCTGGAAAATGTCCTCAACTTTTCAAAAGAAGCGAAGGACACCTTTTTAACCGCCGAGGGATATTACCATACTAAAGATGAAAACGGTATAAAGGATAAATTTAAAAATTCTAAAAAAAAAGATATATGAATGTTTTGGACGTCTTCATACAGACTTCACATTCCAAGAGAAACTGCGTATGAACGGGGTGGATATGAAGTTGAAGCTTACCCGCACGATTCCTGAGATCTGCATAAATCTGGGGTCTGATCAAGAAGAGGGCGCGAAACCCGTTGTGATTCACATAATGGAGACGTATTTGCGTATACGGCGAGTGAAATTAAGTTCGCCAAAACAAATAGAAATTGAGAAAGACTTAATACACGCCACAGTAAAATACCCACTTAACAGGGTACAGATCAAACTATACACGTTGGCCGCCGGGTTGGCGTCGAAGCAACTAGAAAACGTGTCCCTTGGTGTTCTACTTAAAAGGATATTAATTGGAATGCAGGACCACGCCTCGACGAATGGAAAATATAAAAAGAGTGCCTTTAAATTCCAGAATTTCGGCCTTAAAAATATTACTCTATACGTAAATGGCATCGCTTTGGGAGGGACTATAATTACGGATTACTAATCAGACGCGGTGTTCCCGCTCTGCGCGAGAGCTTATAGTAATCTGGCTCATAATACAGGTGGCTGTGATGAGCTTGGGTTTGGTGTAACGCAGGAAGAATTTGTCGAAGAATTTAACATTTATTCATTTGACATTACGCCTGACTTGTCTGCTGGCGTAAACACGCATTTAAGTCCACCACAGAGTGGGAATATCTCAGTCAGGTTGGAATTTGCCAAGCCTATAGACGCGCCTATAAGTGTGCTAGTTTAGCTCGAATCACAGGCACTAATAGAAGTTGATCGTTTCAGGAACGTGGTCAAACACTTTTAAAATGGACGCGAATACACTCCAGAGACTAATGAAAAGTGACCGTTTCACACGCTCAAAATTTATCGGTGTGTTTGCGAAGAATGAAATAGTGAAGTTACCTGCTACAAGAAACTGGTACGGGATTATCGTTAACACCGACATTGTGGGCGGTGCGTGGATTCATTGGTTTGCAATCTATTTTAAAAATAGGGAAAGAATGTACCATTTTGAATCACTCGGCGCTCAGCCCTGGATTGATTCTGTGGTTGTGCAGTTTATCGCGCAATTACATGTACCTGAGATTGTGTGGAACCCGTATCGCTTTCAAGGATATTATAGCGACACGTGCGGGATGTACGCCCTCTCATTTCTCATGCACATGTCACGTGGGAAGGGATTTATAATTTTTTTAAATTATTCGATTTGTGCAACACTGAAATGAACAATAAAAATGTATGCAGACAGATAAAAAAAAGGTTCCCATATGTTAGCACCCGCTGTATTGTATAAAGGTGTATATCTATATTGTGTAAAGGCCTATTTGTAGCCATTAAGACTTATTTAATGGACACTGGTTCCGCTTTGTACATGTTTTCTACCATATAATAAATGAAAATACAGTGCGTTTTGTTCTTAACCTCAAAAATACTTACATTAGTTCCTCGACGACCTGGCACTCGCTGGACCGGATGTGAGCCAATATTTCGACTTCTGTATTCAGATCGCTGGGTTAGCTGTGCGGAGAAGCATCCATATCATTTATTCCCCTTTCATCAAAACGAAAAGTAGCTATAATACGTTCAAGTTCCGCATCGGTCCTATAAAGTTAAGTAAAAATAAAGAGCTACAATAAGAGAAAATGCCACGAATTTAAAAAATTATAATAAAAAAGCAGATAATTCTTAAAAGTTTTGGTAATTTAAAAATCCTACTGCGGGGCTCTCTTTATCGGGAAAAATATTTCCTTCGTGGTTATTTCTGCATATATATATATATATATATAATATATATATATATATATATATGCCGAAATAATCACTAAGGAAACAGACAATAATTAAAAACATAATGGTATTAATTTTTCGTTCTAGAAAAATTCAGAATAAAAGAAATTAGATTAATTATAAACGAGAAAGAAAACATCTTTAAATTATCGAATAACGTATTATTAAAGTTCCACCATATATATATATATGCCGAAATAACCACGAAGGAAACAGAATAATTAAAAACATTTTTCAAAACGCGTTTATTGCGGCCTTTTAAGGTTAGGTATATATATATATATATATATATATATATATATATATGGGATGAATTTCACAATAAAACACGTGAAATGAATGAATGCTACAAACCCACAAGGAAAAAGAAAAACGATTCCAAGTCCTTTCGTGTATTCAGAGCTACACCTCGTCAGGGAATGAAGGAGGTGTAGCTCTGAATACACGAAAGGCCTTGGAATCGTTTTTCTTTTTCCTTGTGGGTTTGCAGCATTATATATATATATATATATATATATATATATATTATATATATATAATATATATATATATAATAAACGAGAAAGAGTCCCGGGATTAATTTTTTCGTTGTAGGAAAACTCAGAATAAAGCTAGGTTAGGCACTTATAAGTCGACACTGAATGAACCGCAGAATATAATCACTTACATTTCAAATGAATTGTCTGTAGGATCTTCCAATGCATCGCAATTTTCCGTAACAATCTGCGTAGATAAAAGTTCATTCCGATCTGCAGCGCTGAAAATTAGACGCGTTGCCTGAGCATAAAAATCTTGAACTTCAAACAGATCGGGGGAGTCGTACAGCTGGCTCATGGTTGGTATTTCAAAAACACTAAGCAAGAAAAACGATTGAACTGAGGCTCTGAGATGAGCTGCTCCCTTTTAAAAAGGAGGCTTGTGACCACCCTACAACACACAAACGCTAGCTTTCTATTGGCTAGCGGTGAATTTTGGGAGGGGCTTGACGCGTAGGCCTGCATAGCGGCCAAACAGAGGTCCTGGGCTCCGTCCACAGGGCTGTGATTGGTTGCTCCGTGAAATTTGGGGCGTGTCAGATATCCCTATTCGTTGAGAGACGAGAAACGCTTTGTTTTTCATCGTGTATTCGACCGAGAGAGAGAGAGAGAGAGAGAGAGAGAGAGAGAGAGAGAGAGAGAGAGAGAGTTGAGGTTGTCTTGTGAAACGGTTTATGATGCCTGAAATATAAAAGTGGAAGATAGTTAATTACCCATGAAGAAAACCGCTGTAAAATTTATTGTATCGTACGTATAAGAATTCCACGATACAACAAATAAATTTAAAAATAACAGATGCGTGCTGGTTGCGGTTCATTAGCCCAAAGTTTACGACCTCGAGCAGATCGCTGATTAATATAAATGTATATAGCGAGAGATAGAGAGAGAGCGAGAGATTTGTATATATGTACGTTTGCTTTCGGTACAATAAATAAATTTTTAAAATAACAAAGATGTGTGATGTAGCATTTCAATAAACACCAAAGTTTATGATGTCGAGAGAATGGAGATAAGATTCCATTTAACCCTTCGATTGCTTCCGACCGAGTTGTTCATTCTGACCTTTTCACTAAGACTCGTTTAATTATAGCTATTTAAAACTCGACCTTCTCATGGTTCGTATGCTGACCCGACGCTGGGCTTTATAATTTAATGATGCACGCTTTATCTCGAATCTTGGAAACTGGAAATAACTACTAAAGTCACTTAACCGTAAAGGAAAAAGGAAAAATCATTACTGCACAAAAGGGAAGCGATTTAGCGCGACATTCGAAGATATATTCGGAATTCGGGTACAATTCGCTTATGTTTGAGAGAAACGCTAAACTGCGAGTCAAATGCGCTTGAAGTTTAATCTTTATGATGTCTATGATCTCGAAATAAACTCCTGCGGAAAGAAGTTTATTTATTGGAATTTTAAATCGATATTATCTATCGCTTCTGTCAAACTCCAGAATTTTTAGAACGATGTTTAATATTATATATATATATATATATATATATATATATATATATATATATTTTTTTTTTTTCAATAAATATTTGTCCTTCTATTGTTCAGCTATTTACATCGCTTAATTAGGAAATGTTTAGGAAGGTGTTCGCTTATATCGCTTTCACTTTTTCTTCTCTTCATTTCCCTCTTTTATCATATTTCCTTTCTATTTATTCATTTGTGCTGCACATTTTAATGCTACGTGTACCATTTGTCCTGTTTTAGTTTGCAGAAGTTACAGATGAAAAAGACCGTAATATTCGATTTAAGTTAGCCGGAGAGTGAGTTAATTAATGCAATTTGACGTGATTATAAATTTTCTGTACGCTTCTTTTACCAATTTTCAGAATTTTTTAGATGAACTTTTTTCCGGAACTGTGCATATATAGGCTCGCCTTTGCTTTCGACAGCTTCCGCCCGAATTATTCATTCTGGCGAAGGTCAAGCTTTACAGTCTACATTAGACCTACTTTTAAACGGGGAAATATATATATGAGAGAGAGAGGAGGGAGACAGGTTACCCATTTTATCTACCATTCGTGAAAGGCTATTTACACTCCACCTTAGACCTACAGTTTAACACGGATCATTAGGTCACCCTGGCTACCAACTGCGGAAGGACGCGCCGCCGCCGGGTCTTGAGCCCGACGCATATAATCGTAATATTTTAATGGCGTATAGACGGGTGTGTACGTGCCAAAACGAAGTATACACTGTGCCAACTGGCTGATAATGCCTGGAGGCACTGGCTGATTAGGGGCCCTATAAGACAACGGCCGCTCAGCTGAAGTCTTAATATGCGCTTGGCTCCCGTCAAGCGAACACCTCTCCTCTTCTCACTCCTTCTCCTCTCTCCTAGGTTAGGTATACCCCTTTGGGGGGGGTGAGGCCGTCTCACCTTCTCCCCCAAAGAGGTCTCTCCCAGCGGGAGTTCATTGCAACCTCGGAGATAACTCCGCCTCCAAGTTGCATAGCCCCTTGTTGCTCTTGCAGCAACCCCCTCCCCCTTTAGGAGGGGTGCCTTGCAGCAAGGGGGGGTGTTGGCACTGTGGGGTGCCTTGCAACAAAGGTGGGTGGGGGGTTGGCACTGGCACATTTTCTTTGCAACAGTGATCAACATTTGCAATTGTATTGCACACACTCCTTTTGCGCCCATACTACTGTAGGGATGCGGCTCTCTCTGACCACATGATTGTCCTTTGTGAAGTGAAGTTAAGTTGCTCGGATAATGGAAAAAAGGTGGTCCACGAAAGAATTGAAGTGTAAAGGTTAATTAATGATGGGAGAGGTAGCGGATGAGTATAGTAAGAGAGTAAATAATTAATTGAGTGTAAAACATGCAGAACAAATGGTTATGAATGAGATGTGGAATGTGTATAAAGAATGGGTGATTAGAAATGCACGGAGTGTGTGTGGTGTTGTTAAGACAGGTGTGAAATAGAAGGCAACAGTGTGGTGAGATGCCGAAGTTGCAGCAGCGGTTGAGGATCGAAGGAGGAAGTGCATGTTGTGTGTGCAGGCTAATTGTAATAGCGAGGGAAGTTGAAGAAGAAAGAGGGCGTAAGAAGAGATCAGAGAAGTGTGAAGAGACTTATGGAGCAGAAGGAACAGAGTAAGATAATGAATTTGGAAGAAGAATGAATGAAAATTTTGTAGAGAATAGAATTTTTTTTTTTAAGGAAGTGCAGAAATGCAGGAATGAAACTAAGAAAATAAGTTTGAGGGTAAGGGATGAAAAGGGAAGAATGCTCACAGCGGATGCAGATCTGCGAAATAATATGAAGGAATATTTCGAGGGTTTGATGGGTGGAACTGACGAGAGGAGCGCAGATATACACAATGGTATTTGACAGCGTGAGGAGGACATGTGGCAGTGTTTGAGAACGTGACCATGGGTGAAATGAAATCTGTGGTTCGTAAACTGATAAATGGAAAAGCGGCAGGTGTGGATGGAATATACGGGAAAATGAATAAGTATGGGGGATTGAAAGGGTTGGAGTGGTTGTGATATATATATATATATATATTACGCAGGAAGGAGGGGCCAAGGGAGAATGCCCCCCCCCCCGCCATAGAAGAAGAAGAAGAGAACCAAATCAAGGTCCAGGGTTTTCGAGGTGCCCGGACACACTGCGTTTGAAAGATTGGAGGTCATAAACAGGGGGAAAGATGAATTGAGGAAGATTGTTCCAGAGTTGACCGGTTGATAGATGAAAGATTGAAAATATCGATTAACCCTTGCGTTAGACAGTTGGACAGAAAAGGAGTGAGAATGTGTCGAAAGTTTGGTAGTGCGTGCTCTCCTTGAAGGAGGAGGCATGCAGTTAGAGAGTTCAAAAGAGCAGTGACCGTTATAATAGCGATAGTAAAGAGAGATTGAAGCAACATTGCGATGAAGAGAGAGGGTCTGAAGACAGTCAGTAAGAGGAGTGGAAATGATGGGACGAAAAGCCTTTGATACCACCCGGTCACGTTGGGTTGTGTGCATTGAGACACCCCACACATGAGAAGCGTACTCCATACAAGGGCGGACAAAATCCCTGTACAGAGACAGTAACTGAGTTGGGGTGAAGAAACTGCGGAACCGGTACAACACACCTAACCTCATAGAAACTGTTTTGGAAAGAGAGTATATGTGATCTTTCCAGGAAAGATCACGAGAAAAGGAAACGCCAAGAATGTTAAGAGGAAGGATTGAGTTGTGTATTGTTGAAAGTAAGGAGATAGTCGTGTGGAAGATTGTAACGAATAAACAGATGAAGGAAGTCAGAGTGTATGGATAAACGAGTGTGTGTCTATAGTAGACATGGGGCTGAGGCTGGCATTGATTGAACTTCAAAAATTGGCCTAGCCCTCGGCCTCGGACTTCAAAATTAACCTTGGGTTCGGCCTTGACCTCGAACTTCAAAATTGGCCTTGGCCTCGAAGCCGGTTGAAAAGTGGAAAAGCCTTGTGAGGCCTTTGTGAATCCTGATTTTTTGTCGTGTACTTTTTAATTGCTTTTCTTTGAAAAGATCATCTATGCATTTAATTAATACAGAAAATATATCTTATTCAATGTATGAAAGAAATGCAATTACTCTGAAAATTGTTTTACACGAAGCCTCGCTAAAAAAGCCTCGGCCTCGACGCCTTTTGAAAAAGGTTCACCTCGGCCTCAGCCTCGTGGCTTTCTGAAGGGCTCGGCCTCGGTCCCATGTCTGGTATGCAGAGCTAGCTCCATAATTACGCCTTGCCCACACAAAATAGCACCGCTGTATAAATTAATTGATAATATACTTGTACCGATTGCACATCAACTACTAAGTATCATCAGAAAACCCTCGAACATGTGGAAACAAGAATTAAAACCAGAAATCAGATTTTCCACACCATGCCCTTACCTGTCACATGCATCCAGGCAACCAAAAAAAAAAAATTGTGTCGGCAGAAATCCAACTATACCTCTCCTAATCCATGCCGTGCATTTTTTAAATTTTTTTTTATGAAATTATGTTTCTACAAAATATTTTTCTACTCTATTCTTAGACATGCAAGGCATACAAGTGTGTGAGCGTGTTTTCTGTAATTAGCTGCTGTCATGTGTATGTGTCTGCCAACTCTTTCAATGTCGCCGAGTTTCAACTTGGATCCTCCATCGTGAAAGGTGTTTCTGTAACAAGTAATATATTAAATCGTTCATAGTTCGCGGTGTAGGGCCACCACGAGAGTAGAGAGAATTTCTTTCTGGCGAGGAATATCAGTGGGAGGTCCTGTATCTATCCCCGTGTACTTGTCCCTTATAGAGAATGAGAGTTTTTCGTGGGTGATCACCCGTGTTGTTGCTACGACGAATTCAAGAGTCTCCCACTTACAGGTGTTTATGAGGCAAGTGATCAAAAAATGAGTTGTTCGATGGTTGATCATGTTATGTGGGACACAATCAACTAGAGACGTATCTCTAAAATGGGGAGGGGGTGAAGAATTAAGTGTAAGAGAAATGTTTAATTAAGGAAACACACGCACGGTTACGTTAAAATATTATTTTCTTGAATTATATTACAGTATATATGGGAACAGTCTTAAACCCTGAGTGTATTCAGAATTTTGTCCAGCCTATTTAGAGAGAGAGAGAGAGAGAGAGAGAGAGAGAGAAGCTTCCTGATGGCGATGTAAGGTTTTTTATTCTGCTACTTAAAAACTTAGCCTTTTTCACACAATTTTTCATAAAAACCTGAAATCAAAAGCTGATGACCAAGACACAATTGAAAAGGAATATTTTAGAATGTGCATTCGTTTACTATATTAATAACTACCATGTATAATAACGGGTCGGAACTTATCAAAAGAACCCAATATTGTTAAAATACTTTTCCCCCTTAATTATTACTTGTTCATCACTTGCTAAATCCTCTTATCTCATTTATCTGCGATATATATACAGTACACACACACACACACACATATATATATATATATTTATATATTTATATTTAAATACGCGTTATATTGAATTTCCATTATGTTTTTATTAACAAAAGTTATCAAAGAGTAAACTGAAACTTGCTTGGATGAAGTTTCGAGCGATAAGATAGTCAACGTGGCCGGGAATTGCAGTTGTTCAGCAAAGTAAAATGTTCAAATTACATAAGGTATGAAGTATATATATATATATATAATTACATATATACTGTAAATCCACAAGGGAAAAAAATTGGAATAATTTTTCCTTTTTCCTCATGGAATTCCATCATTCATTCATTTCACGTGTTTAAGTGTGAAATTTATCCCATATGTCTAGGATTCACACACACACACACACACACACACACACACACACACACACACACACACACACATATATATATATATATATATATATATATATATATATATATATATATTAGTAGTATTAGTAGTGGACTGGATGTCAGTTTTTCAACATCTGCGGATGCGGATGCGGATATTTAGTTAATCTATCAATATAATATAGAATTATGAATATATGACATAATTTTTCAAATTTCGTGATATTACTATTATGGCAGGCAATGCATAAGAATTAAAATTAATATTAATGTTTTCATTATGATAAAAATAATAACTTTCTCAAGAGTTTCAGCAACAGGAAATTGAATGAAACAAGTTTCATTGAATTTTCTGTGTTAGTTACCACGTATTTATATTTTGAGGTTTATATATTTGTTTGTTCATTAATAAATATAATTAATACTTTACATGACATGTGCATGACTCGGCTTTATAAGCTACTTTACAGTATAAGCTAATTTATTTGTAAATTGCATAATTTATTAGAGATAATATCCGCATAACATGCGCAGTCAGAAGTGCGGATGCGGATGTTAAAATGATGCGGATGCGGATATCCGGTCCACCACTAATAATATATATATATATATATGTTAGAGTCAATGTCTAAAATCAGGCAATTTGTAAATTGACTGAAATTTTAGGCAATGTGTCAAATTGATGATACACACAAACTAACCTCACCTGATAATGCTGCATATGCATGCCCGATGGTATTTCCCAATATGCTGTCTAAAAATTCATTGTTAGGTTAGGTTTTGTGTGTATCATTAATTTGACACATTGCCTAAAATTTCAGTCAATTTAAAATTGCCTGATTTTAGACAGTGACTGTATATATATATATATATATATATATATATATATATGTGTGTGTGTGTGTGTGTGTGTGTGTTTGTTTCAATCCTCAATTAGCGCCAATAGTAAGCAACCTTTCTTAGGAATTAGGTCGAACGTTATAAATAAGTCTGATTTTCTTGCAAGACCTACTTTTTTGAAGTTAGGTTAGATTGTTAACTCAGGTTGACTAGCGTAACCTAACCAAAAACAAATCAGAGGGTGTGCAAAAGCTGAAGAAGCATAAGAGAGGACTTATTTGATTTCGAGATTTTTAATTGAAGTTCTGACGTGGGTAAAATTGAAAAAATAATCATTGTAAATGGTGGTACTCCCGTAATTTAGCACAAGCGAAAGTGATTAAATTTTTTAAAGTATAAACTATATATATAACCTGTTCGACTTATTGGGTAAAAAATGTTCACGGATGATAAGTTACACAAATGTTTGACCAACTTGGGAATTTATGCCTATACACAGGGTAGCGCAAAAGTCGAGGTGATATAGGAACTATGCTTTTTCAATGCAAGAATATATGTATATTTGCACTGCAAAAAATAGTTCCAATGTGTACTGACTTTTGTGCCACCCTATATATATATATATATATATATATATATATATATCCTTTGTTTGTATCTGACCTTTTTCCGTGTCTCATCTATCTTGTGAGCAGTCCAGCATGCTCTCAAACACACACATGCTTCTTCTTCTATTCCTCACTACACATTCATGCATATTATACATTACACATTCTTTTCAAAATTAAAAAAAGAATGGTATAGGATATGAGAATAAAAACCCACTCTAATAGAGGAGGATGCCAGTGGGCGTCGAAACTGTCGTGGAAATAAACTCTGTCTATTAGAGTGGGTTTTTATTCTCATATTTTGACCTTCACGTAAAAAAGTGAAGTTTTTTGCATTTAGAATGGTATAGTTTTTAATAGCCTCGGAAACCTTCATTTCGGCTCTCTCCTTTTCTTTCTCTGAAGGGGCATTTTTGCGAGCGTTCGTCATTGACCCTACTTTCCTGCATAAAAAAAGAAATATATATACATATATACAGGGTGTAGCAAAAGTCCGTTCTCATAGGGAAATAAGATATAACAGAATTGAATGAGAAAATAGTTTTAACTATACATAACAAACAATACAATCAATTTACCAATTAATCCAGTACATGCTCAAATTTGCATTCCATGTAGTTGTTGACACATTTCTACTCGTGTTTGTAAGCTATCGGTTACGTTTTGAAGTGTTTCCGCACTAATTCTGTTAGTGATCTGTAATTTTTTCTTTTAACTGATGGATCGTTTGAGGTCTTGACTCATAAACAACGGACTTTAAGTGGCCCCACAAGAAGTGAAGTGTGGTCAAAGTGCCACGTAACACGTTCTCATCACGATCAATTTTAATATATCTTATTTCCCTATGTCAACGGACTTTTGTTACACCCTGTATTTAATTCTGGTAGCCAAACAAAAATGATTCAGTCGCTCTTCGAGTATCGTTATTTGACCAGACGCTTCGGAATCTTGTTGGTTCTCATCTTCAGTGAATTTCTACGTGATGTGGTGGGGGATGGTTCTTTTCAAGAAGTTTGTCTAAAATGTCCCATTTTACATTTGAAAAGGGTGGGTAAACCTTACATAAGCAAAGCTGAAACTCACATTTTACGAAAATATGAGTGTACTTCCAACGTCTATAGTACACATTTTATATATATATATATATATATATCATGAAAAAGAAAAAACTATAGTGTTTGTCATTTACCATTACTTATTCGGACTATAGTGGATTTAATTTTCCTAGAAGAGTTCCTTGTTCTATGCACGGTCTGTCTGTATCATAAAAAACCTCAGGGAACCATTCTGAGTTCATTCCCATATATATATATATATATATATATATATATATATATATATATATATATATATATATGGGAATGAACTCAGAATGGTTCCCTGAGGTTTTTTATGATACAGACAGACCGTGCATAGAACAAGGAACTCTTCTAGGAAAATTAAATCCACTATAGTCCGAATAAGTAATGGTAAATGACAAACACTATAGTTTTTTCTTTTTCATGATGTTATCCCGACGCGGGCAACGGGTCACTCGCAAAGAGGTCCCAAAAATATAGCTTCCCTCACCAGCTATCTGCAAAGCAGATAGGATCCAGCTTTGGGACAGCTTTGCGAGTGACCCGTTACCCGCGTCGGGCTAACATCATGAAAAAGAAAAAACTATAGTGTTTGTCATTTACAATTACTTATTCGGACTATAGTGGATTTAATTTTCCGAGAAGAGTTCCTTGTTCTATGCACGGTCTGTGTGTATCAGAAAAAAACCTCAGGGAACCATTCTGAGTTCATTTGTATCATGAAACGGACATGTTATGTGCCTTGAAAAGTGGACGCTCAATTCTGCCAGTTGAGGTTTAAGTTTTGGTTTTTGGCTAAAAATATAATAGTTACCCCTTTTTCTTTGATGTATTCAATCTGACGTGAAGGCAGCGAGTCTTTTGCTTATATTGAGGTTCAAAATGTAGCGGGGCTAGGCTCCTTTAATTCTAGATCCTGTCCCAAAGCTGGATCCTATCTGCTTTGCAGATAGCTGGTGAGAGAAGCTATATTTTTGGGACCTCTTTGCGAGTGACCCGTTGCCCGTGTCGGGCTAACATCATGAAAAAAAAAACTATAGTGTTTGTCATTTACAATTACTTATTCGGACTATAGTGGATTTAATTTTCCTAGAAGAGTTCCTTGTTCTATGCACGGTCTGTGTGTATCATAAAAAACCTCAGGGAACCATTCTCAGTTCATTCCTATCATGAAACGGACATGTTATGTGCCTTGAAAAGTGGACGCTCAATTCTGCCAGTTGAGGTTTAAGTTTTGGTTTTTGGCTAAAAATATAATAGTTACTCCTTTTTCTTTGATGTATTCAATCTGACGTGAAGGCAGCGAGTCTTTTGCTTATATTGAGGTTCAAAATGTAGCGGGGCTAGGCTCCTTTAACTCTAGATCCTGTCCCAAAGCTGGATCCTCTCTGCTTTGCAGATAGCTGGTGAGAGAAGCTATATTTTTGGGACCTCTTTGCGAGTGACCCGTTGCCCGTGTCGGGCTAACATCATGAAAATGAAAAAACTATAGTGTTTGTCATTTACCATTACTTATTCGGACTATAGTGGATTTAATTTTCCTAGAAGAATTCCTTGTTCCATGCATGGTCTGTGTGTATCATATATATATATATATATATATATATATATATATATATATACACACAAACTCAGAATGGTCCTCTGAGAAACTTATATGTTAAACACAGACCGTGCATGGAACAAGGAACTCTTCTGGGAAATTACATCCACTATAGTTCGAGTAACCCGGTGCCCACGTTGGGCTTTCCATCATGAAAAAGAAAAAACTATAGTATTTGTCATTTATCATTACTTATTTGAACTATAGTGGATGTAATTTCCCAGAAGAGTTAGTTTCTTGTTCCATGCACGGTCTGTGTTTAACATATATATATATATAATATATATATATATATATATATATATATATATATATATATATATATATATATATATATATATATATATGTATATATATATATATATATATACCCACACAGGGTGAGTCATGACAAAATGTCAACTTTGAGAACTTATAGCTGAGCTCATTCCCAGTCAAAAACTTCATATGAACATAGGTCCGATTCTTAACGGTTATGGAGCTATCGATGTTTGGATGTTTAAAAATAAGAATAAGCGAACAAATAGCTGCTAAAGTTTTTATTCATGAATTTACAATAACTGTTCAAAATGACTACCCTCGGCCTCAATACACATCGCGGCTCGTCTGTGAATCGCGCGTGTAGCTCGCATTAGTTCATTACGATTGTCCTTTATGAGGGCTGCAGCATCCAAAATGCGACGGAGCAATGCATCTCGTGTTTCCACTTTTCGCTGGTACACCAGCTCTTTCATGCGCCCCCACAGATAAAAATCTAGAGTGGTTTGGTCCGGAGACCTGGGTGGCCAATTGTGTGCATCACCACGACCGATCCATCGACGAGGGAAGCGATCATCGAGATGCGTGCTCACTGCACGGCTAAAATGGGGAAGAGCTCCGTCTTGGAAGTACATACGCAATCGTGTTGCCAAAGGTACATCTTCTAAGAGCGGCGGCAGTTCGTCTTGCAGAAATCGTAGATAAATGTCACCTGTAAGACCACTTCGAAGATAAACGGACCAATCAGTTGACCGTAGGGAATACCACACCACACATTAACACTGAACCGATGTTGAAAATTACTTTCCACAATGGCATGAGGATTCATTTCTGACCACACATGTGAATTGCAAGTGTTGTTGACATCATCGCGTGTAAATTGAGCCTCATCATAGAACAAGACGTATCGATGCAATTGTCGATCATTGAGCCAATTACAAAATTGCAGCCGTTGGGCACGATCCCCAGGTTGGAGGTGCTGAACGTGCTGTATGTGGTATGGATACATGCCTTCTTCGTGTAACGTTTTACATACTCTCGTTTGAGGAACTCTAAGACGTGTGGAAATCATTTGCGTAATAACATGAGGACTTCGCTGTACCATCTAAATAATGTTTTCTTGTTCAGCCAAATCTTGGTGTACCGGACGCTCAGATAAAACAGTAACGCTAGGAAATGAACCGCTCTCTCGCAATATCTGGAAAACGTTGCTGAACACTCGTCGATCCAGAATTCTTCAATTTGGAAAACGTCGCTGGTATTCAGCGACAGCAGCTGTAGTATTTCCAACGCAAAATCCGTAAACATACACCATATCGGCATATTCGACATTTGAAAACGTAAAACGGCATACTGAAAGTACAAAACATCAACTGCACGCTGTGAAACACAACACTCTACTGCGTAGTTAGTTCGGTTCGGTAAGTAACAGTCAAATCAGTTCAAGGTCACGCATGCGCATGCTTGAAATTCAAACATCCATAGCCTCATGTTCATATGAAGTTTTTGACTGAGAATGACCTCACCTATAACCTCCCGAGTAGTGACTCACCCTGTATATATATATATATATATATATATATATATATATATATATATATATATATATATGGTGCGGCATAAATCGCTTTACCGAGAATAATGAAATCACCCTGTGAAGAATAATATTTATTATTTATTACAGAAATTGTTCAAAGTGTCCTCCATCATGTTCAATACACATGTTGCATCTTTGAACCACTGAACAACAAATAGCGTGGCACAGTTCTTTATTATTTTATTCAACGTCTCGAACCTTTGGCGTATCAGTCTTCATGTGATCGAAGTCCCGAGGTTTCTGGCCGTAGACTCTATCTTTGATTATACTCCACATTGAATAATCAATGTAGTTTCATGTGTATATAACTTATATATATGAAATTCAATAACTAAAAATAATGAGTTTGACTACTTAAATAAAGCGAGTTTTTGCAAGTTTTATGCTTTAAATGCAACTTCATACAAAAAGGTTAGAAAGTTCTTGAAGGTAAATGTGTAATTTTATTTTGTTGTTTGATCGACGATATCATATATATATATATATATATATATATATGGAAAATTTTTAAGGTGGCTTCCATCGGATCAATGTTCTTGCGTACGTTAAAAAAAGATCTCTATTTTGGTTTATTTTAGGTCAAACGCCATTTTTGGTGGAGATTATTAAGTCTATCCAGTTTGTGATAAAATTAGGCTGCGATCGAAATTCTGGTCTCGGGGCTAGCTCGGCGACCAATACCTTCAAACAGTTCACTCGTAATAGATAATAAAATAAATTATAATGGTAAAATGATTAGGGACAACATAAATAAATGATAAATGACAATTTAATGACCCAAGATTGGGTCGCGACCCAGAGGTTAAGAACCCCTGCCCTATACCCTATACCCTCCACCTTACATCGTTCGTAATAATCAGTCAGGAGGGCCATAAAACTGGTACGGCACTTAGGCCACCTAATGCGGCCCATCGTACTAATTACTGGATTATTATTACTGGCACCATCTGGAGTCGAACCTCCCATCCCCTGTGCCTTTACTTCGCTTATAGGGAAACGATGTTACCCGCTGCGCCAGTAAGAACAGTAGAAACTAAGCAAACAATGAATTTAACAGAAATTATTTGATAATTTTTCTTTATTGACGTAAACATTTTTTATTTTTGCATTCTTACGTAAAAGAAAACTGTAAAAGAATTGCTCTTGAGAATAAAACGGAATATGGGATTTTTCTTTGTTTTGAAAACTGACCTTTTTATTTGTCGAAACGAAATGTTTGTGACATTTTTACGATCCTCCTTTTTCGTCGATTTTGTAAAATTTTACAAAAAGTGTACGTGTTACATATTTGATGTATCATTCCAACTTTTGAATTTTGTGAAAGATCATCCAATACGTAGTTATCATGTAAATTATTTTAGGAGTCGTAGATTACTTTTTACAAGAACCGTGGGCACATTTTAATAATTTTTGTTTTAATATGTGTTTTGTTCTTTTCAGATTTGTTGTTGAACCTATGGCACAGAAACTGACAATAGATGAACGGGTGGAGATAGTTTTAATGTGTGCAAAGCGTGGTAACACACACCAATCAGTTGCTACTGCTTTTAATGACAAATACCCTGAGAGGCCGCCAGTTGTTCAAGTATCAGTTGGAAAACTGTTCACTCGCTTCAAAGAAACGGGAAGTGTTCATGATCGGCCGCAAAGGAGCCGGCCAAAAAGTTCAACCGATGCAGCAACATCACTAACGGTACTCAATCACCTCGAAAACAGCCCACGTAAGGTCCTTAAGAAAGTTATCCCAGGAAACGGGTGTCTCCAAAAGATCCATTCAACGAATTCTTACAACAAATCATTAACACCCCGACAAAGTGCAACTCGTTCAGGAACTAAACGGTGACGACGCAGATCGTCGTGTAGAGTTCTGTCAGTGGTTTCTACAACATCGACAGCTTCAACGAAGGATCATGTTCAGCGACGAAGCGATATTTCACCTCAGCAATCGTGTCAATAGGCATAATGCACGCTATTGGGTCAATGAGAACCCCCTCTGGATGAAGGAAGGACATGTGCAATTCGATCCACGAATTATGGTGTGGGCTGCGCTCTGGGGGGATCGGTTAATTGGTCCGTACTTTTTCGACGGCGATGTAACAGGTGAAACATATCTGCATATGCTGCAAGCATTTCTAATGCCCACACTGGACGACATTCCATTGGCAGAACGGGCGGAGATGTAGTTTCAGCAGGATGATGCACCACCACGTTTTGCAACCATCGTCCGGAGCTCTTTAGATGAAACATTCCCAAGTAAATGGATCGGACGGCGAGGGCCCGTCGAATGGCCACCTAGGTCTCCAGACCTCACGCCTCTTGACTTTTTCTTGTGGGGCCATCTCAATTCGGTAGTCTATGCTGATCGACCCGGAACCGTACGTTCTCTAAAGGATAAAATCATATCTGAGTGTGCCAAAATCAGTACCAATGTGTTAAGGAATGTTCAAACATCATGCATTCAACGAGTCAGAAAGTGTCTCCAAGTGGAAGGCCACCAATTCGAACATTTATTATAATTTAATAGAATGTGCCTATGGTTCCTGACTTTTGCGCCACCCTATATATATATATATATATATATATATATATATATATATATATATATATATATATATATATATATATATATATATATAATTCTTGTAGCCAAATGACAATGATTCAGTTGTCGCTCTTTGAATATCTTTATTTGACCAGACGCTTCGGAATCTTGTTGGTTTTCATCTTCAGTGAATTTCTACGGAATAGGGTGGGGACGGTTCTTATTAAGAAGTAAGTTTAAAGTACTTAGAGTTGAACCCATCCAGTTGTTTCACTGCTCGTTTATTCATTCATTGTAGCTCTGGTTAACATCGTTTCCTGCCAGCGTCCGTAGGTCAGTGGGTAACACTATTTCCATATAAACGAAGTGAAGACACTGAAGTCTGGGGTTCGAATCCCGATGATGCTGGCAATAATAATAATAATAATAATAATACAGGGGTTAAAGTAATGGGCCGCATAAGTTTGCCTGAGCGCTGTGCCAGTTTCTGACCCTCCTCACTCATTTTATTGTTAATCTAATTGTGAAATTCAGTACAACAGAAAAAGCTTAAACTTCGTATGATTTAAAAGAATATGACTTATTTCACACAGTCATACTAAGTGCAACTACTTCCATTGTTTTCGTTGTTAAATTACAATAATAATAATAATACTAATAATAATGACTTTTGACTGGAAAGCTGACATTGATTTTATAAATCCAATTTATTCATTCCGCGATGTAGAAAAAATATATTAGCAAATCTTAACATTATAGAAATATTTCATTATTGGTGTTCATTACAATTTTCTGATTGTTTATTTGGCTTATCATAAAAGACTTAATAAAAGTAAGATATTCATTAAATAATTATATATATATATATATATATATATATATATATATATATATTAGGGTGGCCCTTTTTTTTCGAAATTGCAAATTTCACCGTCTTACCCCCTCAATATATTCCATTTGACAAAAAAAAACAAAATGTGCAAAATCTCAAGTAATTATAAATATTGTTATTGGTGCCGCACAAGGACTCAAATTTAGTTAATTATTGAAACATAAATACACGAATTTTTTATTAGCGTTCCATTATAAGGGCAAATAACAGCAGTTAAAGAACAGCATAAACTAAAATAGACATTGACTACTGATTAAGTAGAAACTGAATTGAACTAAACATTTTAGGACTGAAAGCATAGTAAATTTGGCCTAGTATGAATGGTTGCTTATGAGGCCCTCCTAAATATTGATTGATTTTAATAAAACTACTTTGGTACACGTTTTATATTAATAGGAAAGAAATGCGGGGGTGAGACCCCCAAATTTTGGTTGATTGGGTCTTATACATATAAGAACCACCCAATCAACCAAAATTTGGGGGTCTCACCCCCGCATTTTTTTCCTATTAATATAAAACGTGTACCAAAGAAGTTTTATTAAAATCAATTAATCCTAAATATTGATTGATTTTAATAAAACTACTGTGGTACACGTTTTATATTAATAGGAAAAAAATGCGGGGGTGAGACTACCAAAGTAGTTTTATTAAAATCAATTAATATTTAGGGGGACCTCATAAGCAACCATCCCTACTGGGCCAAATTTACTATGCTTTCAGTCCTAAAATGTTTAGTTCAATTCAGTTTCTACTTAATCAGTAGTCAATGTCTATTTTAGTTTATGCTGTTCTTTAACTGCTGTTATTTGCCCTTATAATGGAACGCTAATAAAAAATTCGTGTATTTATGTTTCAATAATTAACTAAATTTGAGTCCTTGTGCGGCACCAATAACAATATTTATAATTACTTGAGATTTTGCACATTTTGTTTTTTTTGTCAAATGGAATATGTTGAGGGGGTGAGACGGTGAAATTTGCAATTTTGAAAAATAAGGGCCACCCTAATATACTGTATATATATAGGGTGATTAAAAAAAATGTTGACACTTATATGGGGTTTTAGTTTTTATTTCCAATTAATTTGTAAACATTTTTTGTGATGCAAACAGAGCTTCATACACTCTACTCGCTGTCCACGGATATCTGTGCATGTATGAAAGCGGTCAAACGTTGCTTCCACAGCCCGAAGGCACATCTCTGGTGGTAATGATTGAATGACATCTGTAATTCTTTCCCATATAAGTATTAAAATTTTTTTTATCACCCAGTGTATATATATATATATATATATATATATATATATATATATATATATATATATATATATATATATATATATATATATATATATATTATACCAAACGAGTACCAAAAACCTAAAAGGTTGAAAATTAATTTTGGTATTTTTGTCTGGATTATAAGTTACGAAATACTGAAGAAATCAAAATTTCTTTCCAGTAATATTTTAGGTCAATCTAATTTTTTTTCGTGCTTGTTGAAACTTCCAAAAATTGGAAATCCATATCTGTTAGTTGTAAATTTGGACGTGGTTTAGTTCGAGGAAACATTAATCTTAGAATGAATAGAAGTACAGACATTCTGAACAATTTTTTTTAACGAACTTTAAAAATATATATATATATATATATATATATATATATATATATATATATATATATATATATATATATATACAGGGTGTCCCATAAGTCCGGCATCATAGGAAAAATAATAATAAAAGGCAAAACAAAAGCTTTTATTTCAGAACGTGCTCAATATGTCCACCATTGTTTTCAATACACAAATTCAGACGTGATACCCAGTCAGCAAGCACACGGTGAATGATGTCAGGAGTAATGGTGTTACATGCCCCAATAATGCGCTGCCGCAAATGTTCAACACTCATAATTTTCTCTGCGTATACCAGCGCTTTCAAGTGGCCCCAGAGATAACAATCTAGTGGCGTGAGATCCGGGCTTCTAGCTGGCCATTCCACAGGCCCTCGACGTCCTATCCAATTACCAGGGAATTGTTGGTGAAGGTATTCCCTTACTTGGGTGCTGTAATGTGCAGGATCGCCGTCTTGCTGGAACCATGTTCGGAAATTTCCTTCTTCGTTCAAGACACTGGGAAATGCTTCTTCCTTGAGCATACGTAGGTAGGTGCCTCCAGTGACATGTTCATCGAAAAAGAGGGGACCTATGATGCGATCCTTCGAAATGCCACACCATACCATCACCCGAGATGCACCTTGTTCCTTTGAAGAGGTACACCAGTGAGGGTTGTTTTGAGACCAGTAGCGGGTGTTCTGTCGATTTACCTCACCATTTTGATAAAAAACAGCCTCATCACTGAGCAGAATGGTGGACGGGAAATTGGCATCCCGATCATAAGAAAAATATGAATTATGGTTTGTAGAAATAGAAAAATATGAATTTCTCCTATGATGCCGGACTTATGGGACACCCTGTATATATATATATATATATATATATATATATATATATAATATATATATATATATATTATTATTTATTTACGCTTTTCCTACTTTACTATATCTCTATTGCTCTTTATTTCATTTAACTGTACACTCTCGTTACTCATTTTCGCCGTGCAGTATAATATTCCGGTAGCCACGCCGAGTTCTGACTCTAAAAGACCGTTACAAAACGAAGGGGGGGAAGGTATATTAATACTCTTATTAACACTTATTACGTTTTATTAATTTCGAAAGTGGTTTAGTTAATTAGGGGATATGCGAGTATGAAATATTACTAAATATATTTAGGTCGGAGAGGGCACAACAACATTTATTTAGATACATGCTCAATCTACGCGTATCGCGTCTACCTCAAGACTGAAAACCGTTATAGGTATCCACTCTCCGGGCCTATTTAGGATTACCAACCCTACCCATTTTAAACAATTAAATTCATAATATTAGTAAATGATTTAATTAAACATTATCTTATTTAATTAAACAAATTAATATTCTTAACTAAGCATTACTACACTCGCATCACCCCCTTGAAAATAAGTTTTTCCATTAGGAAAACTTATTAATATCGTTTAACAATGTCAATAAATTTATTCAACAAACTTATATATTTTGCAATTTTTTTTTTTTTTTTTTTTTTTTTTTTTAACACTTATTCAAGTTTAGAAATAGACAAGAAATAATAGAATGACAATTCCCATACATATATTGTATCTATAAAAACCGAAAACTTTATAATTTTCACATTTGCATAAAATAACATTTCACTCTAATAATTAAATTACAACCTGTAACTAATCTATACATGCCAAAAAAAATAACAGAAAATTTTCTTACAGTGGCTACACAAATCCAAGTTCACAATCTATTCCCGCGATTTCTCATCAACGATCGCTTTACATTCGAAACAATTATTTGTATAGTTATACAGTTACTATCAGGGCAACATAGAAAAAAATAAGAAAAAGTTTACATAAAATACTGACCAAGAGCGCACATACTATTTCACGAAAAACACAACAAATATGGGCAATAATCGGACCCTTTTCACTTATAATTTCATTAGATAATAATCAGTACATTTTTGCTGGACGTTGTTTAGATGACACTCCGCACGCTGACAACGGATTTCAATTTTCAATCGCAGCTCTCCTGCTCACTTCGCTAGAATGCAAGGGATTGCATCAATCAATATGCAACAGGGCAGCACGCTATAATGGTTCCGCTCTCTCTCCAATGGCGAAAAAAAAAAACAAGAGACGTCCAATTCTAAAAGGATCAGGGGGGGAGATATCTGAAAGCGGGACCACGCGCTGGAATTGGACGGAATTTGCAATTCTAGAAGTCGATGAAGAAACTCGCCTTGTCTCATCTCCACTTTTGTCGGTGAACGCTGCTCTTCCTACGTCCAGCTGAAAGACTCTTCTACTGGCAACAATCAAACGATGACTCCGCCGTAGGCCGTTTCCCAACGAACCTACTGTATGTCTGTATGGACAGTACAGTCGTAGGCGCCCGTTCAAGCTCTCGTGGCTTGTCTACCGCGCGCTTTGTTGACACATATTTAGCGAAGCATTCGAGCAACGTGACCAGCTACTGCCCGAAAAATACCAGTAGACCATCTTCGATCGAAACTTTCGTGTACCAAGACCCTGCACACGTAAATTTCTCTTCTCTTCCGGAACTGTCCTGCGCCAAGTCCCTGCGCATTCGGTTCCTCTCTTCTCTCTTCTCTTCCGAAACCATCCTGCGCCAAGTCCATGCGCATTCTGGTTTCTCTCTCTCTCTCTCTCATTGGTGATCGATCACCTATCCGGTCGACTAAACTCACTTGATGGAACTCGGATTCAACTTGGTTGACCCAAACTGAGTCTTGCAATTTTGAAAAAAAAGTTTATTCTAAACGTGTTTCTGTACTGCTTATCATTTCATATTTAATTTATCAAATTCTTTCGACATTCACTTCGAAAATAACTACACATTTGCTCTGGCCAAATTCACGGAAAAAAATAAAAAAATTTCGCAAAAATTTAATCAAATCTAGCTACCAATAAGGTCACTTATGGCAGTCACAGCAGAGAAGAAAAAAAAAGTCATAAAACGCTAAACAAAATTGTACAGTATAAATATAAAAGCGCCCATACATAGTAACTGTTGTATAATTTAAGAATTATTATTGTTCAAACTATCGTCAGAAATCACCTCAATACCTCTAAATACAAAAGACAAAAATGAACCCCAGAAACTTCATGTCATCCATTCTCTGACAATCATGAACCCTCTTGCTTTGAGGAGGAGCACACAGACGCCACAAAAACGTTACTGGCTATCTATGAGGCTCCATTTCCGAGTGTACACTTGAGTCAATGTTTCAAATGCACTAGTTAACTCCGACTGAAGGTTTAAACAATAATAATTTTCTAAACAGTTATTAAAAAGTAAAAAAAATTTAAATATTACTACCAAAAATTATTTTAATACAGTAATTCCAACTTGAAACGTCAAATTTCATAAGAATTGAACTTGCAATTCGCAAACACATCTGAGATACAACTCTCTCCTTCAACAGAAACCTCAGTATGGTTTGCAAATCACAAAATCTCAGCAATTTATCGTTTCCAAGTGAAATACAAATTTATCGTTATACTAAATAAGAATAGATCATATGTACTAAAAAATTACACACAATCCACTGTAAACAAAACTAAAACATTTCCTAATTGAGAGCGGTCGCTTTGTTTGTAAGCGAACCTCTATACAAATATCCCTAACCGAATGAAACTGCATTATATCCTAACATAATTTCGTAATATTTTCCATGCAAACGCTCAAACTAAAAAAAAGGACATTTTTCATTTCTAATTCCAAATTAAAATCAAATTAAAACATCCTTTTTAGAATACAATCTAAATTTGAACTAAAAATTTTACCATTGTCATTGAACTGGAAAGAAAAATAAAAATCGGCCTACTGTACAAATAAATTGATTATTGAATGAATTTATAAAACGTAAAAAATATTGAAAAGAATTCTACACAAATTTCTGTAATTCAAAAAAATTATAATATCGAGATTTAGTAAAATGTGTACCGTAACTCACATTGGCCGCCAAAATAAAAATAAAATTTACTGCCGCTTTTAGGCCTATATTAATAAATTCAATGTTATGCGTGAAAAGCACAATTTAGAATGTTATGCATAACGTTTGTGCTTATTAAAGAAAAATCCTATGCTTATTTATGTTAAACCAATGAAAATTTTGTTAAATAACTAAAAATTTACACTCAATAGACATACCGTAATAACGGTTAATCTCCGAACAATATTTTACGATAGGCCTACAAGAAATTCTTCTTAAGTACGATACAATAGCCATTTTACCAAATATGTCGGAATTGTCGTGAAATAAACGAAAGAAACAGAGGAAAAAAAATAGATAACCAGCTTACCTACCAAATTGTATATAATTAATGAGTATAAAAAAAATATCCAAAACAACTTTTATAGAAAATTTCACAACACAATTTAACACAATCCTATACGGCCCAATCTGACAATTTTTAATATCTTTAAGATTTATTTTTCGATTTGTCCCTTAACTGTAACGTAATCCTATTTTAGCGCGAAGCGAGCAAAGCAAAAAGCCCGTAAACCTATATTTACAAAATAATCCTATTATTATATACAGGCAATCGAAATATAATCAAAAATCTGCTAATGAAACCCAGAAAATTTCTCATGTTCATGAAATGGTTTTGAATCGGTACAATTTTCGCTAAAACATTTTTAAAGACCATATAAAACGTGTATCACTATTTAAACTAACAATTCACTTACGTACAAATCGTTATTCTTATTATTATGATTATTACAATTTTCACTAATTCCAAAAGTTTTAAACAAAAAGTTAAAAAGGTAAGCTGAAAGGCGAAAAGAAAGACGAAAAGAAAAGAAAATTGAGTCTTCAGGCAGCACGATAATTTTCAAACTATACCCTCTCCGCGACCGAATGAACGAAACTTTTGAAGCGACGCGACTCGGAATAATTTGGAAAACAATGGGCGCGCCATTTTGAATTTTCATTTATAATGAATTTTAAGGAATGAAAATCGAAATTTGCCTGCAAGCGGGATAAACTTTGCATTTAGATATTTTAATAATCGAAATAAAATATTCATTAACGCTATTTGTTATTATACAGGGTTTAAAAAATTTAATCGAAATCCTAACACGTGGGTAAGCCTCACAAAATATGATTTAAGACCGCCGCTAGCCACCAGATGTAGTGAACTCAGAATGGTCCCCTGAGTTTTTTATGATACACACAGACAGTGCATGGAACAAGGAACTCTTCTGGATAATTAAATCCACTATAATCCGAATAAGTAATGGTAAATGACAAATACCATAGTTTTTCTTTTTCATGATGCTAGCCCGACGTGGGGAACGGGTCACTCGCAAAGAGGTCCCATAAATATAGCTTCCCTCACCAGCTATCTGCAAAGCAGACAGGATCCATGTCCCAAAGCTGGATCCTGTCTGCTTTGCGAGTGACCCGTTGCCCACGTCGGGCTAGCATCATGAAAAAGAAAAAACTATGGTATTTATCATTTACCATTACTCATTCGGATTATAGTGGATTAAATTATCCCAGAAGAGTTCCTTGTTCCATGCACTGTCTGTGTGTATCATAGAATGGTCCCCTGAGTTTTTTGAGTTCATTCCCATCTTGAAACGGACATGTTATGTGCCTTGAAAAGTGGACGCTCAATTCTACCAGTTGAGTTTTAAGTTTTGGTTTTTGGCTAAAAATATAATAGTTACCCCTTTTTCTTTTATGTATTCAATCTGACGTGAAGGCAGCGAGTCTTTTGCTTATATTGAGGTTGTAAATGTAGTAGGACTAGGCTGCTTTAAACCCTAGATCCATGTCCCAAAGCTGGATCCTGTCTGCTTTGCAGATAGCTGGTGAGGGAAGCTATATTTATGGGACCTCTTTGCGAATGACCCGTTGCCCACGTCGGGCTAGCATCATGAAAAAGAAAAACTATGGTGTTTGTCATTTACCATTACTTATTCGGATTATAGTGGATTTAATTATCCCAGAAGAGTTCCTTGTTCCATGCACTGTCTGTGTGTATCATATATATATATATATAGGGTGGCGCAAAAGTCGTGCATCATAGGAATTTTCAGTGTTGATTATACTATATTATTGTTTTTCTTTTAGGTAGGGGATGACTACGAAATTAATAGTAGACGAGAGGGTGAGTTTGGTTTTAATGCATGGAATACCAGATACTACAAATCGATGAATCGGTACAGAATTTAAATTCTGTACCGATTCATCGATTTGTTGTACCTGGTACCATACATTAAAACGAAGCTCACCCTCTCGTGTATTGTTAATTTCACAGCCATCCCCTACTTAAAAGAAAAAAAATAATATATTATAGTCAACACATGAAAATTCCTATGATGCGCGACTTTTGCGCCACCCTGTATCTATGGTGCATCCTGACAAAAATGAAAAGCGATTCCAAGGCTTTTCGTGTATTCAACAGTACGCCTGTTAATATATTACTATAATTTATCATTTAATCTTTAAATTTAAAGAATAATTTCGTCGAAAATTCGAACGTTTCTTTTAAAATACCAAAAACCGCAATAATAAAATTACAGTAACTTTAATTTCAGTTTAATTCCTGCAAACTAATTGGATCAGGAAATTTTATCGATTTGGATTAATTGCAATGTCTTCCCCCTTTTCTCTCTCTCTCTCTCTCTCTCTCCCATATATATAATATATATATATATATATAAAGCATTAACGCGGGATTTTTGCATTATGCAAAGTTTTCCTCTTTCAGGATTCGAATCCGGGGCATCTGAGTAGAGTCGCACTGATTAAGCTCCAAATTTATTGCCTCGAATAAAAAGGAAACTGGTGTGGAATTCTAGTGAAAATTAATTTCCTTGATATGTGTTGCCTATGCAGCCATCCTCAATAAGACGGTGATCTTTATTCTGAGCAGCACATGTGATACTATCAATGTACGTCCCTAGTTTTTCTTCACGTATTCTGTTCATCCATTATGACCTTCTCAGACAAGAATTCATTGTTTGAAATGAATTCATCTTTTATAGACGATTTTCATCTATAAATTGAAGTCATTCCCTAATATTTATCAAGTGAGAATTCTTATCCACTTTTTTATGCAGGAGGAAGAGCCAAGGCGAATGCCCAAAAAAAAGGTTCCCCTCCTTCCCCTACAGAGGAAGAAGAGAACCAAAATCAAGGTCTAAGGTTTCCGAGATACTTGGACACTCTGCGTTTGAAAGATTGGAGGTTATCGATAGGGGGAAAGATGGATGGAGGAAGATTGTTCGAAAGTTGACCGGTTCAGTAGATGAAAGATTGAAAATACCGATTGACCCTTGCGTTAGACAGTTGGACAGAAAAGGAATGAGAATGTGTTAAGTCTGGTACTGCGCGCTCTTCTTAAAGGAAGAGGCATGCAGTTAGGGAGTTCAGAAGAGCAGTGTCCGTTATAATAACGATAATAAAGAGAGAGTGAGGCAACATTGCGGCGAAGAGAGAGAGGATCTGAAGACAGTGAGTAAGAGACGGGGAATTAATGAGACTAAAATCCTTTGATTCCACCCAATCAATAGATGAGAAGCGTACTCCATACAGGGGCGGCCAAGACCCCAACTGAGTTGGGATGAAGAAACTGCAAAGCAGGTGCAGCACACCTAGTCAATTATTCCTATCACATTAATAATAATAATAAAAATTGGTCAGTGACACGCAGCGTTCAAGCCAACTATTGGGGTCTGTAGCCCTAACTCCTAGATTATTATTACCAGCATCATCGGGATTCAAAGCCCTGACCCCTGACTATGTAGATTTATAGGGAGACGGTTTTACCCATTCAGCTACGGACGTTGGCTCTTATAATTATTAGAGTATAAAACTAGATTTCTAACTGAGCATGAAAACACTACTTTGGGGTCGTGAGCCGTGGGTTCCAGGTTTTGGATCGTCGGTTATGGGCCCTGAGTTGTGAGTTTTGGATCTTAACTCATGGCTCTTCGGTTATGGGTTTTTGACTGCGGATTGTGGGTTTGAATTGTGGGTCATGGATTATAAGTGGTTGGTTGTAGGTTTTGGGTCGTCGGCATATGGGTCTGGATCTTCCTCGATCATGGGTTATGTGGGTCGTGGGTCTTCCTCGATCATGGGCTATGGGGCATGGAGAATTCTATACCAATTCCATTTCCTACTTCTTTAAAAGTTTCAAGTTTTGGAATTATGACATTTTAAAAATAGGTTACGTATTGAATAATTAATTACTGTAATTCGTGATTACTGTGCTGTACTGTAATTAATGTTCTGAGATGAATAAAAATAACATTCTCGTTGAGTTCAAATCGAACAAGTTTTTACAACCTATTATTCTTTAATATTATATATATATATAATTATATATATATATATATATATATAATATATATATATATATATATATATATATATATACACGGTGAACCAAAAGTAGGTGGACAGTAGGTTGAATACAGTTTGTGTTATTATATTATAACTATGGTGTTCATTATAACTATGGTGTTGTGTTTTATTATTTTAAATATTATAACTAAATTTATTTAAATTTTATTTTGTATTATAGTATACAAAAAAATTAAATATGTATTCTCAAAAAATAAACGTTATCATTTACTGTCACCTACATTTGGTTCACCCTATATATATATAGTGGCGCAAAAGTCGCGCATCATAGGAATTTTCAGTGTTGATTATAAGATATATTTTTCTTTAGGTAGGGGATGGCTGCGAAATTAACAATAGACGAGAGGATGAGCTTGGTTTTAATGCATGGCATACCAGGTACTACAAATCGATGAATCGGTACAGAATTTAAATTCTGTACCGATTCATCGATACAGAATATATATGGGTATATTTATTTTTTTTCTTTACTACATTGTTAATAACTTTCAACACCTTTAAGAACAAAGTACAGGGTGATAATAATTTTTCCCCTTTCAGTATTTTAATTAGTTTGACTTTTAAAAAAAAATAATTTACGAAGGAAAATTAAAACGTTTTACAGAATTTATGCTTGAATTTTTTATTAGTTTAAAATAACACATAATTATTTTCTCTCTTTTTATTTGATAAAAGCTTTTATGAATCATTTTTACCTAAAAAAGGTTATATATATATATATATATATATGTAATAGCCGTACATAATTTTTTTATTTTACAATATTACGACTTATGATATTAGTGACTATTAATGTAAATAACAAAAAGGCATAATATAGAAATAATATTATTTGTCATACAGTATAAGCAAATCTTAGTCTTATATGTATAAGATTATAAGATCTATATAATACTGTATATAATATAAATATATATAAATATACAGAAAACTTAATCTACAAATAAATATGCTATATTAAATACAACAATCATAGCTCTTATATAGACCATGGAGCAACTATATTAGACTCGCAGGCAATATGAGTCACTAAATCGTAGATATAATGATGTGGGCAAAATCATAACAACATCTACAGGATGGCGTGGGTTTTAATAGCTATAATGACTACAAAATTAATTACGGTCTTATAAAATTTTAAAAAGCTTTTATTTATTTATTTATTTATTTATAGTTAAAGATTGATTTTTTTTTTTTTTTTTCTGCTTGGCGTAAAAATGAAAAATAGTCCATCTCTCGTTGTCCTTAATATTAGGTTCACAAATATTTATATTGCGATTAGAAATATTGGTTGAAATAATTTACGTTCAGTGGAACAAAGTTTTTAAGCCAATATTGTTTTAGTTTTGTCAAATAGTATTCGTTAAAATGTATCAGTTTTAACTATTTTCACATTTTTTAGGAAAAGTAGTAAAAGAATCACGTAAAATGGTTTACTCTTGTTCTCTCCGTTTAGCTCATTGTAATGAGTGGATTCTTTTGCTAAACTTTTCAACTCTGAATTGTAGTAACTTTTCAAATTTGGTTTCATTTTCGTGTATAATAAAATGTAATTCGGTAAATGCGAAATATTTTGAAAGATTTTGAAATGGATAAAAATTAACGTTCATCGTAAATAAATATTCAATATTCATTTCCATTCATTTCTACGTCTAAAATTTTTCAGGATCCATTGAAAAATTATCCGTAATATAATTTTTTAAATCCGTATAAAATTTATCCGCAAATTAGCAAATTCTCAGAATTTTTACGCCAATTTCTAAAATCGCATTTTTTTTTTGGTTTTAAGGAATTAACATAATACGTGTTACAATTTTTTGAATTAATTTTAAAAATGATCTGTCTGTCAATCACAAAATTTTTAAGAGTCCATTTGAAAGAGTGATCTGTAAAAATCAAAGTTTTAAATTTAAATGTGACCTGCACATCCTAATCTTTCAAAAGTAATATAGAACTAGTCTTTAAATCTCACAAGTTTACAAAATTAATAGAAAGCTGATTTGTTAATAAAAAAATTTACAGAATGAACATAAACTCAATCTAGGAACGAAATCACAACATTTTTCAGAATTAATACAAAACGTGTAGAAATTAAAAAACAAAAAACAAACAAACTCGGGATTAATATAAAACTCATCTGTGAATCACAGTTTTCAGAATTCAAGTAAAACGGATTCCTAAATTATCAAAATTTACCCGAAATTTCAGAACCTTTTCTGAAAAGTGATCTCGGAAATTTCACGATTTAATAACGAGTGACAACTATTTCAGAATTCTTCAGCAGCTGTTTGAATTCTGAAGCTTGAAAAAAATGTGTTCATTCTCGTGTAAAGCTTTCGGTATTATACAGAGTGGTCATAAATTAATGACTAGAAAAAGTAGTTTAACTAAACAGGGTTTCTAATTGTTCTTTCAATGACTAGTTTATGCCGTGTATGTATTTATTGTACAGATTAGTTAATAAGCACAAAAATCTCTATTTCTAAAAATATAAGCACAGATATTTTTTTTATAAAATTACTTACGAAAGAAGTTATATATATATATAATTTTCTAATAAACCTTTAAATATATGAATTAAATATATATATATAAATATATAAGGTAAATCAATTATTAATAAGCTTATAACTAATTTATAGTTAATTTAAAATTTAGGTAAATACAGACTTTAACTAGGTCACATATAAATGACCTGATGCCCGATGACCTGATTGTTTCCTTTGACCCGATAATCAGATGACCTTATGGTGACTTCAATCAAACAAAAATTTTAATATTTTAAAATAGTCATACTTGTTCAATAAATATGAGAAGAAATTAATTCAAAGTGTTTTGAGAGAAGTAGTACAGTTTCTGAAACAAGTTCGCCTAGAAAAATAATTTCTAAAAGCATAAAAAAATTAATACTCGGTCATAATTGGATTTTGTTTTATAAATTTTATTACTGTCACCAAAAAGAATAAAATATCTAAAGTAAAACAGGTTATTTATTACCAGTTAGTAATTTCTTATGCTTAGTAGAAATTGTTCCCATAGGCGAACTTTTTTCCCAGAACTATACGTCTTGCCTTAACCCTCTATGGATGAGATTTTTTGTAGTGTCATATTATGGATTCATTTATTTGAAACAATACTATTTTGTATCGGTCGTCCATAGGGAGATAATTGGAAAATAGAGAAGGTTTAAATAGTTAAAGGTCATAGCATGAGTTTTCCCTTTGTACTGATGGCCAAGGTCAAACATGGGATTTGAATAACCGCGAGTCGATACATTATCTGAACGCAAAGAGCAGTTACCCACCCAATTACTGAGCAGACCCAATATCGCTTAACTACACTAATCTTTCGGGAAGCGGTCTCGTGACGTGGTGAAGATGTAAAGAAGATAAAGAAGGGTTTCGAATCAGTAGACAATAGTTAAACAAAGAAGTCTTTAGGAAATGATAATTACAAAAAAAAATCCTGAACACGTTTTTATCAACTTAAAAACGTATAGAATTTTTTTATTTCTTGTATTTTTTTTTCTAGGGTCATCCGGCCATTATACCCGACCCGTGGGTACTTCAGTGACCTAGTTTATAAACATCTCTGGAAAATAAAATTTCTACAAATCATCGATATTAAAATAAATATTAAGAAAATAGTATAAGATAATAACATTTCTATTTAAAGTTATGCATTTTGCATTTATATAACTCTATAATACACTTATATATTATATTAAAAACCTGACATATAAATCGTTACATCATTGTCGTGTATATAATAATATATATATATATATATATATATGTATATATATATATATATATATATATATATATATATATAATATATATATATATAATATATATATATATAAATAATGTGTGAGTGTACTTTGATTTTATATATTTTTTGATTATATCTATACTACATCCATGAAAATTATATATATATATATATATATATATATATATATATATATATATATATATATATATATATATACGTGTGCGTGCGTGTGTGTGTGAGAGAGAGAAAAAAATCATTATAAACTTAGAGCCGTCCCGAGCTTATTTGAGTCTTAATATCAGCTGCAGTGTCTAAACCTGTTAAATTAACTTCTCATAACCTAACCTAAACTAACCTAACCAGACCTACCACATGAAGCTGGTATATAGATTATAACAGGTCGTTAAGCGTAGTAATCTAGACAGGTCTAACTAATCTTGTTATAGAAATAAAATAGAATAACCTCCAAACCTGACATGATACCTATATCATCCTTAATAATAATCGGTCAAAAGGGCGATCAGAAACTGGCACAGCGCTCAGGCCAGAAGAATCTGGCCCATTGCGCTAGCTCCTCTATTATTACCAGTATCAGCGGGAGTCAAAACCCCGATCTCAGTGTTTTTATTCGCTTATAGGGAAGCGGTGTTCACCACTGAGCTACTGGTGCTGACCTAGTTCATCCTTGAAATATACCTTAGTCAATATTCAAACATAGTAATCTATTTCAGTGTTTAGTAATAGCTTGGGAATTATTCCAGTCTTGCTGAAATATATAATTGTGTGTGTGTGTGTGTGTGTGTGTGTGTATGTTTGTGTGTGCGCGTGCGTACGTGTGCGTATATTTCTGTAATTGTTATTTACATTATAATAAATATTAAACAACCAAATTGTGAACCTGCCTATTACTATTTAATCTACAAAACACATACCGTTTGCTAAATTATACAGAAATTCCCAATGAAAATATATTTACAGAGTCGCGTTCATTATTGTCAAAAGTTATATATATATATATATATATATATAAAATCACTCGGTATTGAACCTTCTATACAAAAAATTAACAATGGTAAAAATGTCAGTGACATCTCTTTATCAGTTCTGAGTCAATTGAGGTTTATATGAATACCGTATACCCATTAAAAATGGGTATGATTCGGTGCGCGTAGTAATGAATTATAATAGGTCCTGCCCGCTATTGTTTTTTGGAATACAGTCAACTAATTTTAACTGTACAGTATTCAGTATTAAACATTTACTCTTAACTTGAATGTGTTTACAAAATATTATTGTTTTTGTTTGTTTCCAAATAATTATACTAACTGTAATTGGGATCTATTTATCGTCGTAACAGTAATAGTTAATTTATAATATCCGCTTCCATATATATCTCTTATTAAAATTTGTATAATCACACAATTAAGATTAGTTCATAAAATCCCTCAACATTAAAAACAAGTTAAAATGAAGTTTTCGAATTTATGGCAGGCTCCTCATCAGTCAAAAAAGAAATTAAAAAGTTGGGAGAAACTAAAATCTGGTGAAAGTTGAGAACTTCGAAGAGACAAAAGCTTTAACAGTGTTGCAATGTAATAAAATGGAGCCCAGATAGTTGGAACCCCTTAGACCGACATCGGTATTTGTATACTCAAGTAATATCGTCGGCCCAATGTATGGTTGCGATCTGGGAGGAAACCGATGGCACCTGAAATGATAATTAACATCCGGGACGCATTCCTTTCCTTTCCCATAGAGTGGAGGGAAATGTGCCTCAAGGGTCATCTGAGCCCGAGCATTAACAGGGTCAATGGCCAGCCCACCCCACCCCAGGGACCAGCAGCTGGCCTTCGAAAACTTTTTAGTGGAAAAGTGATCAAGTTTACTAAGGCCAGCCACACACATGACGACTGACGACCTGGGTCGTGACGACTCCAGTCGTGAGTCACAAGACGATCTTGTATGCGGTCGGCCTAAGACTTATTTCCATTGCTTCGTTACCTCAAATGAAAACTCAGGTGATGTGAATGAGTTCTTGGTCACAAAGCGTAAAGGCTCTAAGAAAAAGGTCAACGGTGAACCTCAACACCCCACCACACTTTTGCTAGTGATCCTGGTGGTTGGAAAATCTGTGAAAAAATGTCGCTATGACCAGGTTTTCTGTAGACACAACGAGACGTTCTGTTATCAGAATTCCAATAGACAAAAACGTCCACAAAGAATCAAAAAGCAAATTTAATAAACGGGAAAATACCATTAAGGAAATTAAGAGTATTTGGACTGCTACGATTTTCTTCTGAAGCTAAACTATGAACATCGAAAATAGTCTGTGCCTAGAATAAAGTAATCGAAAAAGTAGAAGAAAATTAAGGGCTCCATTAAGAAGGTTTGACAAAGCGGAGGATAAGTAGAATTCCATCGTTAGGCCCGATTTCTCTCCATAAAAAATTATCGATAAAGTTATGACTAATTCTAAATTCTTGATTAAAGCAATACAACATTTGTGGTTATTTGGCAAAACTTCATTCTTACTCGTCATATAATCTTCAAAGTAATCTGAAGTGATATCCATCAGCACTTGATCAAGTGAACGAAGAAGTGGCATCAAATATCTGGGTAACTGAAGTGACAGTTTGCGTGAAATACAAGTCTGTAATGGAGATTAGGAGATTACTGATACGGTAGGACAGTCCTGCTTTTGGACTTTTGGTACGCCGTGCATATATGGAATCCTTACCAAATATTAGTTAAATTTCTTGTAGAAGTCCAAGGTTCCCATTTCCTAATTGTTTTAATTAATAATTAACTTTGCCTAACTATTATAAACTAGTGAACTAACCCAGAATTATAAAAGAAAGTATCAAAATTTTAAAAATGACCTCGTTTCTCAAACACATCAGACCTTCATAGAATCGCGCATGCGCAATCTCATTCTTCTTACATATTTGATTTACCGTTCGACCAACCTTCGGTTTTCTTCATTTTATTACAGTATTAAAGCTGTCTAAGTTGGTTTTTCAATGTCGTTCATTTTTAAGTTTACTTACGACTGATAAGGAACCTCATGTAGGCTCAAAAACTTTTTTAATTTAAAGGAATTTTATGTGTAATATATATATATATATATATTCTCTTAACATATACTCTTTTATTCATACTTTATATACAAACATAAACACGTATGTGAATGTTTTTTCCAACATTTTTTAATCCTGTAACGCGCTATAATACATTTCAGCCTCCATTATTGAAACTGTTACTTCAAAGCGCCATCTAAGTACAATATTTATTAACATTAATAACACATTATATTGTAGTTTGTTTAACTTATTAAATATACGCATTTTATTGTGGTTAACTTCTGCAAATACTCGACAAAATATTTGCAGTACGGTTCAATGAACAATAATTATTATTATTATTATTATTATTATTATTTTATATACTTATAGTTTATTTACTCTTGTACTTCAATTTTCTATTATATTAGCTCTTTGAAATGGCCATTTATCAAATATATATAAGTTTCACGGAGACCAGTTTTTTTAAAATTTGTTACAAAGATAATGACTGGCGGAAAGTGGTCACGTGGGAAATAACTAACCAACCTAAACCGACCACTTAACCTAGTGTAACCTGGTCTCCACGAAACTTAATATTTTATATATAATCTTAGTCAAAGGCGTTCAACATTAAATTCTAGCTTCGTGTGGCTCTTTACTTTTATATTATTTTAGTTTCCCCTTATTATGTTGTATTTTCTTTGTTAGAAAATCTTCGTTTTCTTGTTTAGGTGGAAGAGGCGATTCTGGGGTATGGGTCGTGACGAAATCTCGCCCTGTCGTTGGGGCTGGTTGTAACTTTGAGGGCCCCTCCACCCCGCCCTGGAAAAAGATGTTAAAAACATTATTAAAAAGAGTTTAAGAATGTTCTTTAAAAGGTGTTTTAAAGTATTGTTTCTGAACCCTTTTTTGTTTCGTTGGAGGGAATGGATTTTTACAATTTTTTTGGACACAGAGAAAGCGTTTTTGTTGGTGAAAATTCGCGTATGATGCCATGGAACGCGTTCTGGTGAAATATCCACTACCCAGTACCCACACGGACATTATTTGTCATGTAACAAAGTTATATAATTGTTTTGATTCATTAAGTTACTTCGGGAGGGAAGGAGGTTCACTACTTCTTAAAAGAAAAGTAAGCTGTTTTATTGTAATTGGGTAAGTTAAGTATTTTACTAAATTTACTAAAGGTACTTTAAATTTATTGAGAATGAAGTATCTGCTTGAACTGTAGAAGAGACTTTTACGCGTTATTCATTTTCAGTGTAAATCCTGAAGTTTTGAAGCTCTTTAAGTTAACGTAATTACGATAAATACATTCATTTCAGGGACACAAAGTTTGATCCTTTTTGTGAAAAGACGAAGATTTAAAAAATCTATTTCGACTAATACACGGCATACAAACAGAAACTGCAGTGAATTATCAACAATTTACCAGTATATTTTTTCAAACGTCGCTTTCAATGCTATGGGACCAGCGACCGTGGCTCAGTGGGTGACACCGTTTCCTTGTAAGCGAAGTGAAGATAATGAGGTCGGGGTTTCGACTCCTGATGGTGTTAGTTAATAATAATCCAGGAGTTAGCGCAATTGGCTGAAGGCTGTGCTAGTTTCTAGCTCTCTTCGCTGGTTATTTATTCAAGGCTATGAGAACAAGGCCAAATTTAAAATTGTCGTGTATATAAGCAGTCCACGCAATTTCGCGTGACATCAATAGCCTTTATAACCCAATAAACTGCAGCGCATTTCAAAACCTGAACCAGCGTTTTCACCTGTGCTTGGAGGCGACAGGAAGGCACTTTCAACAACTGTTTTAACTCTCATAACTTCTTTGTATGACGTTTTGTTACTTTTCATTATCACATCCTCATTGATCGTAAATTATTTCCTAAGATACTGTAAACAAATAAGTTACAATCATAAGTAGTAAGTAATCGTGATAAGGGCAATACATCTTAAAATTCATTATATAATTTTCTTTTTGAATGAACAAATATATATATACTGTATATATATAAAAGTATTCGTACAGAGAAATATTTCAGCTGTATTCGTCCTTTTCTTTCGTACCATGCATAGGATAGTTATGAAAAATTTATCGTTTGTTTGGAAAATTTTAACATAAAAAAATTGAGTTTAACTTCAACGTATAATATAAAACATCAAAGATTTTGAGGAAAATTAAAAAGTTAAAATGAAAAAGTTTTCGTATATTTAATTACAGAATTATTTAATACTTTGTGTCTATCTTTTGCTTATATTTTTCTACGAGGATCGATATCTCTCGGTAGAAAATGTAGCTCATTTTTCTAAAGAAAATTTTTGCAATTCATTCAGATTCGAAGGGTTTTTCTTGCGGACATCTTTTTTCAAATCAAACCATAAATTGTCGATGAAATTGAGATCTGCTCTTTGACTGGGTCACTCCTGAAGCTTGAAATTCTTTTGTTGAAGCCATTTTATGGTGCTCTTACTTTTATGTTTTGGATTATTATCTTGTTGCAGTACCCAATTACGACCCATTCGCAACTCCCGAACTGAAGGCAATAAATTTTCTTTTAAAATGCCATTATATTTCTTCGTCTGTTCAGAGAACTTTCTTCCAGAATGGAAATCCATCATTTTAATGATTCTTGGCGTATTTTGTGAGCTTCTTTGTGCGCTTTTCGTGGCAGAGGTTTTCTTCGCGCAAATCTTCCATGTAGACCATTCTTTCTCAATGTACGACGTACAGTAGAGGGATGGATATTGAACTTAGACAGTCTTAATGTTTGGCAAATATCACCCGCAGTCACTCGTGGATTCGCAGCAACTACGGTATTCTTTCAATCCGTTTAGCTGTACGTTCTTAAATCTTGCAAGGTCGTCCAAACCTTGGTAGAGTTTTGATTGTTTCAAAGCTTTTCAATTGTTTTTAATAACTGCAGCAATCGTCGTAAATGAAATTCGAAGTTCTTCTTCTGTCTTCCTATAACTCTTTCCAGATTTGTGTGCATCGGTAACAAATCTCTTAACATCCGTAAACAACTCTTTACCATGACGAACCATTGCTTACTAATATATTGTACAGTCATCCGTTTTCCATGAAGATTCACAAAGAAAATTCTAGAATTGAGAATTGATAACAGTCCCTGATCAATAAACAGCCAACTACTGAAAAAATAAAATAAACAAATGTACGAAAGCGTTTACATTTTAACTTTTCTCTATTTTCTTCAAATTCTTCAATGTTTTACATTATAAGATGGAGTTAAACTAATTTTTTTATTTGTTAAATTTTTTTGAACATAACTATCTTGTGCACGATAAAAAAGATAAGGACGAATATAATTGAAATATTAATATTAATAGATTTTAATAAATCTTCTTCGATACACGTTTTATATTAATAGAAAAGAAATGCGGGGTGAGACCCCCAAATTTTGGTTGATTGGGTGGTTCTTATACATATAAGAACCACCCAATCAACCAAAATTTGGGGGTCTCACCCCCGCATTTTTTTCCTATTAATATAAAACGTGTACCAAAGAAGTTTTATTAAAATCAATTAATATTTAGGGGGGCCTCGTAAGCAACCATCCCTATTAGGCCAAATTTACTATGCTTTCAGTCCTAAAATGTTTACTTCAATTCAGTTTCTACTTAATCATTAGTCAATACCTATTTTAGTTTATGCTGTTCTTTAACTGCTGTTATTTGCCCTTATAATGGAACGCTAATAAAAAATTCGTGTATTTATGTTTCAATAATTAACTAAATTTGAGGCCCTGTGCGGGACCAATAAGGATATTTATAATTACCTGAGATTTTGCACATTTTGGTTTTTTGTCAAATGGAATATACTGAGGGGGTGAGACGGTGAAATTTGCAATTTCGAAAAATAAGGGCCACCCTAATATATATATATATATATAATATAATATATATATATATATATATTATATATATATATATATATATATATATATATAGAGGGTGATTAAGAAAAATGTTAACACTTATATGGGGGTTTTAGTTTTTATTTCTAATTAATTTGTAAACATTTTTATGATGCAACTGCTTCATACACTCTCTACTCGCTGTCCACGGATATCTGTGCATGTATGAAAGCGGTCAAACGTTGCTTCCACATCCCTAAGGCACATCTCTGGTGGTAATGATTGGATGACATCTGTAATTCTTTCCCATATAAGTATTACATTTTTTTTTATCACCCAGTGTGGTGTATATATATATATATATATATATATATATATATATATATATATATATATATATATATATATATTATACCAAACGAGTACCAAAAACCTAAAAGGTTGAAAATTAATTTTGGTATTTTTGTTTGGATTATAAATTACGAAATACTGAAGAAATCAAAATTTCTTTACAGTAATATTTTTGGTCAATCTAATTTTTTTTCGTCCTTGTTGAAACTTCCAAAAATTGGAAATCCATATCTGTTAGTTGTAAATTTGGAAGTGGTTTAGTTCGAGGAAACATTAATCTTAGAATGAATAGAAGTACAGACATTCTGAACAATTTTTTTAACGAACTTTTAAAAAAAAAAAATATATATATATATATAGGGTGGCGCAAAAGTCGCGCATCATAGGAATTTTCAGTGTTGATTATACTATATTATTGTTTTTCTTTTAGGTAGGGGATGACTACGAAATTAATAATAGACGAGATGGTGAGTTTAGTTTTAATGCATGGAATACCAGATAATACAAATCGCTGAATCGGTATAGAAGAATTTAAATTCTGTACCGATTCATCGATTTGTTGTACCTGGTACCATACATTAAAACCAAGCTCACCCTCTCGTGAGTTGTTAATTTCGCAGCCATCCCCTACTTAAAAGAAAAAAAATAATATATTATAGTCAACACATGAAAATTCCTATGATGCGCGACTTTTGCGCCACCCTGTATCTATGGTGCATCCTGACAAAAATGAAAAGCGATTCCAAGGCTTTTCGTGTATTCAACAGTACCCCTCTTACTATATTACTATAACTTATCATTTAATCTTTAAATTTAAAGAATAATTTCGTCGAAAATTCGAACGTTTCTTGTAAAATACCAAAAACCGCAATAATAAAATTACAGTAACTTTAATTTTAGTTTAATTCCTGCAAACTAATTGGATCAGGAAAATTTTATCGATTTGAATTAATTGCAATGTCTTCCCCCTTCTCTCTCTCTCTCTCTCTCTCTCTCTCTCTCTCTCTCTCTCTCGGTATGGGCCGCAAGGCCTTTTGAGGTGCTTCTTTTCCTTGTAACTCTCTCTCCCATATATATATATATATATATATATATATATATATATATATATATATATATATATATCAAAGCTATTGACTTCTCCTTAGAGAAACGGAGCTTACAGATGAACAGAAGGACCAACACAACGGCAAACATTTTCACTTATTTTTTGTACTTCAGACGTTTCGACAAATCTTTTGTCATCATCAGTGAATTAAGTCTTAAAACCTTAAAACAAAAGTAGAAAGTGAAAATTGAAAATTACATCAATACAATATTAAAACCATTAAAATTAAAACCTTAAGACAAAATGAAAATTGCATCAATACAAAATTAAAATCATTTAAATTTCATCACAATTAAAATTAAATTAAATTACCTCAATAGGTAAATACACAATGTTTACATCCACCTCCATACTTGGCAAAGCCTAAGAGAAAACTGGGTGGTCAGAGGATTAGAAAGTATATGTCTATGAGAATCGGTTGGTTAGTTAAAAGAGCTGTAATTTGTAGGATGAACTATTATTGTTAATGGAGGGTTTGTTTCTATAGATGTACAAAGATTCTAAAATTCGGAGTTCTGTGCGGTTATTGGATCTAGTTAAAATTTCAAACTGAGTTTTGTGAAGGGGATGGTTGTTTTCATTACTATGGTTTCTAATTGCGGATTGTGGAAGGCTACTGAGGGGACGGTTGGTACGGACTGACAAGCCCAAATGTTGAGAAAGGCGCACCTCCAGTTGGAGTTGAGTGCTGCCAATATACGCAGCCTTACAGCTGTCGCACGTATATTTGTAAACAACAGTTCTTTTAACTAACCAACCGATTCTCATAGACATATACTTTCTAATCCTCTGACCATCCAGTTTTCTCTTAGGCTTTGCCAAGTATGGAGGTGGATGTAAACATTGTGTATTTACCTATTGAGGTAATTTAATTTAATTTTAATTGTGATGAAATTTAAATGATTTTAATTTTGTATTGATGCCATTTTCATTTTGTCTTAAGGTTTTAATTTTAATGGTATTAATATTGTATTGATGTAATTTTCACTTTTTACTTTTGTTTTAAGGTTTTAAGACTTAATTCACTGATGATGACAAAAGATTTGTCGAAACGTCTGAAGTACAAAAAATAAATGAAAATTTTTGCCGTTGTGTTGGTCCTTCTGTTCATATATATATATATATATATATATACAAAGCATTAACGCGGGATTTTTGCATCATGCAAAGTTTTCTTCTTTCAGGATTCGAATCCGGGGCATCCGAGTAGAGTCGCACTGACTAAGCTCCAAATTTATTGCCTCGAAGAAAAAGGAAACTGGTGTGGAATTCTAGTGAAAATTAATTTCCTTGATATGTCTTGCCTATGCAGCCATCCTCAATAAGACGGTGATCTTTATTCTGAGCAGGACATGTGATACTATCAATGTACGTCACTCGTTTTTCTTCACGTTTTCTGTTCATCCATTATGACCTTCTCAGACAAGAATTCATTGTTTGAAATGAATTCATCTTTTATAGACGATTTTCATCAATAAATTGAAGTCATTCCCTAATATTTATCAAGTGAGAATTCTTATCCATTTTTTTATGCAGGAGGAAGAGCCAAGGCGAATGCCCAAAAAAAGGTTCCCCTCCTTCCCCTATAGAGGAAGAAGAGAACCAAAATCAAGGTCTAAGGTTTTCGAGATACTTGGACACTCTGCTTTTGAAAGATTGGAGGTTATCGATAGGGGGAAAGATGGATGGAGGAAGATTGTTCGAAAGTTGACCGGTTCAGTAGATGAAAGATTGAAAATACCGATTGACCCTTGCGTTAGACAGTTGGACAGAAAAGGAATGAGAATGTGTTAAGTCTGGTACTGCGCGCTCTTCTTAAAGGAAGAGGCATGCAGTTAGGGAGTTCAGAAGAGCAGTGTCCGTTATAATAACGATATTAAAGAGAGAGTGAGGCAACATTGCGGCGAAGAGAGAGAGGATCTGAAGACAGTGAGTAAGAGACGGGGAATTAATGAGACTAAAATCCTTTGATTCCACCCAATCAATAGATGAGAAGCGTACTCCATACAGGGGCGGCCAAGACCCCAACTGAGTTGGGGTGAAGAAACTGCAAAGCAGGTGCAGCACACCTAGTCAATTATTCCTATCACATTAATAATAATAATAAAAATTGGTCAGTGACACGCAGCGTTCAAGCCAACTATTGGGGTCTGTAGCCCTAACTCCTAGATTATTATTACCAGCATCATCGGGATTCAAAGCCCTGACCCCTGACTATGTAGATTTATAGGGAGACGGTTTTACCCATTCAGCTACGGACGTTGGCTCTTATAATTATTAGAGTATAAAACTAGATTTCTAACTGAGCATGAAAACACTACTATGGGGTCGTGAGCCGTGGGTTCCAGGTTTTGGATCGTCGGTTATGGGCCCTGAGTTGTGAGTTTTGGATCTTAACTCATGGCTCTTCGGTTATGGGTCTTTGACTGCGGATTGTCGGTTTGAATTGTGGGTCATGGATTATGAGTGGTTGGTTGTAGGTTTTGGGTCGTCGGCATATGGGTCTGGATCTTCCTCGATCATGGATTATGAGTCGTGGATCTTCCTCGATCATGGGTTATGTGGGTCGTGGGTCTTCCTCGATCATGGGCTATGGGGCATGGAGAATTTTATACCAATTCCATTTCCTACTTCTTTAAAAGTTTCAAGTTTTGGAATTATGACATTTTAAAAATAGGTTACGTATTGAATAATTAATTACTGTAATTAGTGATTACTGTGCTGTACTGTAATTAATGTTTTGAGATGAATAAAAATAACATTCTCGTTGAGTTCAAATCAAACAAGTTTTATTACAACCTATTATTCTTTATATATATATATATATAAATATACTGTGTATATATATATATATATATAATATATATATATATATATATATATATATATATATATATATATATATATATAAAATTTCTAACATATATGTATATACACAGTATATATATATATATATATATATATATATATATATATATATATATATATATATATATATATATATAGTGGCGCAAAAGTCGCGCATCATAGGATTTTTCAGTGTTGATTATAAGATATATTTTTTCTTTTAGGCAGGGGATGGCTGCGAAATTAACAATAGACGAGAGGATGAGCTTGGTTTTAATGCATGGCATACCAGGTACTACAAATCGATGAATCGGTACAGAATTTAAATTCTGTACCGATTCAGCGATACAGAATATATATTGGTATATTTATTTTTTTTCTTTACTACATTGTTAATAACTTTCAACACCTTTAAGAACAAAGTACAGGGTGATAATAATTTTCTCCCTTTAAGTATGTTAATTAGTTTGACTTTAAAAAAATAATAATTTACGAAGGAAAATTAAAACGTTTTACAGAATTTATGCTTGAATTTTTTATTAGTTTAAAATAACACATAATTATTTTCTCTTTTTTTATTTGATAAAAGCTTTTATGAATCATTTTTACCTAAAAAAGGATATAGATATATATATGTAATAGCCGTACATAATTTTTTTATTTTACAATATTACGACTTATGATATTAGTGACTATAAATGTAAATAACAAAAAGGCATAATATAGAAATAATATTATTTGTCATACAATATAAGCATATATTAGTCTTATATGTATAAGATTATAAGATCTATATAATACTGTATATAATATAACTATATTTATATATACACAAAACTTAAGGTACAAATAAATATGCTATATTAAATACAACAGTCTTAGCTCTTATATAGGCCATGGAGCAACTATATTAGACTCGCAGGCAATATGAGTCACTAAATCGTAGATATAATGATGTGGGCAAAATCATAACAACATCTACAGGATGGCGTGGGTTTTAATAGCTATAATGACTACAAAATTAATTACGGTCTTATAAAATTTGAAAAAGCTTTTATTTATTTATTTATTTATTTATAGTTAAAGGTTGATTTTTTTTTTTAAATTTTTCGGCTTGGCGTAAAAATGAAAAATAGTCCATCTCTCGTGTGTCCTTAATATTAGGTTTACAAATATTTATATTGCGATTAGAAATATTGGTTTGAATATAATTTACGTTCAGTGGAACAAGTTTTTAAGCCAATATTGTTTAGTTTTGTCAAATAGATATTCGTTAAAATGTATCAGTTTTAACTACGTTCACGTTTTTAGGAAAAGTAGTAAAGAATCACGTAAAATGGCTTACTCTTGTTTCTCTCCGTTTAGCTCATTGTAATGAGTGGATTTCTTTGCTAAACTTTCAACTCTGGAATTGTTTAGTAACTTTTCAAATTTGGTTTCATTTTCGTGTATCATTAAAATGTAATTCGGTAAATGCGAAATATTTTGAAAGATTTTGAAAATGGATAAAAATTACGTTCATCGTAAATAAAATATTCAATATTCATTTCCATTCATTTCTACGTTCTAAAATTTTCAGGATCCATTGAAAAATTATCCGTAATATAATTTTTTAAATCCATATAAAATTTATCCGAAAATTAGCAAATTCTCAGAATTTTTACGCCAATTTCTAAAATCGCATTTTTTTTTTTTGGTTTTAAGTAATTAACATAATACGTGTTACAATTTTTAGAATTATTTTTTAAAATTATCTGTCTGTCAATCACAAAATTTTTAAGAGTCCATTCGAAAGAGTGATCTGTAAAAATCAGTTTTAAATCTAAATGTGACCTGCACATCCTAATCTTTCAAAGGTAATTAGAACTAGTCTTTAAATCTCTCAAGTTTACAAAATTAATAGAAAGCTGATTTGTTAATAACAAAATTTACAGAATCAACATAAACTCAATCTGGGAACGAAATCAAAACATTTTTCAGAATTAACAGAAAATGTATAGAAATTAAAAAAAACAAAAAAAAAAAAACAAACTCGGGATTAATATAAAACTCATCTGTGAATCACAGTTTTCAGAATTCAAGTAAAATGGATTTCTAAATTATCAAAATTTATCCGAAATTTCAGAACCTTTTCTGAAAAGTGATCTCGGAAATTTCACGATTTAATAACGAGTGACAACTATTTCAGAATTCTTCAGCAGCTGTTTGAATTCTAAAGCTTGAAAAATATGTGTTCATTCTCGTGTAAAGCTTTCGATATTATACAGAGTGGTCATAAATTAATGACTAGAAAAAGTAGTTTAACTAAACAGGGCTTCTAATTGTTCTTTCAATGACTAGTTTATGCCGTGTATATATTTATTGTACAGATTAGTTAATAAGCACAAAAATCTCTATTTCTAAAAATATAAGCACAGATATTTTTTTTATAAAATTACTTACGAAAGAAGTTATATATATATATATAAATAATTTTCTAATAAACCTTTAAATATATTAATTAAATACATATATATATATATATATATATATATATATATATATATATATATATAAGGTAAATCAATTATTAATAAGCTTATAACTAATTTATAGTTAATTTAAAATTTAGGTAAATACAGACTTTAACTAGGTCACATATAAATGACCTGATGCCCGATGACCTGATTGTTTCCTTTGACCTAGGCTGACCATACGTACCGTTTTGAATGGGACAGTACCGTTTGTTTTATATTTCCTGGCCGTCCCGTCGTTTTAATAAAAATGTCAATTTTGTCCCGGTTTATGTACTTACTTTTTCATGAATACAGAATATTACATAACCCCCGTCCCTTTTTTGCCATCCCAATGTCCCCTTTTTGTCTCAAGGAAATATGGTCAGCCTACTTTGACCCGATAATCGGATGACCTTATGGTGACTTCAATCAAACAAAAATTTTAATATTTTAAAATAGTCATACTTGTTCAATAAATATGAGAAGAAATTAATTCAAAGTGTTTTGAGAGAGGTAGTACAGTTTCTGAAACAAGTTCGCCTAGAAAAATAATTTCTAAAAGCATAAAAAAATTAATACTCGGTCATAACTGGATTTTGTTTTATAAATTTTATTACTGTCACCAAAAAGAATAAAATATCTAAAGTAAAACAGGTTATTTATTACCAGTTAGTAATTTCTTATGCTTAGTAGAAATTGTTTCCATAGGCGAACCTTTTTCCCAGAACTATACGTCTTGCCTTAACCCTCTATGGATGTGATTTTTTGTAGTGTTATATTATGGATTCATTTATTTGAAACAATACTATGTTGTATCGGTCGTCCATAGGGAGCTAATTGGAAAATAGAGAAGGTTTAAATAGTTAAAGGTCATAGCATGAGTTTTGCCTTTGTACTGATGGCCAAGGTCAAACATGGGATTTGAATAACCGCGAGTCGATACATTATCTGAACGCAAAGAGCAGTTACCCACCCAATTACTGAGCAGACCCAATATCGCTTAACTACACTAATCTTTCGGGAAGCGGTCTCGTGACGTGGTGAAGATGTAAAGAAGATAAAGAAGGGTTTCGAATCAGTAGACAATAGTTAAACAAACAAGTCTTTAGGAAATGATAATTACAAAAAAAAAATCATGAACACGTTTTTATCAACTTAAAAACGTATAGAATTTTTTTTATTTCTTGTATTTTTTTTTCTAGGGTCATCCGGCCATTATACCCGACCCGTTGGGTACTTCAGTGACCTAGTTTATAAACATCTCTGGAAAATAAAATTTCTACAAATCATCGATATTAAAATAAATATTAAGAAAATAGTATAAGATAATAACAGTTCTATTTAAAGTTATGCATTTTGACATTTATATAACTCTATAATACACATATATTATATTAAAAACCTGACATATAAATCGTTACATCATTGTCGTGTGTATATATATATATATATATAATGTGTGAGTGTACTTTGATTTTATATATTTTTGATTATATCTATATTACATCCATGAAAATTAATATATATATATATATATATATATATATATATACGTGTGCGTGCGTGTGTGTGTGAGAGAGAGAAAAAAAATCATTATAAACTTAGAGCCGTACCGAGCTTGTTTGAGTCTTAATATCAGCTGCAGTGTCTAAACCTGTTAAATTAACTTCTCATAACCTAACCTAACCTAACCTAACCAGACCTACCACATGAAGCTGGTATATAGATTATAACAGGTCGTTAAGCGTAGTAATCTAGACAGGTCTAACTAATCTTGTTATAGAAATAAAATAGAATAACCTCCAAACCTGACCTGATACCTATATCATCCTTAATAATAATCGGTCAAAAGGGCGATCAGAAACTGGCACAGCGCTCAGGCCAGAAGAATCTGGCCCATTGCGCTAACTCCTCTGTTATTACCAGTATCAGCGGGAGTCAAAACCCCGATCTCAGTGTTTTTATTCGCTTATAGGGAAGCGGTGTTCCCCACTGAGCTACTGGTGCTGACCTAGTTCATCCTTGAAATATACCTTAGTCAATATTCAAACATAGTAATCTATTTCAATGTTTAGTAATAGCTTGGGAATTATTCCAGTCTTGCTGAAATATATAATATTTGTGTGTGTGTGTGTGTGTGTGTGTCTGTGTGTGTGTGTGCGCGTGCGTACGTGTGCGTATATTTCTGTAATTGTTATTTACATTATAATAAATATTAAACAACCAAATTGTGAACCTGCCTATTACTATTTAATCTACAAAACACATACCGTTTGCTAAATTATACAGAAATTCCAATGAAAATATATTTACAGAGTCGCGTTCATTATTGTCAAAAGTGATTAATATATATATATATATATATATATTATATATATATATATATATATATAATCACTCGGTATTGAACCTTCTATACAAAAAATTAACCATGGTAAACAAGTCAGTGACATCTCTTTATCAGTTCTGAGTCAATTGAGGTTTATATGAATACCGTATACCCATTAAAAATGGGTATGATTCGGTGCGCGTAGTAATGAATTATAATAGGTCCTGCCCGCTATTGTTTTTTGGAATACAGTCAACTAATTTTAACTGTACAGTATTCAGTATTAAACATTTACTCTTAACTTGAATGTGTTTACAAAATATTATTGTTTTTGTTTGTTTCCAAATAATTATACTAACTGTAATTGGGATCTATTTATCGTCGTAACAGTAATAGTTAATTTATAATATCCGCTTCCATATATATCTCATATTAAAATTTGTATAATCACACAATTAAGATTAGTTCATAAAATCCCTCAACATTAAAAACGAGTTAAAATTAAGTTTTCGAATTTATGGCAGGCTCCTCATCAGTCAAAAAAGAAATTAAAAAGTTGGGAGAAACTAAAATCTGGTGAAAGTTGAGAACTTCGAAGAGACAAAAGCTTTAACAGTGTTGCAATGTAATAAAATGGAGCCCAGATAGTTGGCACCCCTTAGACCGACATCGGTATTTGTATACTCAAGTAATATCGTCGGCCCAATGTATGGTTGCGATCTGGGAGGAAACCGATGGCACCTGAAATGATAATTAACATCCGGGACGCATTCCTTTCCTTTCCCATAGTGTGGAGGGAAATGTGCCTCAAGGGTCAATGGCCAGCCCATCCCACCCCAGGGACCAGCAGCTGGCCTTCGAAAACTTTTTAGTGGAAAAGTGATCAAGTTTACTAAGGCCAGCCACACACATGACGACTGACGACCTGGGTCGTGACGACTCCAGTCGTGAGTCACAAGACGATCTTGTATGCGGTCGGCCTAAGACTTATTTCCATTGCTTCGTTACCTCAAATGAAAACTCAGGTGATGTGAATGAGTTCTTGGTCACAAAGCGTAAAGGCTCTGAGAAAAAGGTCAACGGTGAACCTCAACACCCCACCACACTTTTGCTAGTGATCCTGGTGGTTGGAAAATCTGTGAAAAAATGTCGCTATGACCAGGTTTTCTGTAGACACAACGAGACGTTCTGTTATCAAAATTCCAATAGACAAAAACGTCCACAAAGAATCAAAAAGCAAATTTAATAAACGGGAAAATACCATTAATGAAATTAAGAGTATTTGGACTGCTACGATTTTCTTCTGAAGCTAAACTATCAACATCAAAAATAGTCTGTGCCTAGAATAAAGTAATCGAAAAAGTAGAAGAAAATTAAGGGCTCCATTAAGAAGGTTTGACAAAGGGGAGGATAAGCAGAATTCCATCGTTAGGCCCGATTTCTCTCCTTAAAAAATTATCCATAAAGTTATGACTAATTCTAAATTCTTGAGTAAAGTAATACAACATTTGTGGTTATTTGGCAAAACTTCATTCTTACTCGTCATATAAATAATCTTCAAAGTAATCTGAAGTGATATCCATCAGCACTTGATCAAGTGAACGAAGAAGTCGCATCAAATATCTGGCTAACTGAAATGACAGTTTGCGTGGAATACAAGTCTGTAATGGAGATTAGGAGATTACTGATACGGTAGGACAGTCCTGCTTTTGGACTTTTGGTACGCCGTGCATATATGGAATCCTTACCAAATATTAGTTAAATTTCTTGTAGAAGTCCAAGGTTCCCATTTCCTAATTGTTTTAATTAATAATTAACTTTGCCTAACTATTATAAACTAGTGAACTAACCCAGAATTATAAAAGAAAGTATCAAAATTTTAAAAATGACCTCGTTTTTCAAACACATCAGACCTTCATAGAATCGCGCATGCGCAATCTCATTCTTCTTCCATATTTGATTTACCGTTCGACCAACCTTCAGTTTTCTTTATTTTATTACAGTATTAAAGCTGTCTAAGTTGGTTTTTCAATGTCGTTCATTTTTAAGTTTACTTACGACTGATAAGGAACCTCATGTAGGCTCAAAAACTTTTTTAATTTAAAGGGATTTTATGTGTAATATATATATATATATATATTCTCTTAACATATACTCTTTTATTCATACTTTATATACAAACATAAACACGTATGTGAATGTTTTTTCCAACATTTTTTTTATCTTGTAACGCGCTATAGTACATTTCAGCCTCCATTATTGAAACTGTTACTTCAAAGCGCCATCTAAGTACAATATTTATTAACATTAATAACACATTATATTGTAGTTTGTTTAACTTATTAAATATACGCATTTTATTGTGGTTAACTTCTGCAAATACTCGGTAAAATATTTGCAGTAGGGTTCAATGAACGATAATTATTATTATAATTATTATTATTATTATTTTATATACTTATAGTTTATTTACTCTTGTACTTCAATTTTCTATTATAGTAGCTCTTTGAAATGGACATTTATCAAATATATATAAGTTTCACGGAGACCAGTTTTTTAAAATTTGTTACAAAGATAATGACTGGCGGAAAGTGGTCACGTGGGAAATAACTAACCAACCTAAACCGATCACTTTAACCTAGTGTAACCTGGTCTCCACGAAACTCAATATTTTATATATAATCTTAGTCAAAGGCGTTCAACATTAAATTCTAGCTTCGTGTGGCTCTTTACTTTTATATTATTTTAGTTTCCCTTTATTATGTTGTATTTTCTTTGTTAGAAAATCTTCGTTTTCTTGTTTAGGTGGAAGAGGCGATTCTCGGGTATGGGTCGTGACGAAATCTCGCCCTGTCGTTGGGGCTGGTTGTAACTTTGAGGGCCCCTCCACCCCGCCCTGGAAAAAGATGTTGAAAACATTATTAAAAAGAGTTTAAGAATGCAAAAAACTTCACTTTTTTACGTGAAGGTCAAAATATGAGAATAAAAACCCACTCTAATAGACAGAGTTTATTTCCACGACAGTTTCGACGCCCACTGGCGAGGAGGATGCCAGTGGGCGTCGAAACTGTCGTGGAAATAAACTCTGTCTATTAGAGTGGGTTTTTATTCTCGAGTTTAAGAATGTTCTTTAAAAGGTGTTTTAAAGTATTGTTTCGGAACCCTTTTTTGTTTCGTTGGAGGGAATGGATTTTTACAATTTTTTTGGCCACAGAGAAAGCGTTTTTGTTGGTGAAAAATTGCGTATGATGCCATGGAACGCGTTCTGGTGAAATATCCACTACCCAGTACCCACACGGACATTATTTGTCATGTAACAAAGTTATATAATTGTTTTGATTCATTAAGTTACTTCGGGAGGGAAGGAGGTTCACTACTTCTTAAAAGAAAAGTAAGCTGTTTTATTGTAATTGGGTAAGTTAAGTATTTTACTAAATTTACTAAAGGTACTTTAAATTTATTGAGAATGAAGTATCTGCTTGAACTGTAGAAGAGACTTTTACGCGTTATTCATTTTCATTGTAAATCCTGAAGTTCTGAAGCTCTTCAAGTTAACGTAATTACGATAAATACATTCATTTCAGGGACACAAAGTTTGATCCTTTTTGTGAAAAGACGAAGATTTAAAAAATCTATTTCGACTAATACACGGCATACAAACAGAAACTGCAGTGAATTATCAACAATTTACCAGTATATTTTTTCAAACGTCGCTTTCAATGCTATGGGACCAGCGACCGTGGCTCAGTGGGTGACACCGTTTCCTTGTAAGCAAAGTGAAGATACTGAGGTCGGGGTTTCGACTCCTGATGGTGCTAGTTAATACTAATCCAGGAGTTAGCGCAATTGGCTGAAGGCTGTGCCAGTTTCTAGCTCTCTTCGCTGGTTATTTATTCAAGGCTATGAGAACAAGGCCAAATTTAAAATTGTCGTGTATATAAGCAACCCACGCAATTTCGCGTGACATCAATAGCTTTTATAACCCAATAAACTGTAGCGCATTTCAAAACCTGAACCAGCGTTTTCACCTGTGCTTGGAGACGACAGGAAGGCACTTTCAACAACTGTTTTAACTTTCTCATAACTTCTTTGTATAACGTTTTGTTACTTTTCATTATCACATCCTCATTGATCGTAAATTATTTCATAAGATACTGTAAACAAATAAGTTACAATCATAAGTAGTAAGTAATCGTGATAAGGGCAATACATCTTAAAATTCATTATATAATTTTCTTTTTGAACGAACAAATATATATATATATATACATTTCAACTGCAAACAACGTAAAGAACGACGCTTGTATAGAAGAACATTCCACGCAAGATGAGGAGGGAGAACGAACAAATGAAAAAAAAAATAATATATATATATATATATATATATATAAAAAAGTATTCGTACAGAGAAATATTTCACCTGTATTCGTCCTTTTCTTTTGTACGATGCATAGGATAGTTATGAAAAATTTATCGTTCGTTTGGAAAATTTTAACATAAAAAAATTGAGTTTAACTTCAACGTATAATGTAAAACATCAAAGAATTTGAGGAAAATGAAAAAGTTAAAATGAAAAAGTTTTCGTATATTTATTTACAGAATTATTTAATACTTTGTGTGTCTATCTTTTGCTTGTATTTTTCTACAAGGATCGACATCTCTCGGTAGAAAATTTAGCTCATTTTTCTAAAGAAAATTGTTGCGATTCATTCAGCTTCGAAGGGTTTTTCTTGCGGACATCTTTTTTCAAATCAAACCATAAATTGTCGATGAAATTGAGATCTACTCTTTGACTGGGCCACTCCTGAAGCTTGAAATTCTTTTGTTGAAGCCATTTCATGGTGTTCTTACTTTTATGTTTTGGATCATTATCCTGTTGCAGTACCCAATTGCGACCCATTCGCAATTCCCGAACTGAAGGCAGAAATGTTTTTTTTAAAATGCCCTTATATTTCTTCGTCTGTTCAGAGAACTTTCTTCCAGAATGGAAATCCATCATTTTAATGGTTCTTGGCGTATTTTGTGAGCTTCTTTGTGCGCTTTTCGTAGCAGAGGTTTTCTTCGCGTAACTCTTCCATTCAGACCATTCTTTCTCAATGTACGACGTACAGTAGAGGGATGGATATCGAACTTAGACAGTCTTAATGTTTGACAAATATCACCTGTAGTCACTCGTGGATTCGCAGCAACTACGGTATTCTTTCAATCCGTTTAGCTGTACGTTCTTAAATCTTGCAAGGTCGTCCAAACCTTGGTAGAGTTTTGATTGTTTCAAAGCTTTTCCATTGTTTTTAATAACTGCAGCAATCGTCGTAAATGAAATTCGAAGTTCTTCTTCTGTCTTCCTATAACTCTTTCCAGATTTGTGTGCATCAGTAACAAATCTCTTAACATCCGTAAACAGCTCTTTACCACGACGAACCATTGCTTACCAATATATTGTACAGTCATCCGTTTTCCATGAAGATTCGCAAAGAAAATTCTAGAATTCAGAATTGATAACAGTCCCTGATCAATAAACAGCCAACTACTGAAAAAATAAAATAAATAAATGTACGAAAGCGTTTACATTTTAACTTTTCTCTATTTTCTTCAAATTCTTCAATGTTTTACATTATAAGTTGGAGTTAAACTAATTTTTTTATTTGTTAAATTTTTTTTAGCATAACTATCTTGTGCACGATAGAAAAAGATAAGGACGAATATAATTGAAATATTTCTCTGTACGAATACTTATGAGCACCAATATATATATATATATATATATATATATATATATATATATATATATATATATATATATATACTGTATAAATATATACAGTATATGAGGTTATATTCCAATATTCCACTGCTGTTTCTGTTGAATTTAGAAATTCAGTAAAATACTATAAACTTAAAACTAAAATTATGACATTTTACAAGTAAATATAAAATGATCTTTTGTAAAATGTAAACCTTTTTATAAACTACATAAAGACATGTATGACGCAAACACGAATTATTAATTAAATCTTCGAACAAAAACGTTGTTTTACCTGAATAGAATATTAGGAACGCACAAGATTTTTCTCTCCAGACAATACCATCAAAATACAGGGTGGGCCATAAGTCGCTTTACCGAAGTGAGTTTCGTTATAATACGAAGGTAAAGTGACTTATGGTCCACCTTGTAGAATAATTTTTAATTAATTAACGAAATTATGGTGTTTATAATATATATATATATATATATATATATATAAATAATACATTTTGAATAAGCTTCCGTGAATATAATTTTATACAAATCCTTTGATCATTTTCAGTTTATTCCCTCTTTGTTCGGCACCAAACATGCTATTAGCATGTCAATAACATGTTTTTCAAGCAAAATTTCATTAGGAATTAATAATTTGGAGGAACGTTTGCAGTCTTTCGGTGCAGGTAATAATAATAATACTAGTAATAGTAATAAATAATATATTATTTATTATTAGTAGTAGTATAGTAGTATTTACCATAACATGCATAAGAAAAATTATCATGGTTCTGGAATAGATTTTAAAACATTTGGATAAAAAAGATTTATTGAAAATAACGACAACAGGTTGTTCGGGGGGAGAGAGAGAGAGAGAGAGAGAGAGAGAGAGAGAGAGAGAGAGAGAGAGATATGCCATAATTACGCACCTGATATGTCATCTGATGAGCTCTCAGTTAACGGAATTTCCCCCAAGTGTTCGTAAACATTATAGCTGAAAATGAAAGCAGTATATATATATGTATGTATATATATATATATATATATATATATATATATGTATGTATATATATATATAGTAGACGCCGGATTTAGTGTCCCCGGATATTGTGTGTCGCCGTTTATAGTGTCTCAAAACTAGGAAACAGTTACTTTTACATGATAATTGCTGTGGATAGAGTGTCTCTGATTACGCTTATAGTGTCTCTTTTCAGCTAGTATAGTCTACTTGGCAGCTCTAGTTTACACTTGTATTTGTGATGCCGTGCTGTTTACAGGCTTACTAGATGGCTATGGAAGGAAAATGTCTTGTTTTAATGTAAAATGAACATAGTTTTGATGTTTCAGTTGAATTGTAAAAACAATTTTAATGAGAAATTGCATAATAAAGGTGTTCATGTTGTAAATATATTGATATACAGTACATATTCACTATTTTTAACCTTGCAATCTTCGAGAGACCAAACTGTGGATATAGTGTCTCATCGGATATAGTGTCCTTTTGGCTTGGCACCGAGTGGGACACTATAAACGGCGTCTACTATATATATATATATGTATGTGTGTGTGTGTGTGTGTGTATATATATATATTATTAATTTGCTTCCCAGAAAAGTAATTTATTATATCATAAAATACTTGGAAAAAGTTTTTACGAAACTTCTAGACTCGTATTTTATTGTTATTACTTCCTATACTAATTGCTTAACGCACAAAGGGTTTTCAACCGTTAGAGGACTTCCTAAGTTTTGCTTCCGAACGAGGTACAAATATGTTTACAAGTGGAATAATAAATGTTCCATGCTTCGTTATATATATGGTGTAATTATGTGGTAGAAGAGTTCGTTTATGTAATATATTTTGAGGGGTATTGTGCATCCATGGGAACACATTTCAATAGCACTTTATTCCATTTTACTTTTAATTCCTTTCTTGTTTCTCGTTTGCTTTGGTGGGAAGCGTTTGCGGACATTTGTTCCTGTGTGGAATGCTTTGGAGTTCTTATTGAAGAGGTGTTAAAGGTACAGTTGGCCATGACCGTCAGGACAGACATACTACTGTATATTTATTATCTGGGAAACATATTTGTTATACATCTCTGTAATTAGAAAATAGCGATGCTTTTTCTCCTTTTCACTAACTCCTGTATTTTACATCCGGGTTGTTTTCTGCTTTCTCACCCCAAATCGTTGGGAAATGAGATTTTTTTATGATGTATGTATGTATGTGAATAGAAAATTGTGGAACACCTAAAACGTAATGTAAAGAGAGTAGAAATTAATGTTTGCCATCGAAATATGAGCGTTGTAAACATTTGAGCGACTAGAAATTTTTGACATGTTGTACAGTATACGTGTGTGGTGTACGCACTACGCAGAGTAGCTTTATAATGGAAAAGTTGGACTTAGACCCAAAGCCTATAGAATGACTGGGAAGTCTGGGTATGCCAAGTGTAAATGAGAATGATAAAAAACAAAATAATTGCTGTAATGGAATTTTTATCACGCATATAAATGGTAGAAGACAAGATCGAAATGTGGAATGTGGAATGACATAACTTTAGCATTTTAGCAGTAAAATGCTAAAGATTTTCTTATATGCCCTATTCCATTCATACAGTATACCCATGGGTATAGTGCAGTAATGTGCCTACTATAGATTACGTATAGAAATAAATGTCATACCAATCCTGTCCTTGCATAATAGCGAATGTTCTTTTTTATGTAAAGCGAAGGTATTTGGTAATTGGTTTAAGAGGAAAATATTTAAAGCAATAAGAATTCATGAGAATTCGAAGGTGAAAAAATTAAATGAATGAAGTGAATGGTACAAGCCATTAAAGAGCATATCAGTTCGTCAGATGTTGACTAAGGAACTTATTCTAGTAGTCTAGTACAGGGTGTTAAAAAAGAAACGCAACCCGAAAAGAAAAGGGTTCAGTTATAATGACATATGCATTCTCCAGTGGGTTGCGTTTCTTTTTGAAAACCCTGTATAAGTAACTGGAAACGGAAGCGAAGGTTAAAGTTTAACTTGAGGAAGTTCACTTTTTCAAAATAAAATTGAAAATTATCCACTTATTTTCAGACAAATGCAGAAAAGTGAACCTATCGTAATAGCAAACTAAGAGTTTTACTTGAACGTATTCTTCAGCCCTAAGATAAAACGGTAACGAATCGCAAAACTTGGACTGAACATAAAACATTTTTGCAGATACTGTATGTACGGTAATCTTGAATCCAGGAAAATTATCGGTACTTAACTTTATAAAAACGTTATCTAGCGTAATCTACCTTAACCTAACCTGATATGAACCTTGCTATAGACGATTTTGCTGCCCAGTATTAAACTTTTATGAAAATGTATAGTTATTGGTTGCAACTACTCCGTGACTGGATGGTGCTGTACAGTATATTGAAATTTTATTTACTGGAATTTATGCAGTATGTATTCATGATATTTGTCCTCTCTGCCTGATACTGTCTAAGTCTGAGGTATAATTACATAGCTCCGCATATACTTGAACAAATGGTACTGAGTATTCTCACGAAATACACACTTTCTTTGCAATAATCGATTTCCTTCCCAGTTCACGCTATTTCCATTGTCATTCCCGGTCCACAGATAAAAATGCTTGAAGTGGGAATGCTGAGTTAACCCAACCTAACCACCCTTATCCTAGCTTAAACTAATATTAACTTATTTTAATCTAATCCGGCCGTGGCAGAAGTAGAAAAACCAAGAATGAGAATGGAAATACAATGAAATGGAAAAAGACCAAGAGACCATGAAACAAAGAAAATATAACCCTTCATATGATGGTCTTTTAACTATATTTTAAATAGAGCCCACCATAGTGACTGGCCATGGCAATAACTTTTCTCTAAGTATATAAATTTTCTTTTGAGATAAATAAAGATGTTATAGTAGTTAGATCTGTATATTGTGCCAGAGGGATTTCCTAGCTCTCGTAAATCACTGGTTTCACGTGCCTTGCAGTAAAATGCTAAAGATTTTCTTATATGCCCTATTCCATTCATACAGTATACCGATCGGTATAGTGCAGTAATGTGCCTACTATAGACAGTGGTTACCTAAATAAATAAATTTCTCTGTGTGTCACTTATTGTATAAAATTTCAATGAAAATTAATTTAGAGATAAAAAACAATATATACACAAAGGATTGACAAAAGTAAATAGACAGTTTCGGTTGTTTTCATAGTTTTTGACTTGATACTAAAAGTCAATAAATAATAATAGATTTACTGAATCAATATATCTAGAATAGTGTTGTTTTCTCCTTTGCATTATGTATAGCTGACACACGTCCTGGCATTCCATTGATGAGCTTTGCCATTTGTTCTTCAGGACAATTATCGTTGTGTCTATTTACCTTGGCAATTTATATATATATATATATATATATATATATATATATATATATTACTTTATATTATATTTATTACTTTGGCAATCCTTTATATATATATATATATATATATTATATATATATTATATATATATATATATATATATATATATATATATATACTTTATATTATATTTATTACTTTGGCAATCCTTTATATATATATATATATATATTACACTGGAACTGAAATTTATTTTTAACATTTTGCACTGAATGCTAAAACAAGGCAGTTGGAACTTTGAACTATTTTCAAGTCCAAGTTAGATTTTTCTGGATCCGAATAGCCTTAGCTGCCTCTGAAAGACCATTCGGAAGCGTTGATTACCTTGGCATATCGTGGAAAACGCCCATAAACTCGTGTTCCTTCTGCTGTATTGCTCTTGCCTTCGTCAGGAGAGATAAAACGGATCTTCGACCTTGGGAATTGACTCTTGATTTCGACGCTGCACTCAACTCTTTGCCTTTAGAAATGAAATCAAGAGAATAATGGGTCACTTGTTGTTGTCTGTTGTGTTCACTATTTTCACGTAAATAAACTCTTGGTTCAAATAGTTAACTGACACAGTGGGACTACAGTTAAAAAATTATCTCTCTCTCTCTCTCTCTCTCTCTCTCTCTCTCCTCTCCTCTCTCTCTTCTCTCTCTCTCCGTGTATATAAAATAACATGATTTAGCTGAAATATAAATACAAATCTCTCATATAAACTTAAATTTGTAAATAATATAAATATATTCAGAATTTAAAATAAAAAAACAAAACTAAGTTTCCTCTAAATTTGTTTGAGGAGAATGTACATAATCCTTGCAGAGAGACATCTGTTCTTTACAGATTTACTGTTTATGTTTTTAAGTCAAACAAAGGAATATATACAATAATTTCTTAAAATTTTGTATGAAGACCTTTCATTTAATATATTTATTTGTTTACCTTCCCAATTATATATATATATATATATATATATATATATATATATATATATATATATATATATTAATATATATATATATATATATATATATATATATATATATATATATGGGATGAATTTCACAATTAAACAATTCAACAATTCCCTGACGAGGTGTAATTCTGAATACACGAAAGATCCTTGGAATCATTTTTCTTTTTACTTGTGGGTTTGCATTATATATATATATATATACAGGGTGTAACAAAAGTCCGTTCTCATAGGGAAATAAGATATAACAGAATTGATCGTGATGAGTTTGTATGTGTTACGTGGCAACACTGTTAGGTTAATGGCAATTTGACCCCACTTGACTTCTTCTTGTGGGGCCACTTAAACTCTCTTGTTTATGAGTCAAGACCTCGACCGATCCTTCAGTTAAAAGAAAAAATGACAGCTCAGTAACAGAATTAGTGCGGAAACACTTCAAAACGTAACCGACAGCTTACAAAGACGAGTAGAAGTGTGTCAACGGCTACATGGAATGCAATTTGAGCATGTACTGGATTAATTGGCAAGTTGATTGAATTGTTTGTAATGTATTGTTAAGAATATTTTCTCGTTCAATTCTGTGTTATATCTTATTTCCCTATGAGCACGGACTTTTGTTACACTCTGTGTGTATATATATATATATATATATATATATATATATATATATATATATATATATATATATGATGCAAACCCACAAGGAAAAAGAAAAATTATTCCAAAGCCGCTCATGTATTCAGAAGTACGCTTCGTCAGGGAATCATCTGAATACACGAAAGGACTTGGAATAATTTTTCTTTTTCCTTGTGAGTTTGCATCATTCATTCATTTCACGTGTTTAGTTGTGAAATTCATCCCATATATATATATATATATATATATAGTTCAGTGGTCAGCGAGCTTTCTCACTCGCGTTCCCGTTTGGATAGGCAAACGAATTACTGCGCTCTCCACACCCCCATTCCTTTTAATAATCTAATTAGTACACAATTTCGTGGAAGACAATAATATGATTATCAGACTTTATAAATAAACCTTTGATAATTGCCTTTCACGAATTTGGACTTATATATACATAAATATATAGGTATATATTATATATTTTATATATATATATATTTTATATTTTTCATTCGGGTAAAATAGAATAAAATGACAAATAAATAACATTTAATAAATAGATTTTATAAACTATTTATAACCAATTTATTTTATTTTCATTTTGTGTTATTCACCCTTGCTTTTGTGATTGGTTATAAATCTTTTTCGTAACCCCCTTCCCCACCTAATGACTATTTGTTCCTCCCCCCCCAAAAAAAATTTGCGCACTACTGCAGCAGTTGGATGGGTGACGCTCTTCTGCATTCAGATGATGTAGTGCTCCATAGTAGATAGTTTGGATTCCACGTAAAGCTGTAAGTCTTCTTTCTCACATAACCCTTGCCATTACGAAGGAGATTAAAGAAACCCAAGCAGTATCACCTTATATATATATATATATATGTATACTATAAAACCATAATTCCTAATTACAACTTAATTAAACGTTTGAAACCATTAATCCTTCATCAGCTACAAAACCAAAGCAAACTTCTGAAATCGGAACAAAACAAAACAAATCATATTCGACCTTTGAACTTACTCGTGTTGACGACTGAAGTTTGTGTTCTGTTGAGTCCTCTCAGCGCTGGATGGGAGGAAGTGATGGCACCTGTAGTGGTGGAATTTGTAACTTTAGAGACTCTTCTTCCCTCACCGTGGGATGGGGATTGCTGTAAATTTTCCCCTCCGTTCGATTGAGGAGAACAGGAGCCCTCGTCCGAGGCGCTGAGATTGCCGTTATTGACTGAGGGTTCTGTGCTTAGATTTACGTTGTTTGCTGTTGAATTATTGAGCATCTGCATCTCTCGCATTTGCTCTTTACGAATCTCGTCGTTATAGTCCTGTAACAGCAACAAATTAAAAACAGCAACACACACACACACCGACACACACACACAACACAGACACACACACACACACAACACACACACACACACACGTTATATCGTTATATATATATATATATATAAATATAAATATAAATAATATTTTGTGTGTGTGCGCGTGCGTGTAATTCTTGGTCACAATTTTAAAAAATTAAAAAATTAATGAACGAACTTGCGTTCATGAAACTCGATAATAATTATCAGTGAAAGATGCATTTAACTTTTTATAGCACATAACCTACTCAGTGTCCTTCTCTCTGTGTATTATCTGACGAATGCGAGCTGTGTAATTTCGAATCAGACCTCCAGCTTGCATTTCTTGGCCCAGTCTTTACTGATAAAACGGTGAACCAAAATGTTTACTTGCGCATCTTCCAAGAAAAGTTTATCCCTTTACATTTAGACCAAAACACTGATGTACACAGAACTGGTTTCAGCGAGAAGGCGCAAGACCACGTAAAAGCAAATGTTGTTATTTCGAACCTTTTTAATGGAACATTTGACCTGAGAGGTTTGTCTATTTCAGTGGTTTTCAACCCGAATTGCATGTATCCCTAGGGATACATATTAGATTTTTCAGGGGTGCACCGTGAGCTGACAAAATGGTTTTTTTTATTTTCTTTTCTTTTGTAAATGCATTTTTTCGAAGTATTTCAACAATATATATATATATATATATATTATATATATATAATATATATATATATATATATATATATATTCTTTGAACTCGGTAAATATATGCATTTTGTATGGGGGTACACACCTTGACTTATCAAAAGGGTACGCAGTGGGGACAAAGTTGAAAACCACTGGTCCATTGGATACCCTCACTGCCACGTTGGTGGGCTTGGATGGATTCTTCTGTCACCTGACCTCAGCTCTTGTAATTTATTCTTATGAGAATATCTAAAGAAAAGGGTATTCGAAGAAATCGCACGATATCCGAGGTTAGAAAACTAACCATTGAATGTGAAACCCGATCCATTTTTAACTGAAACGCGTAAGCCCGTGATAAGAAATTAAACTGTCTGGATCCGTCATTTTCAGAATGTTGTGTAAAATTGACAAAAACTCACATTCTTCAAAAATAACTATACCAAGTTTGATGAATGTAAACTAATCCATTAACTCTTAATTAATTGATTCTTAATTAACTTTATGAAAATGTGGCGTAAGTCAAACATTATATATAGCCACATACCGGTGTGTATATATATATATATATATATATATATATATATATATATATATATATATGTATATATATATATATATATTATATATATATATATATACAACCTGATAAAAGTTCTGTGCGTCTGTCTCTCTTTACACAAAGGTCAAGCTGGTGGCCTCACCTCTAGGTCTGATCTGATGGAGGAGAGAGTTGTTTTTTGCGATCTTCATCGCACATAGCCAAGCATACCCGCACACCTGGTACCGTCCTGAGCTAGACATCTAATCTAATCTTTTGAAAATTTCAACTTTGACCCATGTGAAGTTCCTGAGGTCCTTTGGAAGCTAGTTAAAATGTTTTGGCCCCCTGACAACCACGCTATTTTCCTGACATGACACATTTTACCTTTCCTATTTTCCAGTATTGTTTGGATGTTAATTGGATTTAGTTTGAGGTCAGGTACCAGTTTTTCGATCATTTTTCATATGTAAATTATGGTGTATCTCTCTCTTCTTTCTAGCTAATACAGATTTAATGTAAGTGGTCTTTCTCAATAGTTGAGTTCTTTGCAGCCATCAATCTTGGCTGTGAAATTCCTCTGGACTACTTCTAGCTTATTAATTTATTTATTTTTTGTATGGGTATGTTAAGACTGAGGAGTATTCAAGTTTTGGTACGATCACTGTTTTCAACAGGGAAATCATTACTCTCTTGTCCCTTCGTTTGAAGGTTCTCAGTAGCTGTCTTTTTGCTTTGTTTATCGCGATCTGATTCTGTTTCCAATTTTTCATCATCGATCATTATTACCCCTGAATCTTTTGCTCTCGTGCTTCTCTGAATTTCCTGTCTATTGTAAGTTCTTCATTTCTTCCATATCTCAAGAACTGAAATTCCTCAATGTTAAAATTCATGTTATTGTCTTCTGACTATTTATATATTCTGGTTGTGTCCCCCTGCGTCCATTACAGAGACATTTTCGATTCTGATGATGATATACCTTCGATTTTTACGACCTGCTGACATTCATTGAGGAAGTTGTAGATCAATTTTCTCGCTTTGCCTGTTATTCCCATGTTTTTCATTTTATGTGCTATTATGTCATGATCACACTTATCGAATGCTTTAGAAAAATCCCTGTATATTACATCGTAATCATTACTGCTCTCAAGTGCGTCTATGATATTGTTATAGTGTTTTATTAGTTGTGACAGGCACGAACTTCCTGATCGGAATTCGTGCTGGTTCTCATTAAATTTTTCATGTCTCTCTAAAAGTCATACATTTTCTCTCCGACTATTCTTTCAAATATTCTGGCGATATGTGATGTCAGTGACACTGGTCTATAGTTCTTTGTTTGAGACCTATCCCCCCCCCACTTTATATATGGGAACAACGTTCTCCCTTTTTAATATGCTCAGTATTTTCCCCGTGTCCAGGGACAGGGGCGGAGCTAGCTAGGGGCAGGCGGTGCAGTGCCCCTGGGCCCGGGTCGTTGATAACACCTTGGCAAGGAAAATTAAAAAATTAATAATTCGCTGACTTTTAATCTCGGTAAAAGTTAAAACTTAAAATTATGTCATTTCTTATTTAAAAATAGTCAAAAAACCCAAAATAACGCCTATTTGTCTATATATTAACTATATCCATAAGAAAAAAGCAATTATTTAAAAAAAATTGCAAAAAAACGGCTTCAAAACGTAAAACTTTTTTTTTTTGGCATATTTTGAAATCTGCACTTTGTTATGACGTCATATGAAATATATCATATTGTGATCCAGTTTCAATCTTTGCTTGTGTGTTAGTAAGTATGTTATTATAAGGCTAAAGCAGTTTCAAAGCCTTGTTCTAGTCCGTGCGTAAGAAATTTAGGCTCAATTGAGTGACTTAATTTAGCGTTCAGAACTTCAGACCCAGTTCTGTAGTGTGTATAGTGACTATAGTGAATCACTGTGTATATGCATGAGTATACCACTTTTGCACTAAACTTTATTGTTACTCAGTTATTGTTAAAATTAATAAAGTTTTCAACCCTCGAGGCATGTCAGAGTACAAGCATAAAAGTGGCTTTAGGGGGCCCGTAAATAAGTTTTGCCCCGGGGCCCGTGACACTCTTGCTCCGCCACTCTCCAGGGATCTTCTCCATATCAAATAAAGGAGTGTAGCTATTTCGTTCTTACAATTTTTAATCAACAAGGCATTCCATTTGTCAGGCCCTGCAGCTGAATGTGGCTTCATTTGTCCTATACTTTTCGTTATATCTTTTGCTGTAAATTAAAAATCAGTTATACATTCTCCACTTAATTCCTCTTCAGGAAAGGTATTTCTGTCAGGTACTTCTTTGTCTCTATTTGGGATAACGAAAGCTGATTCATATTGCGCTCTCAATATTTCAGATATTTCTTTTACATTATCGGTTAGCTCATTATTTTCTTTCCTTAGGGGTGCGATAGTGGTCCGCGTTTTTGTCTTTCTTTTCGCGAAGCTACAGAAGTATTTTGAGTTATCTTTTGTTGTTTTCACCCCATCTTCCTCTTCTCTTTCTGAATGGCCCTTAAGTAGGGTTTGTATTTCCTTGTCAATACTTTCCAATTTTACTTGTGGTTGTTTTATCCTCTAAGACTGTTTTACCCTCTATTTGTGTCATATGTGATCTGATTTTTTCTTCCCAATTTATAGTCTTCGAGTTCAGACTAAAAAATCTCATATTTGCTTCTTTTTTTCAGTATGAGTATTTTCTTTTAGTGACCTCGCCATATCAGTGGATACCTCGATAATGTTGTGGTCTGAGATATTTCTTGGTGTTATTTTTATATCATTGATTGTGTTTGTTATTCGTGAATCAGTTATTTTTATATCATTGATTGTGTTTGTTATTCGTGAATCAGTTATTTTTACTGGCGTATCTGTTATATCTTGTATTAACGTAAATTCATATGTTAGAGCTATCAACATTTTTACTTGCTCCTGGTCTTCTCTTGTGCCCCCCTTTTCCTGGTGTATATATACATTTCTTCCCATTCTTTTGTATTTCATGAATAGAAAATTAAAATCATTGCGGAGAATGGGGTGTTTAAAGATTTTATTAGGCTTCTGATGTCGGCAATGGCTTCAGTTTACAGTTAGAGCGTTCGGAGGTCTACAGATGACTATTAGTATCACGTTAAGTTTTTCAATTTTTACTGCTAAGAGCTCCACATTGCTGTCTGATTTACTTATTACTCTCTCTCTCATATGGCTCTCACGTACTGTATGTATATAGCACATCCACCTTTTTACCTTTGTTTTGTCAGCTCGTAGTATTTTGTAACCATCAATTTTTATTTCTTTTTTATCTATAGAGTATTCGCAGTTTTCACAATCTCCTTGGCACTCTTTAAAATTTTTTTTTTGTGAGGCATGCGATGTCAGTCCTTGTTTCTTCCACAAATCCTTGCAGGTATGAAACTTTGTTTATCGTGTGGTTTTGTCTTAGCTCTTGAATATTTGTCAGGACTATCCATATGAGAAAATATTTTCTTTTACAAAACGTCACCATTTTTCATTTTATTTTAAGTTTTATGATTAATTTTTTCCTCTCGTGATTTTGGCCAATTTGAATTAATTTTTAACTTTCCAATTTTATATTCTTTGGGGAAATTATGAAGTGATAGGTCAGTTATTAAATAAACTATGGATAATTTTCTCTCTCTCTCTCTCTCTCTCTCTCTCTCTCTCTCTCTCTCTCTCTCTCTCTCTCTCTCTCATATACTGTATACTTGTTTATGTGAAGTTAGACAAATTGTCTCTATAGCTGATTCGTTTCTAGTGCTTAATCAGTAAATGATTTCGTTATAGCGAACATAATTGTAAGATTTGTGCCCATTTAAAAATTTATGGTATACTGCAGGTAAATATTTATGGACCAGTGCTATTCTATATTATTAATTATACCAACATTATTTCTCATGTATTAACTGCTTCTCGAAATTCAGAATACTCAATGGAAAAATAATATTCAGTAGAAAATAAGGTTGTTTCAGTCGTATGTATATTATTGGAAAAAAGTTCGCCTAGAAACATTTCGATAAAGCATTAGTCATCGGTAATTACCGAGTTTTTATTTTTTGAAATTTTATTACTGTTACCAAAAAGAAGAAAATATTCACAAAAAAACAACGTATAAGACTAATTACTAATTTTTTACGGTTTTTACAAAATTTGTGTTTGTCTGCGAACTTTTTTTCCGAACCTGTACTCATTATTTGCGTAGGACAGGTAGAAACCAATATAATTATTTCATTATTACAAGACCTTCAATGGGTTCTTATGGCTTAGTCGGTTGGAGATTGGAAAGGCGTGGGTTCGATTCCCACCTTCGTCTCGGTTGGAGTTGGGCTGACTCGAGGTGACTCTCAGAGTTCACGTCTTTGACAGACATTAACTTCGACATAAACTCTGCGTATGCTTCCATTATCAAAATACATAAATCCGACGAAGATCCAAACTGATTGACTGGATGGAATTTTTAACCCTTTCAAACCTAACTACGTTCGACGTACGAATGATCACTACACACTAATTACGTACGCCGTACGATCTTAATTTTCATGCCCGCATTTGAATGGGTATGAAAGAAACGCCGTTTGTGGGACATACGTCCCGCCCGCACATGTAGTACCGAAAGGGTTCATTTTTTTCTATTAATTTACATCGAAAGTCAATATTTTAAGCAAAAAACATTGTGAAACTTTTCATATTTGGATCCAAACTGCCGCCTGCCTGTGCTGTATATATTTTGCTCCAGGTCCCCGTCTCGAAAGGGTTAAGCTACTGAATAGAATCCACTATCATTACTCCTTTTCGTTTCATTTAGCTCAGTGGTTCTTAACCTTTTTAGGCTGCGATCCAAATTCTGGGCCCGGGGCTAGCTCGGCGACCCATGCCTTCAAACAGTTCACTCGTAATAGATAATAAAATAGATAATTAAAGGTAAAATAATTAGGGATAACATAAATAAATGATAAATGACAATTTAAAGACCCAATCAAAATGGCTTTGCAACCCAATTTTGAGTCGCGACCCAGGGGTTAACAACCACTGATTTAGCCAATAGCGCATAAATTTTTATTAACTTACTTATATTTAGAGAATTGTTCAAAAATGCCATAATTTGTTGAAAATGTGAAATTCATCAGTTTAATTTGTATAAAGAATGTGAACAATTTTTGAGAGTTTTTTCAAAAAATTATTTTTTTTTATTACATGAATTCAAATGCAAAATTTTAATTGTATATGACCCAATACACAGGGCTGCCCCTTTCGAAAGGCCGTTCAAGAGTGAAACTTTGAGAATCTTGATATAGAATAAGGGACAAATTATATAGAGCGATTAAACAAGCAGTTTTAGAAAAAATCTATAGTATATGCGTCGTTATCATGCAGCGAATGAAATATAGCTTTTTCAGTCAGGACAATCACCAATAAAATCCAACCGAAAAAATGGCTTGTAACAACCAAAATACTCGTTAACCAATCCAAAATGTTTAATTCAATCGTGTAATAACTGCATTAACTATTTAAACTTGTTACCAGAAAAATAAATGTAATTAATTAGAATAATCACTGTATTGTTGAATTAACCATTTGGGTTGGTGGTGAGATAGTTAATAATGTGTTGGATTGTCACATCCAATTTTTTTTTCTATGTTCTCTAATACAGACGGACACGTAGTACGGTTTTCAACGCTCAACAGATGTCCAGACAAACTATGGTACAATTTAATGCAAAAAACTTCACTTTTCTACGTGAAGATCAAACTATGATAATAAAAAACCCACTCTAATAGACAGAGTTTATTTCCACAACAGTTTCGATGCCCACTGGCATCCTCTTCGGGTGGCTACAGAAAAACGAATTCTGTAGCCACCCGAAGAGGATGCCAGTGGGCATCGAAACTGTTGTGCAAATAAACTCTGTCTATTAGAGTGGATTTTTATTATTATGGTACAATTTCTTCTCTCTAAGAATGGATTCACTTTCAGCCACTAATTCTTGTTTAAGGGAAACCGTAATTAGTTGTTCTGCGTTCTTTAGAACTCATGATTTATACAAATAGCATTCTGTGTGAGACGGTTTCTTGATATAAATTGTAGTCACGCGTATCAGAAACTAATGAAAGAAATCTAATCTGCGCAGAAATTTTTATTCATCGTTTATTGTCGAAAAATATTTTAAAATTTAGAAAGGTCAATTAAAATTTCTATTTTTGAGTTCTCAAAAATTTTAAATTTCGGTCCAGAAATGAATATATAAATATCATGGCTGAAATAGGATAAGCGTGTGTGTGTGTGTCTGTGTGTGTGTGTGTGTGTGTGTGTGTGTGTGTGTGTGTATTGCAGGAGTTAGCAAAATGGGTTGCGTTACTCTGGCCTGAACGTTGATAATTATATTCTTTCCACTTTATAAAATCTATAATTGATTCATTTTCACCTATTTTCTACTTGAAGATTATGTTTTAGAACCGAGTGAACGCTTGGAAGTAGAAGTGATTCAAGTGCATTCAGAACGCCAAACCTCATGAATTGATTCATATAATTACGTCACCTCCGATCACTGTTTTTTCTTCCCAAAAATTGAGATTTGAGTAACTTTGAGTCATTTGAGTCACTGCAATCGGCGCGCAGAGTGCGGATTCAAGTACATGAGTCACTGTTTTGGCAAAAGGTAAAAATCGTTAAAAAAAATGCACTTGAATCTCTTTCACTTCCAAGCGTCCAATTTTCTTTATATCAGTAATTTATTTTATTAGTTTAGGGGCAAAATTAAAATCAAAATGAAGCTTATATTGCCCTTATTCTGTTCTTAATTTTGTTCATTATAACTTTCAAGTAAGAACAACTCATTATCTGGTTATCTCGTACTTTGCAATGGAACAGACGTTTGAATCCTTCTGCATTATCATTATACAACGAATATTCGCGAAGATTTTCTTCTATACACAAAATAATAAAAGAATTTCCTCAAACTGTGTTAAAAAATGTGTAAAATTGAAGTAGTTTTTATATAAGATGATGATGAATGGAGAGAATATGTCATTCAGCTTCAAGTATTTACTGGGTTCATTCTACTGTACTATAAGGGTCAAGTAAGCTTCCTTTTTCTTCATTTCAAGCTATGGTTAAGGCTTTACAATCTTTATATAAAGTGTGCGCGAAGTGTGTGTATATATATATATATATATACAGGGTGTCCGAGAATTATCTGTACAATTTTTTGCTGTTATTAAAAGTCAACCATGAAGTGTAGAAATTCCAGTGTTGTCCCATTTTACAGAGAATCTCATTAAGTTTTTTCTGATCCCACGTTTTGACAAGTTTTTTAGAAATGTACGCGGGTGACAGACATTGATGATTTAAAAGAAAGAATCACAGCTGCTATTGAGCGAATTGATGTGGATATGCTGCAGCGTACATGGCAACATTTGGAGTATCGATTGGATGTTTTGCGAATCACTGATGGTGCACATATCGAATGTTTGTAACAACGTTACTTTAATAAAAGAAACTTTTGAAAATACAGATTCGAAATAATCTTGTTTAAGAATTTTACGTGTGTTATCAAGAATTTTATTAAAAGATGAAATTGTACAGATAATGTTCGGACACACTGGAATTTCGAAAACCTTGTCAAAACTTGGTATCAGAAAAAACTTAATGAGATTCTCTGTAAAATGGGATAACACTGGAATTTCTACACTTCATGATTGACTTTTAATAACAGCCAAAAATTGTACAGATAATTCTCGGACACCCTGTATATATATATATATATATATATATATATATATATTATATATATATAGTATAGTACGTACGTGGATATCTATCTGTGTATACACACGCTCACACATGCATAGTCGCATCTCGGCAGAAGCGAAGGACTGGCTGTTTTTAACTGCATTTATTGAAAACTAATTAACCTAACCTGAGTTATCCTAATCCAATCTAAACTGACGTCATCTTACGTAACACAATTTAATCCCGATAAACATTTTTTTTTTTGACAATAAAAATGTTTCTAGATTTTTTATTTTTTAATATATTTTTTTGTAATGTTCTCGTGTAACAAAAGTGTTAACTTGAAATAAAGAAAATTACTTCTGTACATCTCTGAATTATCACACGCATTCAACCCCATTTTTGTCCAGTTGCCGTACACACACACACACACACACACACACACACACACACACACACTGTGTATATATATATATATATATATATATATATATATATATATATATAATGTCTACACATGTAATGAAACGGGCAGAGTCAAGTATTTTGGTCTCATCTTTGCTACATTTTCGTCTCATCTTTGCTCATTTACAAGCCAGAGACTATAAATGATCCTAATTTTTAGTATGAAATTAGTTTATTTATAACTAAAATGAATATCACGTAGTTTATATTAACATTAACCTGTTTATTTACACCGAATTTTCTTTGCCAAAATAAACGATGAACATTTTCTAATTCAAGTCTCTTATCGCTTCTCTAGAGACTTAGCTCGTAAAGAGACTATAATAAACTTTATGCTTGTTAATTATTATTCTTTCTCGCAATGTAGCAACGATATTCAAAGGTTTATTTTTTTTTATTTTTTATTTTTTTTGGAAAGAAAGATGAAATAAAACGTCAAGTAATTATCTTTGTTATTTGCTCGTATAAGAGATTTAAAATTCAAGTATTTTACATTTAAAAGAATTATGTTTAATTATTTTGGAAAAAAAATATATATATATATTGGTTAACCATGGTTTTGCTTCCGCCCAAATTGTTCATTCTGACGAAGATCGAGCTTGTCACTCCACCTGAGACCTACTTTTTAACGTGGAATCCGAACCACGCCGCACAAGCAACCCAGCGTCTTAACCACTAGGCCACTTGAGGTACCCACTTATCTACCAACCAATTTTTATTGTGTAGAAGGATGAATAGCTGGGTTTTGCTGCGCGCAACCTGCTTTCACCGCGTCTCGATCTCGCGGCCGATGAATTCGTAGTCAGCAACGCTAACCACTACACCACCGAGGCACATGAATACAGTATATACAGTATATTTATGTATATATCATGACGTTAATATCAATTTTATGTAAATGAGTAATTCCATATCCTTTGCAGTTAGTCGATAAATTTAGAACTGAAATGTTGACCAAAGTTCATTCAGAACAGTGCAGAATAATGCAAATTAATTTTGATCTTTTGCATTGCAATGTTGCAAATTCATTCTGTCAAAGTTAAATTAATTATTTATAACAGTTTTGTGACGTAAACTTTGGCATTTAATTTAATTTTTCTTCTCATTACATGCCACACAAATTCTAGGATTTATTGTACACGATTATCGTTTTTAAATTCCTATAAAATCCTATACAATGGTGGATTACTTATAGTTGTTTAAAGGAGCTAGTTTTACCCCAAGAACAATTAGATATTTGTTGAATGTATCTTAGCAGGACATCTTTAGAAAAGAACCTAATATATTTTAATATTAAGAGTTTATTAAAAGAACTGCTAATTGACCTTAATGAAAGAGCTTGATGGAAAATTGCGTGTACCCTGTTCCGAGTCTCGTAAATGGAAAAAAAAAAAATTAAGCGAATCCACTAAACACGAATTCTAGTGACATTTATTTTGGTCGATAAGACGTAATATTGATACTATTAAAATCCTATTATTAAAAACCTAATCTAACTTAGCATAACTTACACCAGTCTAACCCAACTTAATGTAGCCCACAATAATTTGTCGACTTTATGTTATGTCGAACAGACGTCGTTAGCCCGTATTCAAAGAATCTCTACTGTAAAAGATCCTGCACTGAATTCGGTATAACAAAGTCTTATTAGGAGATGGAGTTACGTTCAGAGAAGTAGCGAGTAGCGTTATGCAGTGTCCCATAAGTCCGGTCTCGTAGGAAAATTTATTTTAAGTTAAATTTTCCTACGAGATCGGACTTATGGGACACCCTATAAATATACTGAAAAAATGTAAAGTTAACTATTTTACTTTTCTTTAATGCGTCATTTTTTCCGTTAACAACGGAATACGGATGTTAATTTTTTCTTTTTGGCACTAAATGCATTTTAACGCTAAAATTAACCTTGTAATTCTTTATTAACGGAAAGAAATCAGCCGAAATATATTTTATAAAAATATAATTTATAAAAAATATATCCTCTCACAGATTGCTTCCAATTCCATGTCTCTCTTATTCTCATCCGCGGACACGAATGAAAATATTCGAAGGGAGAATTCCAGATTTGAGAAAAGCGTTTCATGATTTCGAAAAGAGTAAATAGAGACCGTGACGCAGGTGCAAGCCCGAACGAGATTTTTTTTTTTTTTTTAGTGAAAATCTAATTTCAAGTCGGAATGGAAATGAATCGCTTTGAGAATTGCCTCCTTTGAAATTCTTACTCGCGAATTTCTCATACTTGGCCAAGGAATAAAATGAGAATGACATTGAGTGGAAAGAGATCCTTTCGACAAACTTTCTCATTTTGATACAGCTAAAAACCATTTTATAATGCAATTGTTAAAAATTGAATATAAAACCCTGGTTTTAAAGTACTTTAATGATAATGATAATCTATTTAAGGGAATTTGAGAATGTCCTTCAAATGAGTCTTACTGGAACCAAATATCGGCGTATTTCTGTGAGGGCGTAGGCGATTCTGGCGTGAGCTTCTGCTGGGGGAGCCAAAGCCGCCACTTCTACATGAAGGTCCTCGGAAAGGTGATTAAATTTCTGGTCCCCAGAAAGCCTAAGTTCTTCCTCCTGAAGAAGGAAATTTTCATTAGCTATTCATTTAATTTTATCTTACGAGCTGAATACTGTGACTTTTGAATATATACCGGGTGTCCGAGAATTATCTGTACAATTTTTGGCTGTTATTAAAAGTCAACCATGAAGTGTAGAAATTCCACTGTTGTCCCATTTTACAGAGAATCTCATTAAGTTTTTTCTGGTATCACGTTTTGACAAGTTCTTTAGAAATGTACGCGGGTGACAGACATTGATGATTTAAAAGCAAGAATCACAGCTGCTATTGAGCGAATTGATGTGGATATGCTGCAGCGTACATGGCAACATTTGGAGTATCGATTGAATGTTTGTAACAACGTTACTTTAATAAAAGAAACTTTTGAAAATACAGATTCTAAATAATCTTGTTTAAGAATTTTACGTGTGTTATCAAGAATTTTATTAAAAGATGAAATTGTACAGATAATGTTTGGACACACTGGAATTTCTAAAAAACTTGTCAAAACTTGGTATCAGAAAAAAACTTAGGGATTCTCTGTAAAATGGGACAACACTGGAATTTCTACACTTCATGGTTGACTTTTAATAACAGCCAAAAATTGTACAGATAATTCTCGGACACCCTGTGTATATATATATATATATATATATATATATATATATACGGGATGAATTTCACAATTAAACACGTGAAATGAATGAATGATGCAAAACCACAAGGAAAAAGAAAAATTATTCCAAGGTCTTTTGTGTATTCAGAAGTACACCTTGTCAGGGAATGAAGGGAGAAGGCGAGATGACAAAATTATATACATATGTTCAGCGGGACAGAAAAATAAAAAGATTAGCACATGATTAACAAAAGTTAATTGGAGGCAAAAAGTATTTTAACAGGATATTGTCAGTTTTATACATTCCCATACTGTTACTGAAATTATTTTTTAAAATGGATAAATGCACATTCTAGAATATTCCTTTCAGTTATATCTGTTTCTAACGAGCGCTTTAGAACTTTTTCACTTGATACTATGATTACATCTGTACATATGATTAAACAATGCATTAGAATTATTTGCTGTTCTACACGCATATTTATGCTGTTTTACCCTAATATCTAACGTTTTACCCGTTTGGCCTATATATACTGAGTTACATTGTGTACATCCGATCGAATATACACAACCAATCGTATTATCCCGGCTATTCTTTATTAGGCGTGATTTAACAGTATTATTATACTTACAGACTACATTGATACCAATTGCTTTAAGTAAAGTCGGACGATATTGAACATTAATATGGTAAATCCGAAGTAAGAAAAGATTTTTTTTTTTTTCCACCGTTCCCCGTGCTTGGAGAAATATACCTTTGAACGATGTTTACAACAACTTACGTAGAAGATGCAGAACTCGGAAAAGAAAATTAAACAATAGACTGGAGGATTTAATTGGTAATAGTTACTGAGCTAAAAAAAGTGATTTTAGTAATATTGTTAACTTGTCGTCCTATGAGCTAGACTTCAATACGAAATATGCGTTAGATAATGGCTTAGGATTCTGTCCCAAAAAAGCCCAGCAGCTTACTGATTGCTAAATCTTTTATCAATTTTGAAAAACAGTAATATATCCGAAAGTGAGATGACTTTAGCCAAAGGTTGTGTGTGTATAGTGCTTTTAATACGAGATATGAATCGAATTATATTTTGAGTTTAAAAAAGCCCCAAAAACACTTAAAAATAATGATTCATTATATATTACTGAAGCGAACAAATTTAATTCGATCGTCATCATGGACAGAAACAGTTACATTGAAAAGATGAATACTTTATTGAGTGACCGCGATTACGTACAAACCTCTAAAGAGAGAGCCACTGGAGGATGTTAATAAAATGTTTAACAGAAAATTAATAGAAGTATTAAAAAATAACTATAATGGGCTTTCTAAGCAGTTTCATAGTATCAATCCGTCACTACTATATTTGTACGGTTGAGTAAAAAAATAAAGTTAATAATCCCATGAGGCCTATTGTTAGTTCAATAGGCCCCGTAACCTCTAAGCTATCTAAATGGTTAGTTAGAGCGAACTAACGGCGTTAATAAACTAACTATTCCAAGTCACATATTGTAAATAGCATGGATCTTATTGACAAACTGAAGTTTCCCAATGACCCTAATTTCAAACTGGTAAGTTTTGATGTATGCTCGTTATTCACAAAAATCCCTGTTGATGACCTACTTCATTTTTTAAAAGATAAGATCTTTGAATATTCTTTCCCTGTTCAACACAACACTCTTATTGAGTTAATTAAGCTTCGCGTCAAAGATCGTAAATTTCAGTTTGAAAATAAGTTTTATGCTATGTCGTTTGGATTGGCGGTCGGAAATCCCCTCTCACCGGGATTAGCTAACTTATATATGGAATTTTTTGAAAGCAGAATTTTGCCTACTATTGTTAATTTTAACCTTGTTTTGGTACAGGTATATAGATGATATTTTATGCCTTTGGCCTAATAATTTGGATGTTGACTTATTTCTTGGTAGGCTCAACAATTTAGTCCCATCTATTAAGTTCACGGTTGAAAAAGAAAATGATAGAAGCTTATCTTTTCTGCATCTAAAAATTCGGAGATGCTTTAATCAGTTCAGATTTGAAGTTTATCGTAAACCTGCTATAATAACTCTTATGTGCATTTTTATTCTGACCGTCATCCCTCAATTAAATCTTCTATTTTCTCTGCTATGTTTCTTAGAGCATTGAGAGTTTCCAGTCTTGAATTTTTAGATTCCAAGTTATGCAATATCATGAATATTGGTACTAAATTATGTTATCCTATTTCATTTCTAGATGACTGGCTTAGGAAAGCCAAGAATAGGTATCATAATAGTATAACTGTAAAGGAATTTGAATGTAAAAATATCCTTTTCCTACCTTACCATGTTAATTTTCAATATCTTCCGACTTTACTTAAAGCAATTGGTATCAATGTAGTCTCTAAGTAAAATAATACTGTTAAATCACGCCTAATAAAGAATAGCCCGGATAATGCGGTTGGTTGTGTGTATTCGATCGGATGTACACAATGTAACTCAGTATATATAGGCCAAACAGGTAAAATGTTAGATATTAGGGTAAAACAGCATAAATATCGGTGTAGAACAGCAAATAATTCTAATGCATTGTTTAACCATATGTATAGATGTAATCATAGTATCAAGTGGGATAGTTCTAAAGCGCTCGTGAAAAACAGATATAATTGAAAGGAATATTCTAGAATGTGCATTTATCAATTTTAAAAATAATTTCAATAACAGTGCGGCAATGTATAAAATTGACACTATCCTGTTAAAATACCTTTTGCCTTTAATTAACTCTTGTTAATCATGTGCTAATCTTTTCATTTTTCTGTCCCGCTGTATATATGTATATATTTTTGTCATCTCGCCTTCTCCCTTCATTCCCTGACGAGGTGTAATTCTGAATACACAAAAGGCCTTGGAATCATTTTTCTTTTTCCTTGTGAGTTTGCATCATATATATATATATATATATATATATATATAATATATATATATATATGTGTGTGTGTGTGTGTGTGCGTGTGTGTGTGTGTGTGTGTGTGAGAAGAAGCGAATGATGCTAACATTTTTCTTACCTTTTGTTTATCCCGCATCGAACCTCTTCCCAAAATTGCCATTTTTGTCATTGTTTCCTCTTGTAATCTCTTCAGGGAATTTCCCTTTGGACCCAAAAGTTTCCCCACGAAGTTGAACTGCAAGAAAACAAGAAAAACATATATATATCTATAATATATATCTATATATATATATATATACATATGGGGCTACGTCGTGGCCGATGTCGTAACACCGCTTCCCGGAGATCAGCGAAGTTAAGCGACATTGGGTCTGGGTAGTAGTTGGATGGGAGACCGTCCTCTGCGCCCAGATTATGTAGCGACCCGTGGTTCGGATCCCATGTAAAGTTGTAGGTCCCCTCCGTCATATGACCTTAGATGTTGCGAAGGAGGTTAAACAACCCCAATTAAAAAAATATATATATATATATATATATAATTTTCTTTTTTTTTTGGCAAAATACAAAATATCCCACCTGGATTCCAAACCCGGGACCTCTTAATTAGAAGTTACGGTCGCTGCCACTTAGCTATGACAGGATAAAATGTTAATACAACTTGGCGAGTATTTCAACGTCCGAGGAATCAACAATTTCGCGCCCAAAGATGTTTTCCTGCACTTGAACCATTGACAGAAGTTAATTCAAATCTATCTTGTATACCAGATAGATTTGAATTAAATGCTGTCCATTAACTCGAATGCAGAGATTTAATATGTAAAAACAGTTCTGGGCTTGAAAGCGGTAGTATTTCCCTCTGGTGAAATATTCACCAGATTGTATTAACTTTTATCCTGTCGTACCTCAGTGGTAGCACCTGCAACTTTTAATCAAGAGGTGCCTAATTCGAATCCTGGTGAGGTAAATTTTGTATATATATAATAATATTATATATATATATATATATATATATATATATATATACACACCAAAGAGAGCTTTCTCATAACCGGCTAATTTAACTTTTAACCCCCCATCCGTACACCCAAAATATGTTTCGCCTTCTGTACACCAGGGTCAATATGACCCTGTGCATTTTAAGAGATTAAAAAGCAAAATGAAACATTTATTTTTAATGAAAAATTGGAAACATCATTGTTTGATGTCTTCCTGTCCTTAGAATAAGGACAGATGATGCACCTTTTCCTCTTGTAAGCCCCAACAGGTATTGAAGACGTATTTGGTTGTGAGGTCGGGAACTCTTGTCCTAGGACGTCGCTAATGCGTCGTTTTACATGGAGCTGCATACCAGGCTTAGCTATTCTCTTCTCCATGAATGGTTTGCAAAGAGATCGTGACAGATTTTTCAAAATCTGTCGCCTTGAATTCTTTGCTTCCGGATTGGCCATGAGGAACAGAGTCACGCACATTGTACACCAGGGTCACATTGATCCTAAGCAAAGACTTTTTATGTCTGTAAGAAATTGATGACAACGCCTATCTTCGTACTTCCGTCTGGCAACAGAGCTACCAACACACTAAATTTACATGCCCACATGGAGACTCCAAAATAATCAGTGCGCATGCGCGAGGAAGTACAAAAATTGACAGGGTCACGATGACCCTGGTGTACGGCGCGGGGGTTAAATTCAGAACTTGACAAAACTATTTCTAATCCTGCAGAGAAAATTCTTTCGCATTTTACCAACGTCCAAATGCTGCATTTTGGTAAAATGTTCTGAAAAATATTTACAGATTTTATGGAATTCTTATTTTTGTTGGTTTTAAGTTTGAGGGGAACTTACAACCTTATATTTTTAGGATACAAACATGGATGAATGATCCAAAGATAGTTTAGTTTACGTTAGGTTAATTTAGATAGGCTTACTTTAGTTGGATTTACAACAGTTGAAGTTAAATTAGGCTTGAGTAAAAATTACTACACCAAAAAGCTATTCAATTTAAACAAAGAATTTTCTTGAATTTTAGACTAACAAAGTACTGTGTTCAAAATTATCAGGCCCTCTTCCGTTAAAATTCAACTAAATAATTGATGTATGTTCAAAACAAATATAGTTTAGATTAAATACACAATAGATTATATTTATTTGGAATTAATCATTTTAAAATTTCCCCATATGAAATCAAACTCCATCCAAATAAATTTACATTGAAGTAATATAATTTATTAAGTTTATTTTTAACAAAATTGGACTTGATAATTTTGAACACTGTACATTTTTAACCTAAAATCCAAACGAAGATTTTGTTGGCAATAAATTGGTTCATTTTAGTGGACCATCGATATATGTAGTCATACTGGACTTTCTTCAGCATGAAGAATTTGTAGGAGGAATTCTCAAAAATAGTTTTAGAAAGCTTTTGCAATTTTCTTTCTCAAAAGAATTTTCAACTAATCTTTGAAGTTAAATAAATTTTAAGCCTTTTTTACTACTTTTAGTTAGTTTTATTAAATAAATTGGGTTTTTTGTACAAAAAAAAACGAATCCGATTTCATTTTATGTCTGTCTGTCTGTTTATATATCTATCTGTTTATTTATCTTTATTTATTTATCTATCTATCTGTCTGTTTACCTATCTCCTACTTTTGTCCATCTATCTAATTAGCAATTTATCTATCTATCTATCTATCTACCTCTCCCAATATCTTCCTATCTAAATAGCTATTTAGTTTTATCCCTCTCTTTATCTTCCTATCTCCTTCTCTTCCGCTATCCATCAGTATAGCTATTTATCTTTACTTATCTGTCTACCTTTCCCTCTGTGTATTTATTTATCTTTATCTCTGTTTCTCCCTCTGTTTATCTATCTATATATTTATTTAACATTATTTATCTATTTATCTCCATATCTGTTTATCTCTGCTTCTGTTTAGCTATGTATCTATATATCTATTTATCTTTATCGTCTGTCTGTCTACCTCTTTATTTATCTCTCTATCTACCTGTGTATTTTTTGTTTGAATTCTCTTTCATGAAGGTTTTAACTCTGTTTATAGTTTTATGCTTTATAATTATATTCAGTTTATATTGATGAACATTCGTTGGAGAAAAACTTGCTTCTGACATGATAGTGCGCATTTGTATTCATTTCCTTACTCAATTTTTGTCTTTGCTCTCCCTTCTTTGTTTTCTAATTAAATTTCCCTTTTAATTCATCACACACACACACACACACACACACACACCACACACACACACATATATATATATATATATATATATATATATATGTATATATATATGTATATATATATATATATATATATATATATATATATATATATATATAATAATATATATATATATATATATATATAGGCAGTGTATATATCAAAGTAAATTTGGAAAATAAGTTTCTCTCTCTCTCTCTCTCTCTCTCTCTCTCTCTCTCTCTCTCTCTCTCTCTCTCTCCGAAAAATGGCAAATGCCGTTTAACTTGGGTAAATGCAAAGTGATGCACATTGGCTACGCCAATCCCAAGTCGGACTACTCGATGTTGGGTAGTAATATCGAGGTGACTGATTTAGAAAAGGACTTGGGTGTGCTAATTAGCAGCGACCTTAAGTTTACGAAACAGTGTGTAGAGGTGGAAAAGAAAGCCCAGAAACTATTGGGTTATATCAGGAGGCAATTTCAGTTTCGGAACAAGGAGATTGTGCTCTCACTGTACAATTCCCTTGTTCGGCCGCACCTGGAGTATGCTGTGCAGTTCTGGTCGCCCACCCTCAGGAAAGATATTGTGAGGCTGGAACGAGTGCAGGCGAGGGCCACAAAGTTAATCCCTTCCGTTAGGCATATGGGCTACAATCGACGGTTACGCGCCCTGAACTTGTTTTCGCTTGAAACTCGGAGGCTGCGCGGTCAACTGATCGAGGTTTTCAAGCTCTTACGCGGGTTCAACGATGTCGATTTTACAAGTATGTTTAGTTTAAATGATAACCCAACTCGCAACAATGGTTGGAAGTTGGATTTGAAACGGTTTAGGACTAGTGTGTGTGGGAATTACTTTACGTATAAGATCTGTGACACATGGAACAGGTTACCTTCGGAAGTTGTGAAAAGTTCCTCTGTGGATCAGTTCAAGAAAAGGGTAGACGAAATCTTGCACACTATTTGAGTGTGTAAAGACATTTAGGACCTCAGTCTGCGGGAAATTTCTTTTCCTATGAAATAGTTAATATCTGGAACCAACTTCCCTCAGAGGTTGTTTCCAGTCAAAGTGTAAATGTGTTTAAAAATAGGCTAGACAAAGTACTGAATACTCTCATGTGAGCAAACTAAATATAGAGCTATTTATATATTCTCCACTTTCCTGTAAAATTTCCTTGGCTACTTTTCCAGGGTCAAGGTATTTTCTTCAACCTTTTTCCGTACCTGCCTCTGGCAGGGAGGGAGCGGAGGGTGGGGAGAGAGCCTTCTACTTTTCTATCCAGTTTTCTACTACTGCTAGGATAGTTGAAAGAAAAATAAACTTACAAAATTTTCCCTGGCACCCGTTGCTATTGGTACCTCCTCGGTATGGGCCGCAAGGCCTTTTGAGGTACTTCTTTTCCTTGTAACTCCTTGTAACTCTCTCTCTCTCTCTCTCTCTCTCTCTCTCTCTCTCTCTCTCTCTCTCTCCCATATCTATTTGGAGAGGTCCTTATTTCTACGAGCTACTTCGGATCAGGGATTTGCATAACCTGTCCTTGGCAAATACAAAGCGAACGACTGCAATTAATTTCGATAAATTGGCTTTGATTAGAAGAAGAATTTCCTCATTTCAGTCAATACAAACAACAAAAGCAGAAACGATAATATGATGGATGGACCACGTTTAAGGCGAAAGGAAATGCTCTACGGAGGTTATCGGGATGCTCGAAGCACGTTATTGTTAAGGATGACGATTCTGTGATTGATGAAAGTTGTATTTAAGCGTTGTTTAGAATTAACGCTTAACGGATAACTTCAAAAAGAGTATCATTATACAATGAGCAAAAAACGCAATGTTTTTAAAACTTTCTTAAAAGTGATGAGTTAAAATTAAATTGCTGGGGAGTCTAAATAGTTCTTATGCAAGGTAAATTATTTTTAATTTACTAGTGGGTACAATGCTACTATTTTAATTAACATTTGAGTTGTGTATTTTGGATCACCTGAAGATCAGGACCCCCAGCCTTCGTTAGTTAGTCTTATAAGGCTAACTAACGAAAATATCACGAATTAACCTAACCAATCGTTAGGTCAACTGTACGCCCTTGACGATTGGTTGGTACTTGTAGGTTATCTCCCCCCCACCAATTTTGACAGAATATTTTCGTTAAAACTAACTAAAATATCACGACTTAACCTAACCAATTATCAAGGGCGTACAGTTGATCTATTATTAATTATAACATTGTTTGTTTCTGGAATAGTATTTACTATTTACTAATAGATCAACTGTACGCCCTTGATAATTGGTTAGGTTAAGTCGTGATATTTTCGTTAGTTTTAACAAAAATATTCTATCAAAATCGGTGGGGGGGGGGGAGATAACCTACAAGTACCGATTGGTTAGGTTAAGTCGTAATATTTTCGTTAGTTAGCCTTATAAAGCTAACTAAAGAAGGTTGGGGGCCCTGATCTTCAGGTGATCTTATATTTTTACTTTTTTATAGTTGGCCTACTGTAAATTGAAAATCGTCTACCTTCCATAGGAGCTATTTGGAATACCCAAGTTAGTTAATTTCAACTCACCAGTTTTGGGAGTGAAGAAAATAAAACACTAATAAAAAAATAAATATTAAATTAATTATGAATCATATAAATTTTGGAGTATGCCTTTATTAAATCATAAATTTTGACACTTAAGCTTCTGGCTTTACCGGATCCTTAATATCGTCTTTAACACTAGTGGGGGTTGTTTTGAAAATAATAAAATATGCCTAAAAAATCAACAATATTTATAAACTGAATCAATGCAAGTAGAAATAAAACTCAGCACAAGATACTTTGAAGCAATTTATTTGCTTCTTATATGAAAATATAGGAAAGGAATATTGAAGTTATTTTAAAAAGTATTTCCTGAAAAAAAATATAAAAAGGAAAAATAGGACAAGCATTATGGGAGAAAGTATAAAAAAAGGAAAAACTACGATAATTTCTAAAATTTGAGCATGGGGAACTTTAAACTAAAATGTGAAATTCATTTTTCTCAATTATGTCGTACATGTATGAACTTCACCATATTATTTTACTAATTCCACTTTTATTTAACCTACGTCATTATATATGGTCTTCCTCTTCTCCACAGTTAACTAACTTTTTCCTTATCGTTTTTTTCTCAATTCTACTAATTTCGTGTATGTATGGAATTTACTATAATTTTTATGATTTCTTCTTTATTCTCACTACATTCTTTATAAGGCCTTTCCTCTTCTCCACATCTAACCACTCTTTTCCTCTACATCTTTTTTTTCTTAATCTTCTTCAGTCAAGGGCATCCGCTCCCCCCTCCTCCCTCCCCCATTACGTTTCCTCAAACACGTATTCTCTCTACACTAATGAAATTATGAGATGAGAATTACAACTCATATTTTGCTTAATTTTTAAAAACAGATTCGTATTATTGGGTTTGCTCCGTCCTTTCTAAATACAGTAAATACCCTCCCCTTCAGAAGAATACCTCCTCCCTCCTCAAAAAGCTAATGGTACGGTTTGAATTTAGTTAAAATTAGGAAAAGAATTGAATTTTCTTCTTTGTAAATTAGATTATGGATGTATATACTTTTCACTGCAGTTTGTTATATTTACGTTTTATTTTACTGTGTTTTGAGGTGCAGATGTTGTTGTTGTTGGTGGTGGTGTTGTTATTGTATGGGAAAGATTAGGTTATAGCGTCGTTTTACTTTACTCATTTTGCGTTACTGTTATGAATATTGTGTGAGATTATATATTCATTCATACACTTCTGTTTGGAGGAAAAAAGTATTTTCATAACGTTTTCATAACATTTTCATAAGAGATTTCATAATTTCAGAAAAAAAACTGGGTGAATGTAGTATGTACATAAAATAAAATAATCAACTTGAAGCTGGTAATTATTTAGGTTAATGCCCGTGTTGCGGGCATCCGTTGGTATCTGGTATATCGCAAATATCAACATCGTCGACCCAACTGATGTTTGCTTGCTATGGTTACAAAATGAGAATGATGTAATTATTACTTTACTAGTCATAAAAATACTTTACTTTCCAAATTTTAATTAGTATGACATCCAGAATTTACTGCATACCCACGAATAAGAAAGTGTAGACGATACGAAAACCTTGTAAATGTTCTGAATACCCATAACTCAAAATAATAAAGTAAAACTTACAATATCCGCGATTAGGTAATTGAGACTCGCTTACTAAATCCATAATGAGGCGCTTACGATAGCCGCGATTTGTATTGTCATGCATATTTTTTATTTTAAGTATTACTCATTACTCTACTTTTAACACTTAATCTTGTCGTTACGTTCCCATGTATTTTTAGTAAGAGTTTAAGGTATCCACGAGATTAAGATAGCCGAATTGGATATCCGCCCCATTATCGCGGATATCTTAAGCCTTACTGTATAATGTTTTAAAAGAGTTCGGTTCTATGACCTAATGAGACAATTTAAGTCAAAATTTATGGCCAATGAATTTCGCTATTTTTCAGCTAAGTTATAAAGGTACCAAAATATAACAGTATGAGGTCTTCCCAGGAAGAAATGGCTAAACGACAAAAGTAAAAAAATTCAGAACGTTTAATTACGTTTTCTGGTGTTTTATACTTATGTCTCTAGCCACTTGTTCCTGGGAGGGCCTCATATTCAAACTGAAATATCTCCAAAACAAGTTAATGGTAATAATCTCTCAAAGATAATAACAATGTTTAATCTTGCGATACATTTCATTGTTTGTAAACTATTTCATATTTAGTAACAGTTCACCTTTAGTTAATTAATTAATTAACACAAATTTAAATTCCTTTCCTTTTGAAAAATTACGATTTGTTTCTTTTTTACTAAGATCCAGCAATAAACAATACTTGATTAGAAACAATAACAAGAATTATTTGATATGAAAAAGCATTCTCCAATATTAAAGTTTCTGTCATCCAGAATGAAAAATATGACTTTCGTAACAGTTTAATTTTACTTCTTGAAAAGGGGATTTAATTTATGAATAAATTTATTGAAATTATTAAGGAAATAACGTGAAATTTTTTATTATATTAATATTAATAATAATAATATTATTAGTATTAATATTATTAGTATGTACTATTATTATTAAAATGAAAATTGTAAATAAATCTACGGAGTTTACAACTTGTGTTTAATTAGGTAAATCAGTATAAAGTTTATCGGGGTTGGGGTTGAAATATTTATATTAATAGATTTTCTACTAAAAAAAAATCATAAGAAAAATTTAGAAATACATAGTGATTTCGTGGACTCCATTTGGCCCCTGGACTGCATTTTGGTTAAGACAATTAGATAGATAATTGCTTTAATTTGTTGCATTACTCGTAGTTTTAAAAACCGTCTGCATAGGAGTTAGAGCCATTGAAGATTTTCTGAAGTTCATGTAAAATGTTCGCTGCCAAGCTTAAATGTGCCGCAGCGACCGTAGCAAGGACATTCTGTTTACATGCAACAAATTATGTAGTCACGTAAGAAAGTGGCGTGGCGCTCTTAACCTCCTCTTTAGTGTGATATTATCTTGTTTGTACTGTCGCATAGGCTACAGAATTTAATATGATTTGTTAATGAATTTGATTGTTGAATGAAATGTTAAAAAGTTGATCATTGTGGATAACGATTATTTATTTCAAAACAAAGACGGAAGAGAGAGAATTGTGGGCGTTTTAACAACGTATATCGATCATGTAGGTACATTTCTTACCTGCTCTCTCTCTCTCTCTCTCTCTCTCTCTCTCTCTCTCTCTCTCTCTCTCTCTCGTAGGTTAAATAAACAATAAATTAAAAGCCTCATTCGTAAATTACAAAGCCAAAATTAATAAACGGTATAAGGAAAAACGCTGTGTTCATTTCGTCGTTCTAGTTTCTTGTTTGTTTTTATAACAGGATATTCACGATGTAGTTTTCAGTGAATCAGAGAAATTGTTAATCAAAGTCCTGTATGAAGAGAAAATTTAATCCATGAGCCAAATCATACACAAGTATCCAAACAATGGCTGGTAAAAAAAAGTTCTGTAAAGCCTGCAGTCTGCAGGATCTACAAGTAGTAATGCGGGACCCCTGATAGTTGCTGGCCACGTTCTGCTCACATAGCAGAAAACATCACTGTTGTCGGTAGCTGATTTGCGTTAAAAAAAAAGTACCAGGCTCCAGCAAGAGGGTACGATGAATCTTCTGGCTTAGATCTGTGCAGACGATATCAAAATTTATCTAACCTTGAAGAAAGTAAGGATTCATAGACTTGCGGTATAGCAATGAACGAAACACGTTGAACAAATGTAAACGCCTGTTCAAAAGTTTTCGCATAGAAAAGTCTGTCAAAAGAGAAGTGTTTTTACAGTTGAAAAGCCCAAAACACTCGAAGTGACTGTGTTAACGCTTGTGTAGACAAAAAAGCAGAGATGTTATACGTATGGTTTTAGAGTGAAAGGTTGTATTTCATAGCTGTAATAGGTGTTGTCGTTTTCTGATTTTAAATTCATTAAAAGAGGCGTGAAAATCAATTTAAAAATTCTACTGTGAATACGTTTTATTCTGCATCGAAGATCAGATGCCAGACTTCACTTTCATGCAAAATGAGGCACTGGCGCAAAGTTTTTAAATCACTATTGATTCTCTACAGAGAAATTGCCCACACTTCATTGAACCCGTTTTACCACCAAACAGTCCAAATTTGAATCTTGTTGATTATTTGGAAAACATAGAGAAAATAGTGTACCGTTGAGCCAGAATCAACAGTGTGCAAACATTTAAAGAGAAAACAGCAACATGGCTGGAGCAGCAAGGTCAATTCCCCATCTAAGGTGAAACTTCCGAGTGGCGCGAGAGGCACCAAGTTGTTGAAGCTGATGATGGCCAACCTTCGCAAAAACAATTGCATCACCCTAAAATCTTTTCTATGTTTTGGCTCCTTGACTTACGTCACTGTGAGAGAGTATTACATGACATTAAATTTATATCTATGAGGTTCCTTCATTTATTTCCCCTATAGACATTAAAAGAAAGCACCAGGAAAACTAATTACAAAATATACAGTATACTTTGACCAAAAGTGTTGCATCACTTTTAAATATACTGTACCTACCATGAAATTGCAAAAATTGAAAAAGTATAACATATTAAAACTATTATAGCAAATAAGTCCTATTAATTACACCAAATCTTTCTGAGGACATTCTCAAACCCTGACAAGTGTTGCTAAATTCATTATCATTACTCAAAATACAACAGTGATGTTATAGGTAATTTCTGTTAATACCTCTTTCTTGTGTCCCATCCGGCTTAGAAGCCGGGTCGGGTCTCCCAGATGGCATCTTCGCTCCAGGTTCTTCTCGTTTGTCACCTCCCTCCTCTGGACCAGGAAGGGAAGGTGCGTCAGTTCGCCCGTACGCTGTATGAGCCATCATCATCGAGTTTCTTGGCAAATAAAGCAACCGGTCTGCCATCCCTCTGCTGCTTTATACACACACACACACACACACACACACACACACACACACATATATATATATATATATATATATATATATATATATATATATTATATTATAATAATAATAATACTGTAATAATAAGGAAGTATGTTTTCTAATTTACAATTTGAAATCAAGTTCTCAGATTTCATTTGAACAGAAAAGTTTACTTTGATCGCTTTGATTGTAATTAATATCGTTGTTTCTGAGATTCAAATCACGTGACTAATAATCCTTATTACATTTTTACTACGTTTGAAGATCCTTAATTGCTAACTGACTAAAAATAATGTCCCTTTTCAGTTTCTCTAAGACTCTTTTCCTCTCCTCTCTTGGTAACACGCACGAAGTTTACACAGACGTTCCTTCAAGGTTTTGTTAAAATTGTCCATTTGTTCTTTCTCTGTTTGTAATTGTTTAAGTCCTTCGTTGTCTCCCGCTACCATTCCTCGAATCTTTTCCATCGCCGCCTTCACCTGTTCGATTTCTTTCATCAAAGTGTTAAGATCGCCAAGATTCTCTTTCTCGGCCGCCATACTTTCCATTTGTTTCCGTTGCATTTTTACCGACGTAAAAAGTTCGCAGAAACATTATTTTAATTTGTCCTCCTCTTGTTTGCAGTCACCCAGTTGTTTGCTCGAATGTTCCAGAGATTGTTTGGCACAAATGACGACAGATTTTTCTTTTTTATTTATTTCTTTCCAACGCTCTTCTTCTTCTTCTTAGGCTTTCTATAAGCATTCTCTAGATTAATTTGTAGCTTTTATCTCTTCTTTAAGTTGATCGTTGCTGGTTTTGCAATTTTTTTGGAGAACTTATAACTTATTTCCTAAATTATTTTGAATCTGGGAAAAACACTTGATTTCCTCTTTCCACTTCATTGGTTGGTTGGTTTGCTCATTGTATCAGTTGCTCGGAGACACATTTGGTATCTTCTCACCTTTTCACAGAGTTCTTTTATCTCCTATTTTTGTTTTTTAATAACGCAATTAACATCTTTCTTTTCATTTTCGACTAACTGAAGTCCTGTTTTATGGATTTAATAGTCGTTAGCCCAGTTTCTCTCAAAGACTTTAAATTGCCGTTGAAATGTTTGACCTCTTCATTGTTTCCTGCAACATCCTTCTTCACCTACATCAGCTTCTCCAATTCTTCCTCCAGTGACTTCTTCAGCTGATTGCTCTAGTAATAAGATAATAATGTCAAACTGCGTAAGGTACAATAAGTATTTACAGTTTTAGAGTAAACTTGTTCAGTATTTATAATTATTATTATTACATATATATATATATATATATATATAAAATTTTCTTGTCCATGAAGATGTGAATATATCACGAAAGCGCTCTGATTTCGTGTTTCTTTTTCCTTTTACCCTGTGGTTGTTTGCTTATATACAGGGTGTCCCAATAAAATGTTTACACATCATATTAACATATATATATATATCAACATGCACACTTTAGATGATAGTAATATGCGCTGATGTATTAGTATATTTATAGTACTTAGTAATAGTAGTATAGTAGTATAGTAATGGTATATTGTACTTAAATAACAGTAGTATCCCTTGTTACAGGAAATGGAGGCATTGCAGTTATCGTTTGAGCAACGTAAGTGGATTCTGAAGCACTACTGGAAGACGGAGAATGTGGCTGAGGCACAGAGACATTGGAGAAATGAGTTTGGAACATTACCACCATCACGCGTAACAATTACAAGATTACGTGATAAGTTTGAGACTGACGGAACAGTGCAAAACGTTAACAAAGGCCGATCTGGAAGACGTCACACTTCAGCTGACAATGAAAGTGTTGAGACCGTGTTACAGGCCTTCACAAACTCTCCAAATAAGTCTACAAGGCAATATTCTCGTGAGACTGGTGTTTCTAAATCCAGCGTTTATCGCATTTTGCGACGTAAAAAGTGGAAACCGTACATACCTAGACTGCTCCATGCAATGAATGAGGACGATCCAGATCGTCGAAAATAATTTTGTGAGTGGTTTTTGCACATGTGTGATGAAAAACAATCTTTTCCTGATTTCATTGTTTGGACATTTTGAATATTTAAAACATTAATGTAAGCAGCACAACCATGAAGGTATTGATGCTGTTGGTTGATATTTCGAACATTTAAACATTAAAGAAGCCTATTTGCTATCTACTTACTATCCGCCTATTTTGCTTACTGATATATATGTTAACATGATGTGTGTAAACATTTTTTAGGGACACTCGGTATATATATATATATATATGTGTGTGTGTGTGTGTGTGTGTGTGTGTGTGTTATCATATTATTATTACTAGCTAAACAGTAATTGGAGGTGGGCTGGAGCACAGATATGATAACAGTTACTTTCATCGTCCCAAAAAGTAAAGTGTTTTGATTCTTTACTAAGGCAATATATCTATATACAGAGGATTGACAAAAGTAAAAAGACACCTGTTTTTCATACTATTTGATTTCATAACATTGGATGACAAAAAAGGACTTATTTTTTGTCACGTGAAAAAAAATGGGTGGATCTTTGGGGTTTTATACCGCTGAGTTAAAATAATTACCTCAGAATTTGTCTATCACCCACCAATATTGAGTGAATCGAAAATGAAATTTGGACTAATTTATGGACGTAATAGGAATATCAAAGTAGAAAATGCATATTGAATTCGCCTAAAAATGTAGCTACTGATGATTTACGCTTGTATTTCCCCTCTGGGCCATCCCTTGACATTGTCCAGCACTAGTCAGCCAACATGCTGGGGCTCCACTTGCCCTGGTATCTTTTCCATCGTGGATATTTGTTGATGAAAGCGTTCCCCATGTTCATCACTAACATCGCCTAAGTTTGTTGGGAAGAAGTCGAGATGTGAGTCAAGAAAATGAATTTTCAACATGTTGCACTCCATGACTTTGTAGGCCTTGAGAAGTTCTTCGACAAGTGACTCGTAATTTTCGGCCTTGAAGTTTCCGAGGGAATTTGTGGTCACTGCTTTAAATGCTCTCCAAGCTGCTCCTTCAACTTCACTTAAAGTTTCATCAAACGCGTTGTCTCTCATGATTTCTCTAATTTGTGGGCCCACAAATATTCCTTCTTTGATTTTGACCTCGCTGATCCTCGGAAATTTCTGTTTTGAGTAGAGAAACCCATTACCATTTTGACCCATAGCCTTAACAAAATTTTTCATTAAACCAAGTTTAATATGTAGTGGTGGCAAAAAAAAACATTTTTGGGGGGATTAACCAGAGGTGAACTGGTGACATTTTTATGCCCTGGAATCAACGCTTGTCGAGTTGGCCATTGTTTCTTTGAGTAATGGCTTTCCCGTGCTCGGCTGTCCCATTCACAGAGGAAACAACAGAATTTCGTATAACCCAGTTGTAAACCAAGGAGAAATGCAATCACTTTCAAGTCTCTACAGATATGCCAAGAGTATTTATCATATTGGATATGTTTCACAAGCAAGTGCATATTGTCGTATGATTCCTTCATATGAACGGCATGTGCTATTGGAATTGAAGGGTATTTATTTCCATTATGGATAACAGCTTTCAAACTCAGCTTCGAGGAATCAATAAATAGGCGCCATTCGTTTGGATCATGTTGTTGGCCAAGGATTTCCATGAGAGAGTCCACATTATTACAGTATACTAAATTGCCTTCCTGAGAAAAAAAGGGTAGAAAGTCTCTTTGACTCTTGCGGTAAAAATATATCTTAGTGCCTTTTTCTAGAAGATTCCAACCTTTCAATCTGGAAGCCAAAAGTTCAGATTGATCTTTTGACAATTTCAGGTCACAGACAAGATCGCTCAGGTCTGCTTGAGATATTAAGTGAAGCTCTGTCGATGAACAAGATGGTTCAAATATTGGATCAGCATCGTCTGTCAGTGAACCATGTTGAGCTTCGTCATTACATTGTACATCAGTTTCATTTACATCATCTAAACTCCACGTTTCCGGTGGCCTTGGAACTGGCAAATGTTTTTTATGTAAAACAGGCCTTATGGCTGATGGTAAATTTGAGTATTGTACCGTAAGTTTAGATTTTGCAGTAATGCCTAGTATATTTGTTAAGCAGAAATAAAATCGGTTAAATGGTCTTTCGGTTCTCTCCATATCATCGGAACAGCAAACAGCTTTTGACGAGACCCATTTACAGTAGTTAGCCTGTCAGAAGTCTTAAACACGTAATGCAGCATATATGAGGTGCCCACGTCTTGTCCTGATCCCCTACCTTGCAACCAAAGTAAAGTTCGTATGCTTTTTTGACGAGAGGGGTGAAATTTCGCCTTTGAGATTTAAAAGTTAACTCTCTGCACACATAACAGAAGCAGTTTGGATGGTTGACACACTTACGTGGCATTCTTTCATGAAACAATACGAACGCACTGACACAAAAAATTATTAAGGAAAACCACGAATGAAATGCACGATGTTCACTGAGCAAAATCAAGTGAGTAACTGACAAATTAAAGTCAACAGTGACGTGCGGCAACTTATAAGCAGAGGAGGAGCAAGAAGGAACCCGCCCTCTTCCTATTCTGACTCAAACCCTAAGTATGATAATATAAATTCGTGTGTCACTCTAAAACTGCGGGTGATAGGAAAATTCTGTTTTAATTTCCATAATCAACGTAAACATTACATATAGTTCAAGTAAAAATATCTCTATGACTAAAACTTTGTTGACCAATGTAATAAAAGTTAAAAAGTAATAACAGATTTAGTGAATCAAAATATTTTAGAATCGTGTTGCCTTTTCTTTTGCATTATGTAAAGCTCACATACGTTCTGGCTTTCCATTGATAAGCTTCGCCATTTGATCTTGAAAACGACCATCGTGATATCTCTTTATTTTTGTCAACTCTTTGTGTATTTGTGTATATATATATATATATATATATATATATATATATATATAAATTATATATAATGGGTCACTCCAGGGTTGCCAATTTATAGTGGCCTACGGATCACCGATTTGATGTGGCTAAGAAAGTAGGCTTACTATAATTTATAAAAGATATTGAAATGAAATTAGGGTCACCAGTTTGGGGGTGACAGCCCAAACAAACAATATTTAATAAGGAGAGAGAAATTACTTTGTTGTTTTGTGTTTAATTAGGAAAATAAATCAATTATTTTTTCACAGCGATTAACGGTTCAGTGAAGGTATTTATAGTGATTAGCATAGTATAAATGCCGTTATGTAATTGTTAAACATGACTGATTCTTAGCAATAAGGAATGATTATACCGTCTAATTGTTAAGTGAATACACTAATTCAGATAGGCTAATGAGATATGCGGAGGTGAACACAGAATAAATAATGAAGCCTATTGATAACTGAAATAATGAAAGTACGGTATGGCACAGTATATGGATTAGGTCGGAAAAATTAAATGCATTAAAGTGGCACATAAACAAACGGATGCAAAATAAATGAGTTATATGAAAGAACACAATAACAGGGTGATACAACACTACGGTATTGTTACAACACTTCAATAGGTCTACTGCGGTCTTAATGAGAGAGTGAGTTTGAACGGTAATGGAACACTTTTAGGGCCTACGTGATTAGGCAGAGCTTGCGGAAGCACGACGTAACAAAAACACTGTAGGCCGAGTAAGGGCCGAAGAGGCTTACCGAGATGATGAGTAAGTCTGGAGATTGAAGACCTACGTGAAGAGTTGACCGTATTGCGTTTCGCCGTAAATGACCTTGGAGACTGTAGGCCTAGGTGAAAGGTTGACCGTATTGTGTTTCGCCGTATGTGACTTTGGAGACTGTAGAAGGCCTACGTGATGGAGGATGTGCTGAGGGCCTGGGCTTCGAAGGACTGGCCTTACCAGCTAGAGGAGGAGTGTTGAGGGCCGGTAGAGACTTGTTGCGAAGGGGCCAACGGAAAACGCCTACATCAGTGATGATGTTTCTTGCAGGAGGGAATTGTAGAGTCACCTCAAGTGTTGCTTCGTTTCTTGTATGGGTGAAGTGTGACTTGAAGGACTGAGGCCGGCTGAGGTCGAAGCGGCGCTACGTGAGGTGAGATTCACGAGAAGTAAAGAGCGGAGTGAGATTTGTGGCTTGTAGCCTACTAGAAGGTTTACGGACCTGGGCTTCGAAGGATTGCTTCTGCAGACGGACTGGCCTTACTTGATGATAGACTTCGTGAATGCTCGACCGGATCCTTAAGGAACAGCAGGCCGCTCTCCGGTCTTCGCCGGAGAGCGGGTGTCTTGACGAGTTGTGCTACTGACGAAGGTGCTGAGAGTGAGACGTGACGACCAAGACGAGAAAATGGCAAGTGAGAAGTGAGAATGATTTGAGGAAGAAACTGCATTTTATAGGCTTTGGTGACGTCCTTTGGTTCCCTGTGGGCCTGTTTCATGCCCACGTGTTATATCCTTTGTTTTGATTCTATGATGTTTGAGAATGGCGGGGAAGGAATGGCTTTGTTTGACCTCTACACACACACACACATATATATATATATATATATATATATATATATATATATATATATATATATAATATATATACAGGGTGTCCCATAAGTCCGGCATCATAGGATAAATTCATATTTTTCTATTTCTACAAACCATAATTCATATTTTTCTCTTTCTACAGGCCATAATGTCTGTGAGCAAGGAAGAACGAATCCAGATAATTCTACTCATAGGAAATCGGAGTCAAAGAGAGGCCGCTGCTGAATTTAACAGACTGCCTCCAGACCGCGAGCCAAAGACACAGAGTTGTGTTAGCAGACTTGTTGCAAAGTTTAAGGAAACAGGATCCGTAGAAGATAAACCACGCAGTGGACCTTCAAGGAGGTCCACTGACGATGATACAGCGACTGCTATCCTGGCTCATTTTAACAGAAGTCCCAATAAGTCTCTTCGGCGATTGTCCGTCGAGACAGGAGTATCGAAAAGTATCATCCATCGCATTCTTCAGGCTCACAAATGGCATCCATATAAACTTCAGATCCTACAGAAATTAAGCGAAGATGATCCCGACCGGCGGATAGAATTTTGTGAATGGGCTACGAAACAATACATATTGAGCACGTTCTGTAAATAAAAGCTTTTGTTTTGCCTTTTTTTATTATTTTTCCTATGATGCCGGACTTATAGGACACCCTGTGTATATATATATATATATATATGTGTGTGTGTGTGTGTGTGTGTGTGTGTGTGATACAACCTGCAAAAAAGTTAAAAACGTTTCTGAGCGCTTTCGTTTCTTACAAAACCTTCTCAAGGACGAAAGCGCTTGAAATTTTTTTTTTTTTTTTTCCCTGTGGGCTGTATCACATTTATTAAAGTTCTCGTGAAAATCGTGAATTATTATTCCCCACACATTTACAGTATATCACGATAATAAGTGCAGAAAGTGGAAAAAAATAAATCTTTCGTCTTTCATTCCTCTTTTGGCAAATGTCTCCATTAGCTTAGCGAATGCCATCACAGCCTTAAGACATCTCATTAAAGACTATTTTTCTTTCCTTCAGGATTTGTCCAAAAATGAATACGATAATTCTGTCAGATATAAAATGCAAATTTGACGTCATTAATTTTCTGATAATTTTTGTATGGAACTTTTTTATATGTATATAATAATAATAATTACAGTATAAATAGTATTAAGAATTTGTTTATCGATTACGTGTAATGCAGACGTATATTATTTATTTATATATGTGTACAGTATATACATACGACACATCATTATTTTCACGGAACATTGGAGGTTTTTTAGATGTACTCGTAATTTCGGCTGGCTAACTAGGGTAAGTAAGCTATTATCGAATTTATAGTAAAAGACGCTTATTTTAAAGCGTTATTTCAAAATAAAGAGTAATGTGGAAGTGCAATGTGGTTTTAAAGCACAATTTTCAGATCTGCAATAAAGATGCAAGTGAAGAAACCCGCAAAACAGTTTGAAAAGTCGTGTTTGTCGGTCGAAAGAAAATCATGTGGACTCCGGAAAATGTCCCATGCGTGTAAGAAGCATTACTACGAACCCTCATAAGTCAGTGAAACGATTCTCACAGCAACTCTCTTTAAAACACTCATCCCTGCAGACCATCATTAGAAAGGACATGAAGCAGTTTCCTTACAGTGCTAGTGCCAAAGTTCGACGAGTAGACTTTTGTGGATCATTCTTGCAATTTAATGAAAGAAATCCTGGTCACTCACACCGTGTGGTTCACAGGCAAAACAAACAAAACACGCAAGTATAAGCATCCGAGAGTCCACATGAGGTCACTGAAAGACTTTTCTGTCTTTGCAGCCACCATATAGTGTGCTGTGTCAAGCGCAGCGATTATTTGCCCTAATTTTCTTGAAGATACGGTGAATAACCGAATGCTACCTTAAGCTCCTTCAGGAAAATTTCATCCCTTTTCTGCAAGGAATGGGGTATAAATTTGAGTTCACTTTTGAGTACACATCATTTTCAAATTGATGAAGCAAGCCCATACACGGCAAATGTAGTGCTGGGTTACCTCTCTGAACACTTCACTGAATAAACTTAAATTGATTTCCTGGGCGTTTTCGGTGTGAATGTTCTTGGTTACCCCACACTCCTGACGTCAATCCATGCAATTTCTTTCTATGGAGATTCCTCAAGGACAATGTGTACACAATTCTAGAACTAAAAGCGAAAATCACATCGGTCATGGAGAGCACCTCTTGCCAGACGTACAGAAAAATTTAAAGAACGTCTTTGAAGGATTCTTAACTCAGAGTGTCACACTGAGCATCTGTTTACGAGGAAAACCTCCAAAACTCCGTGAAAAACATGTGTCAAAAAATTGGTCATGTGCTGTACTTTGTAACAGATAAATTAAACAAAATAGAGCGTTATTTTTCAGTACCTTGTTTGTACATGTATATAGTATACCATCGCTTTATGTTGGGGTTACGTCCTGATAGAACCCCGGGTTATAAGAAGCCACGTTAAGTGAACTTAACTTAACTTATCGGAAAGGCGTACTTACGTTCCAAGTCGTCCTAGTCGTCGTCGTCGTCGTCGTCGTCAAAATTGTATATCTCCCAAAACAGACGTTCCTAGATATACAGTCCTGGTAAAAGGTTTGGAAACACCTATACATTTTATGTAATTTCTCCTTATTAACCAATAGAATTATTTTAGTAGACTAATGTCTGTTCCTATAAATAAACCATTGTTCTAAATGTACAAAATTTAGTAATTTAGATTATTTAACCCGACCATATTTCGTTATTTTACATTAATCAGGTTTTAGTTCTAAAATAGAAAATAAAAAACCTGATTAATATAACAAAATAACGAAATATGATTGGGTTAAATAATCTAAATTACTAAATTTTGTACATTTAGAACAATAGTCTATTTATAGGAACAGACATTAGTCTACTAAAATAATTCTATTGGTTAATAAGGAGAAATTACAGTGCATAAATTGTACAGGTGTTTCCAAACTTTTTACTAGTACTGTGTACCCGACCATGGATATACACCCGACCATGCTACTATTTTGGGAATGGTGTTGCAGTTCCCTCCACCATCTCATCGTCCGACATTTCTTCGATGGAAGACGAAGAGGAGGCAGCAGCAGCAGCAGCAGCAGCAGTGGTGGCGTAGAAGGAAGAGGGGCAAATCATACACACCGCGAGATGCGCCTTCCTCGCGACCGCGAAATTTTCTTTCAGCGCGAGCCGTGTTATATCGAATCTTACGGTGTTATATAGAATTTTGTGACACATTTCCAACCTTGCAACGCGAAACTGCGTAAAGTGAGGGTTTACTGTGGATTCAAGATATAGTTTTAAAATCCATAGAATTAATTATACGTTAACCCCTTAGAGAATTCAAATTACCAACATGTACAGTTGTGCAGAGAAGTCCTGTCCCTATTCCGTTCTACAGTAATACAGGGATTCTCAGGAACTATTTCTTGAGCGCGGCTGCCCAATCACAATGACAAAGTTAATACGGCTTCTATACTCAAACCCGAATCTATATCATTAAAAAGGGGAGCCAAACGCGATATTTTTAATTTGTTGTGGATTAAAATTTCAAATATTCTATTCCATTTTCCCATTATATTTCTGAAAGGTGAAATGCTATATAGAGTAAATTCATTCATATACAGATATGATCAGAGTTATATTAGTTTATTTAGACATACCATTTTATATATATATATATATATATATATATATATAATATATATATATATATATATACATATACAGGGTGTCCCAAAAAAACTATATACTCTTTATAGTATCATATATTTTATAATTTAAAAAAAAAAAATAAATATATTGTTATAGCAATTGCCAATGAAAGGTAAATTAGTAATCTAAGTGATCAAAATGTTATAGCGAGTTGTTTGCATATAAAATTTAATTAACTACGCCAAGTGCTCAAATGTTCTCCGGCGGCATGAATGCATTTTTGAATGCGTCGACTAACTGATTCGCAGACATGGACTAATGTGGATGCTGTGATGGTCCCGCACTTTTCCCTAATTGCATCCTTAAGGTGTTCGAGTGTTGCGGGTCTTGTACCATAAACTGCATCCTTCAGGTAGCCCCACAAGTAAAAATCAAGTGGAGTCAAGTCCGGTGAAAGTGGAGGATTCTCCAAGGTTTTCAAGGTGCCTGGACACTCTACGTTTAAAAGGTTGGAGGTTATAGACAGGGGAAAAGGTGGCTTAAGGAAGGTCGTTCCAGAATCGACCGGTTAAATAAATGAAAGATTGAGAATACCTATTAACCATTACGTTAATTTGTTGGACAAAAAAGGAATGAAAATATGTAGAAAGTCTGGTATTGCGTACTCTCTTTAAAGGAGGAGACATGCAGTTAGAGTTCAGACGAGCACTATCCGTTATAATAGCGACTGTAAAGAAAGATTGAGGCAACATTGCTGCAAAAACAGAGGATCTGAAGACAGTCAGTAAGAGGTGAGGAATTGATGAGACGAAAATCCTTTGAGTCCACCCGGTCAAACGGAACACATGAGAAGCGTACTTCATACATGGGCGGACAAGACCCCAAGACAAAGGCAGCAACTGAGTGGGGTTGAAGAAACTGCGAAACCTGTACAGCGCATCCAACCTTTTAGAAGTTGTTTCAGAAAGAGAATATATGTGATCTTTTCAGGAAAGCTCACGAGAAAAGGAAACGCCAAGAATGTTAAGAGAAAAGAAAGAATTGAGTTATGTATTACTGAAGATAAGGGGATTGTCGTGTGGAAGACTGTGACGAGTAAACAGATGAAGAAACTGAGTGTTTGAGGCATTGAAAGCCACAAAGTTTTCTGTGCCCCAATCATAGATAGTAGAAAGATCAAAGGTCAAGTGAGCCATAACCGTCTCTCGGGAAGTATCGAGTGACTGTTGAGAGGGACAATTTGTGAATTAGGTGAAGTGGTGAAGGGTGGAATCATTGGCAAACGAGTGGATAGGACAGGAAATACGACTTAATAGATCAATGATAAATAAAAGGAAAAGAGTGGGTGATATGGAATACCACTTTTAACATCTTTAGGAGAAGAGCAGTGACCATCGACAACTGCAACTACAGATTGGCTAGAAAGGAAATCAGAGATAACGGCACAGATAGAAGGAAAAAAAAAGGAATGAGGGCAGTCAAGGATTTGTGCCAAACTCTGTCAAAACTTTTTGATATGTCTTCCGCAACAGCAAACTTTCCAATGAAATCCCGAAAGGATGATGACCAAGAGTCAAAGATATGAAGAAGATATATAGAGTAGGGCGGCTCGTTTTTACACTTTTTTCGATATTTGATTGGGGGTAGTGCGGAAAAGTTGCGATTTGGAGAGAAAATAGTGTGTAAAATTTTTTGATCTACGTCAATACCTTCCGGTGGCGGCGAGTCCTTAAAAATCGAAAAATAGGCCTAAAAACACAAAAATTTTATATAATTTTATATAATTTTTATATAATGTTCATTGTTCAATGACTGCTATTAATTTATTCAAGCCTATAATAGTGTTCTCAGGGTTGTTTGCACAGAAATATACCGGAATTAACATTTGTATAACATCTTGTTAAAACTTGCTTTAAATCAATATTTTGGATATTTTAACGGCTAAGACGCCACCGGAAGTTATTAACAGATTGTGCTGAAATTTTTATTGTTTATTTTGTAAGTCTTTAAAACCATTTTCCAATCTACCCCGTTAGGCCTATTTTTCGATTTTTAAGGACTCGCCGCCACCGGAAGGTATTGACGTAGATCAAAAAAATTGTACACACTTTATTTTCTCTCCAAATCGCAACTTTTCCGCACTACGCCCAATCAAATATCGAAAAAAGTGTAAAAACGAGCCGCCCTAATAGTGTTCATAAATTATTTTTGCAAATTCAAATAAAATTGAACTGAATTTATAAACATTTATCGACACTACATACATACATACATACATACATACAGTAGCGCTCGTAAATATTCGGAGAGAAATATTTCATTTGTATTCGTCTTTATCTTTTGTACCATGAATACGATAGTTATGAAAAGTTTACCGTTCGTTTGGAAAAATTTAACGAATAAAAATTTAGTTTAATTTGAACATATAATATAAAACATCAAAGAATTTAAGGAAAGTGCAAAAGTTTTCGTACATTTACTTACAAAATTATTTAATATTTTGTGTGTCCACCTTTTGCTTGAATGCCTTCACTGACTCGTTTTGGTTATTTTTCTACAAGGTTTCGACGTCTCAGTAAAAATTTTAGTTCATTCTTCTAAAGAAAATTGTTGCAGTTCATTCAGATTCGAAGAGTTTCTCTTCCGAACAGCTTCCGAGAAGCTCGAGATTCTTTTGTTGAAGCCATTTCATGGTGCTCTTTTATATTTTAGATCATTATCTTGTTGCAGTACCTACTTGCGACCCATTTGCAACTCCCGAACTGAAGGCAATACATTTTCTTCTAAAAGTTTCTTATATTTCTTCGAATTCAAGATTCCATTGACGACAACAAGCGTTCCTGTACAAAAAGCACTAAAGCATCCCCAAAGAAGCAAACTACCACCGCCATTAATCGTAGGAAGGGTGATTTTTCCTCGAATGCAGTATTTTATTTTCGCCGAGCATACCGTTCTCGTTGTTGCCGAATAATTCAATTTTTGTCTCGTCTGTCCAGAGAACTTTCTTCCAGAATGTAGATGCATTTTGATGATTCTTGGCATACTTTAAACGAGATTCTTTAAGTTTCCATGCACACCATTCTTTCTCAATGTACGACGTGCAGTAAAGGGATAAACATCGATCTTAGGCATTCTTAATGTTTGGCAAATATCATCTGTAGTCACTCGTGGATTCGCAGCAGCCATTCTTTCAATCCGTCGAGCTGTACGTTCTGAAATCTTGCAAGGTCGTCGTCCACACCTTGGTAAAGTTTGATTGTTCGAAAAACTTTCCATTTCTTTATAATTGCAGCAACAGTCGTAAATGGAATTCGAAGTTGTTCGCCTATCTTCCTATAACTCTTTCCAGACTCGTGTACAGCAATAACAGCTCTCTTAAAATCATAGATAACTCTTTACCACAACGACGCATTGCTTACTAATATATTGTAGAGTCATCCATCTTCCATGAAGATTCACAAAGAAAATTCTATAATTCAGAATTGCCAACAGTCTCTAATCAATAAACAACCAACTACTGATAAAACTTTTAAATTCTTCAAGCCTCAGGTGGACATACAAAGTATTAAATAATTGTGTAAGTAAATGTACGAAAACTTTTGCATTTTAACTTTTTTTTATTTTCCTAAAATTCTTTGATGTTTTACATTATATATTTGAGTTAATCTAAATTTTTACTTGTTGAATTTTTCGAAACGAACGTGGAACTTTTCACAACTATCCTATGCGTGGTACAAAAGATAAGGAGAAATATAACTGAAATATTTCTCTGTCCAAGCATTTATGAGCGCCACTGCTATATATAGGGTGTCCATAAATTTTTATTTCATTTCAATTTCACTTGAATTTGTTAGGATAATTTATGGACACACACACACACACACACACACACACACGCACGCACGCGCACACACACACACACACACACATATATATATATATATATATATATATATATATATATATATATATATACACACGCGTTTAAATATATTGTCTGATGCGTATTTGAAATCGATATATTTCTTATTTGATGCAATCTCTCCCACGAACTGAATTTATTTCTGTGCATATTTGAACTTACAAATATTTGTGTATATATATATATATATATATATATATATATATATATTATATGTCTATATATGTTATAGAATAACCACCCCTTTGTCCAGTAAGTAGCAGAGGACGCTCGACCTTATAGACACGAGTCCGATGCGCATGCGTGAGAATTGAGGCTATATAAGTCTGGGACTATTCGCGCCCAGGACGATTTTTACTCACCGCTTCCCGGAGATCAGCGAAGTTAAGCGACATTGGGTCTGGGTAGTAGTTGGATGGGAGACCGTCCTCCGTGCCCAGATTACCGTGCCCAGATTATGTAGCGACCCGTGGTTCGGATCCCACGTAAAGCTGTAGGTTCTCTCCGTCATATGACCTTAGATGTTGCGAAGGAGGTTAAACAACCCTAATAAAAAAAAAAAAAGATTCTTTTACTCAAACTTACCAATGCTTTACACATAACCCGTCGCCGTTAGGGCGGTTCATCTACTCCCATTTATCATCATTAAACTTGTAGTAAGCTCTCACTCATTATTCATCCCTACGGCTTACTCCCTATACGCCTTTAAAAAGGCGTTCGATACAGTTCCGCATAGGAGACTAATTGCGAAGGTTAAAGCGCACGGTATCCGCGGTCAGGTAGCTAACTGGTTAGAAGAATGGCTTCGTGCTAGGAGGCAGAGGGTCGTAGTTAATGGTAGTGAATCGGGGTGGTTAGAGGTAGGTAGTGGTGTCCCACAGGGTTCAGTGTTAGGCCCATTGTTATTCGTAATTTACATTAACGACATAGATGTAGGATTGATTAGTAACGTGTCAAAATTCGCGGACGATACTAAAATAGGCGGTAAGGTTGTTAACGAGGACGATAGAAATAGGATCCAAGACGATGTAGATAGGATTATGGAGTGGACGGATAAGTGGCAGATGCAATTTAACGTAGATAAATGTAAAGTTTTGCATATAGGTTCTCGCAACAATAATTACGTGTACACGATGGATGATAGGGATTTAGCGAGCGTTGACGAGGAAGTAGATTTAGGCGTACGCGTAACTAAAGATTTAAAGGTTAGGAACCAGTGCCTGGAGTCTTGCGCAAAAGCTAATAGGATGTTAGGCTTCATAGCGCGTAATTTCGAATTTAAATCGAAGGATATTATATTGCCCCTTTACAAGTCCCTAGTCAGGCCTCATTTGGAATATGCCGTTCAGTTTTGGTGCCCGTACTTGCGTGAGGATATTGATAGGTTAGAAAGGGTTCAGCGTCGTGCCACGAAACTTATTCCGGCATTGCGCAATAAGCCTTATGAAGATAGGATTAAAGTGTTAGACTTGTATTCACTCGAAACTAGGAGATTAAGGGGGGAGCTTATTGAAGTTTTCAAAATCGTTAATAACATCGATAACGTAAATTTTGACAAATTGTTCACTTTCGATAATAGTAATACTCGCAATAACGGATTCAAGTTGCGTGGCAGACGTTTCATTACTAATATCGCTAAAAACTTCTTTACGTTTAAAGTAATTGATAAATGGAATAATCTTCCCGCGTCAGTCGTTCATTCTACCAGCGTTAATGTGTTTAAGAACCGTCTTGACAGACATTTTAAAAATATTAACGTTGTTTAAAATTAAAAAAGAAAGTTAATAACAGGAGCTCTGGTGGTGGTGCTCGAGGATGAGTCTGTTGACGATGAATGCCAGCTTGTGACATGCCAGCGTGATGCCAGCAATAAAAAAAAAAAAAAAAAAAAAAAAAAAAAAAATTAGACTAACACGAATGTAGATGTAGCTCATAGCGTAATACTAACCCACTTTTTGTTTAACTTTACCTACTTTTTTTTTTTTTTTTTCTTATCCTCCTTACTTTGCATGTCTCTAACTCTTTTCTTGCATGTTTGTAGTTTGCATGGTATGACAGTGAGTTAAGACTGTGTTTGCATGGTTTGTAAGCGTTCTTATTTTACTTCTTTTCATCTTTCACCCCTCCCCTATATTCTCCGACTATTTTTCTGACTTGTCGGCAGTGGCCGGCGGATGATGATGGTGAGACTTTTTCCCTCTTTTTCTGAATGAATGTTAACCCACGAATGATAGGTGTTGCTCCTTACTTAACCCCTTATTCTCCTCTCTTCTCTTAACCCCCTACTCTCTCCTTTCTCTCGGGCTAGCCTTAGAGTGGATCTTAGGGTCTTTGTTAGCCTTAGCTTCTGTAGATCTGTAGATCCTGATGCCCCAGTGACGTAAACGGGCATAGAGATACCCACCTTCAACCGAAGGAAGAAAAGAACCCACTCGGGGTCGCCAACATCGGAGACGACCCAATTATAAACTATATATATATATATATATATAATATAAATACGTAAAACTTTTACAAATTATATTTCCACATTATTAATAGCGTTATCATAAACATTTTACTTGATAAGTGAAAATTATTTATATTTTAAATTTTGAATTCGTTTACGTAAAATGCAATTTTTTAAATATTACAATGTTTGTACTCACATTTTTTGGTCTAGTTTATGTACAACTGCTTTGATACTGTGTGAATTTGACTGTAGTGTAAACATATAACAATAAAAGTCTATTAATCTTAATTACTGTAGGATAGAGGCAAGGCAAGGTTGAAATGCATATTGCTTCTGCTTGATGGATCAAGGAATCAAACCTTGTTTAATTTTTGAGTGCTACATTGATTGGGTGTTTTACTACTTCCCCGAGCGCATTAGAAATGCGCAGAAATGTTCGTAGTTCTTTGGATAACCCCATTTTCCTATAAGCAAAGTGAAGATATTGAAGTCACGGGTTCAACTAATAGTAATGCAGGACTTTACGCAGTGGACCGCAGTAGCCTGGTTTGAGCATTGTGCCAGGTTCCGGGACTCCTGTCTCATTGTCATTATTCTTTATATTTCAATATAAGTTAGCGTTCTACTTCTCAGTACTAAGCAACTTGAAGTTTTTAAGTATCTTTAACAGGGTGACTTTCTATTAACTTTAACGTGACACAAATACCCGTTATAAGCATTTTAAAATATTTTTAATTGCTTTTATTTTTGTGTGTGTGTGTGTGTGTGTGTGTGTGTACACACACATATATATATATATATATGTATGCTACGGCCTTTTCTGCGAAATCGGCCTTTTTGCAAAAGGGTTAACCAATCGTCAAGGGCGGACAGTTGACCTAACCGGGCATTCAATTACCTATATCGGCATTTTCTGCAAAAAGGCCGATTTCGCAAAAAGGCCGTAACACACACACATATATATATATATATATATATATATATATACTGTGTGTATATATATACTGGTCGACTAACGGATATTGAAAAATTATTTACTGATATCAGAATGTGATTGTCCAGATCAATTTCAATATTTTAGCCTCACTGACAAGGATGTTTAAGGTCAGTCTTGGAATGAGATTTCGCTCGTACGCAATTGATCACTGCTGACAAAGGACGGAACACTATGGTATTAAGATAGATTCTCCTTGTCGTAAGATTTCATCAGAAGGTTTCTTTCTCAGATCTGTTGTGGTATGACATCAAGTGTACTGTTGAGGAAAGAAAAATGTTCGCAGAAAAAATGAAATGCCACAAGAAATTACTTATTAGTACTTTTTGTTTTCCTTCTGATGTTGTTTAAAAGAAAAAAAAAAGATCCAGAAGCGAAACCCAAAAGTCAATATTTAATAATTTGAGGGAAAATTGTGATTTTTTTCGGCGAACTACTTTCCGCGACTGTACGTCTACAACACCTGGTACAGAATTCACCTTTCCCTCAATTTCGCGTTTTCATTTTGAGCGATAACAAAAATATAATTTCGGTTTTTTTTTTCATTTAATAATTAATATTTCATTTATTCCTCCATTATTTATTTATATTAAATTTAATCCATTTATCGAATAACTTATTTATTTCATTTTCATTCATTATCTATTTATCTATTTATCCATTCACGTAATCTAACTGTTGCGTTCTCATTTTTGCGGATCTAATTTTGGTTTCCTTTCTGCTCTTTCTCATTCCTTCGTTTTTCTTTTGTTTTTTCCTTTGTTATTTCTTTTGTTATTTCTCTCTCGGTTTTCTTTACAATTCGTTATTTCGTTTTTTATTTTGGAATGTTAGTTTTGGGAAGAATAACAATTTATATAAATAGATTAAAGGCTTCTAAATGTTTCTCTTCTTTTACTGTTTTTCCGGTTCGGGTTTTATTACCTTGTTTTCTCTAGCGAAAACCGAGTAACGGGTTTTTCTTTCTTCTTTTGTTTTCCCTTTCTCGATCGGGTTTCTCTGCCATTTCGCGATGTCGTTTTCTTGTTTTCTTTATATTACGGTTTTTTTGGTTCGTTTTCTTCATCTCCTGTTTTTTCTATACACAGAGGAACAACGAACAAATATATGGTTTATGGTTGGCTCTCCAACCCAAAAGGTTGATTCAACCATATAATAATAATCATTTTCCTGGTAACGAACTTAATGTATGATTGAATTAACCATTTGGTTGGTTATCACAAACTGTAATTTGGTCATTCTCTCTCTCTCTCTCTCACACACACACACACACACACACACACATACATGTACCAACATCCTTGATGCAAATATTTCACTCAATTTAACTTAACTGAACTTAATTTAACTCAAATTTAACTTTAATTAACTTCTTCAGTATTAAATCATAACTTATCTTTTAGGAATTAAAAGTAAAATATTATATTTCTCTTCCTAAACAGAAAATGCAAAAAAAGGAACTTTTTCATAGTCTTCGTCCGTAAATTCATAAATTTTAGTTTATTTTTGCTTCGTGTCGTTGGAAAATAAAAATTTGAATTTTACTTCAGTATTTACTGCCATATTGGAGTTTGTGGCTAAACGAAAGATTGTTGTAGTGTTTTTAAAGCTTTATAAACTCGAAACTTTTGTTATTTTTATATCTGGGTATTATCTTGTGGAAAATGTATGTGATTATTTAAACATCTGACATTTTAAAAGGTTTGTAATTTTTTTTATTAACTGAAATAAAAGCATGAAATTCTTTTAACTGTACCTTTTCTACACGTGGGGAATTAGTTCCCGAGCGTAAATCATTGCTCTATGTGATGTCGTCCCACACTAGTAATTAGGTGTTTCGCTTCTTACACGGTACTTTCGACGGAAGAGTCCTGTTCAACAGATTTCCTGCTGTTTATGCAAAAGGAATAGCATGGCTACCAACATCGCCACATATAATGATAATGATAAGCTTTATTCGCAGGATATAAATCTCATAAAATAGTACAATATTCTTGAAGGTAATAAATGATAAGATAAATCAAAGAGTAGTACATTTAAAAAACTAAAAATTATTACTAAAAAATAGATAAAAATATGACACGTACCGAAACAAGTAATTATAATAAAAAGACCTAACCACTGCCAAGACTACAAAAATAATGATAATGACAATAATAATGTTGATGGGCAGGTGACAGATCCCCCAACCTAAAAAAAAGGTACAGTATCCATCAAGGTAACCAACGATGCAAATGATTGAACAATCTATCTATAAATAAAGAAACTTTGCTCGGAGTTGAGCGGAGTGACAAATATCTCTTTCGCTCAGTCGCCTGTTATGATTGGCTGACTCGCGTAAAGTGGGTGGAGCTAATGTCTCTCGCTCAGTCGTCCATAAGGGTCGGATCTATCAAGATGAGCGGCGTTAAAGATCACGAAGTGATCACAAGTCCTACCCGTACGATAGGGAGCCGAGGGCGTTGCTTGTAAATTAAAAAAAGAAAGATTACAGTAATAAAGAAATACCAATGATACACGTAAGGAGAAGAGAACTAATAAAAAACAGTAATAACGGCTTCGTAAAAATAAAATTACATGTAATGGGATGGCTAATGCAGGAGTTAAGTGGAGGTATAGACAAACACTTTTATACCAAGAGGTCCACAGTCTAGAAGACATAACGCAGGACTGATGAATAGCATGGACAAACGGATTGTCTGCGTTTTTGATTCTTCTCATTAGACTGTATTGGGTACGTGTTGTTGCCTCAGGGAGGCTCGGAGCGTTGCAGTTAGCGAACATTTTAGAAGGTAAGCATCTTGGAGGTAACCTGTGTAGCAGTCTATAGGCCCTGTTGTAAATTAAATTGAGAGTTTTGCAGGAGCCTTTTTTACAATTAACTCAGAGTTGCTGGCCATAAATATTAGTGCAGAAAGTACGAAAGAGAGTCTCTTTATCTTCCCTTGTGCAGAATTTGAAGTTCCTTATAATCATGTTTGCCGAAGCACAGTAACTTCGATATGGTTTCCTTAAGTGTGAGTCGTCACTCAAGGAGCTGGATGATAGTTTGACCCAGATACCCAAATTCTTGTACCTGCTCTATTGGTTCGTCTCTCCAAAATAATATCAACTCTTTAGTTTGTGACTTTTATCTATGGGGTTATTTAAAAGATTGAGTTTTAAAAAAGAATCCAAACATAATAGAAGGAGTGAAAGCATTAGTTGAACAAGAAATTTCTCAGATTTCAACAGATTTTCTGTCGAGTATTGCAAAAATTTTGTTGTTTGTGTGCAAAGAGTTAACGAACTGAGAAGACATCACATAGAGCATGTTTTGCACTTGAGGACTAATTCTCTGTGTGTAGAGAAGGTAAAACTTTAATGAAAAAGTACACACCTTTTAAAGTGTCAGATGTTTAAAAAATTTACTCGATATATGGTAATTTAGTATAAGTAAGATTTTATATATATATATATGGGATGAATTTCACAATTAAACACGTGAAATGAATGAACGATGCAAACCCACAGGGAAAAAGAAAAATTATTCCAAGGCCTTTCGTGTGTTCAAAAATACACCTCGTCAGGGAATGACATGTGGGACGCACTTTCAGGATGGATTCGGGACCTGAAAACAATGAAAAAAGCTTATATAAACATGTATCCGAAATCGCTTTGTTTCCGAATTACAGCCCGTTTTGTGTTCCAGCAATTCTTTCCGAATTACAGCCCGTTTTGTGTTCCAGCAATTCTTTCCGCAAACTGTTTACAACACTGCTTGCCAACAATGTTTGTGAGTGTGTACGAGATTTATTTCATGTATGGCCTTGCCGAATGTAATGTTTCGTACACTCTATGACATGTTTCAATATCGTTGAGTGTAGAGCCATCAGTCAGTCAGTGGTGCATCGCGGTGTTTCACTGTTTGTATTCGTAACTTCTTACCGTGAATAAGTGCAGTCCACTGAAAAAAAAGCCTAAAAGTTTTTGTGCTAGTCAGTAATAGTGTACATTTGAAGTGAGAATGGAGGCTTATTCAAACAGAAAAATGGCAGACATACATCTCATGTATGGACTTGCCGAGTGTAATGCGGCCGCAGCAAGACGTCTGTATGCGGAAAGGTTTCCGAATCACCGTCTGCCAGATAAAAAGACCTTTCAGAGAATAAACGAGCGTCTTGGTGATACAGGATCATTCAACAAGCGAGTTTCAGATGGTGGTAGACCAATCAGCGCCAGAACTGTTGAGTTGGAGGAGCGGGTCCTGAATCGCGTGGAGGAACATCCTGGTGTCAGCACCCGAAGGATAGCAGCAGCAGAGGGTGTAAAATACACAACTATGTGGAGCATTTTACGAGAACAACAGCTTTACCCATATCACATTCAGAGAGTACAAGGCCTTACTGAAGTTGATTTCCCACCACGAGAGGCTTTTTGTACTTGGTTCCTTCAACAGTGTGCTCGCGATCCTCTTTTCTATCCTCCGTGCTATTTTCTGATGAGGCTGCCTTCACAAGAAATGGCGTGATCAATTTTCACAACACTCATCACTGGGCCGAAGAGAATCCGCATGCCATCATCCAGTGAAGACACCAACAACAATTTGGTGTCAATGTATGGGCAGGACTTATTGCCGATAACTTAATCGGTCCTTTTGTTTCGCCTGGAAGATTAACAGGAGAATCCTATTCCAATTTTTTAAGGAAGGATTTAAGCGATTTACTAGATGAAGTTCCTCTTGATGTCCGACGTCGTATGTGGTTTATGCATGACGGCGCTCCGCCTCATAACTCGGAAACAAAGCGATTTCGGGCATATGTTTATATAAACTTTTTTCATTGTTTTCAGGTCCTGAAACGATCCTGAAAGTGAGTGCGTCCCACATGTTATGAAACACCCTGTATATATATGTATATATATATATATATATATATATATTAGTGGTGGACCAGATGTCAGTTTTTCAACATCTGCGGATGCGGATTTTTAATTTTAATATCCGCGGGTGCGGATATTTAGTTAATCTATCAATATAATATAGAAATCTGAATATATGACATAATTTTTTAAATTTCGTGATATTACTATTATGGCAGGCAATGCATAAGAATTAAAATTAATATTAATGTTTTCATTATGATAAAAATAATAACTTTCTCAAGAGTTTCAGCCACAGAAAATTCGATGAAACAAGTTTTATTCAATTTTCTGAGGTTTATATATTTGTTTGTTCATTAATAATAATTAATACTTTACATGAAATGTGCATGACTGGGCCTTATAAGCTACTTTATAAGCTAATTTAATTGTAAATTGCATAATTTATTAGAGGTAATATCCGCATAACATCCGCAGTCAGAAGTGCGGATGCGGATGTTAAAAATGATGCGGATGCAGATATCCGGTCCACCACTAATATATATATATATAAAATGTGTGTGTGTGAGAGAGACAGAGGAAGAATGTTTATTCTGTATCATATTTAATTATAAACTGAATTACACGTATAATTTATATTTATTCATGATCATGTAACTCAGTCATGAACCAGTATAATATACGTAGTTAGTACATAATTTTATAGTTATTATATAGAGCCACCTTAAACTCCATAGTAATTTATGGTAAATGAGGGATAAACTCTAAAACATGCTTACTTTTTTAGTTTTGTACCAATACTGAGGCATTTATAGTGTATAAATTAACTTCTACTAAAATGGAATGCTTAATAATTTAACACCCTTTTACCACTGATGAATATAAGCGTATTGTCCCTTTAAACCTTTAATGCCCAGCGTTACTTTCTGGGACTGAATAAAATCATCGGAATAAAGTCGCCCTCTGACAGCAAAGCTATTTTCCTTCAGAGTTAGGAATGTTCCTTGTCCAGCCTTTAGTTTGGTAACACTACACATTCTTCTTTTCCTATTTTCCATTGTTGTTTGAGTGATTATAGGGTTCAAAGTGAGATTAGGCACTAGTTCCTCCCTTATTTTCTAAGTGTAAATAACAGTGTACCTCGCTCTTCTTCTCTCCAGCGAATATAAATTCAATTCACGTAACCTTTCCCAGTGATTTAGTTCTTTGCATCCACTGATCTTGGTTGTGAATCTTCTTTGAATCCCTTCTGTAGTTGACTAGTGTCTTCTATTTTATATCGGGATGTATCTTCTCTGAATCCTTTCTGTAGTTGATTATGTCTTCTTTTTTATATCGGGATGTAAAGACTGAGCAATAATCCAACTTGGGTATGATCAGTGGTTTCTTTTAAAGGTTCTCAGTATCTGTCCAGTTATTCTTTTTTATTTGTTCCCACATGAAATTTAGTTCCTCCCATCTTCCGTACCTTAATAGTTGAAATTCCTTAATGTGAGATTTCATATTGTTGACTTCTGACCAACTGTAAATTCTGTTTGTGTCTATTTGTAGGGATTCTATATCATCTGGGTTTATTATTTTTCAACTAATTTTTTGTGTCATCAGCAAAGGATGTTACTGTGCTGTCATCGCTAATTTCATCATCTATATCGGTTAGCATGACTACTCGTATGAATGGTAATGGAATTAATACCGTTCCTTGTGGTCTGAGCTACAAACCTCTGACTGATGAATATATTTTTTTGAACTGTATCGACTTTTTGCCGCTCACTAAGGAAATTATATATCCATTTTCCTACTTTTCCTGCTATTCCCATATATTTCAGTTTATGTGCTATGATTCTATGGTCATACTCGTCGAACGCCTTCTTATAGTGTTCCATTAGTTGTGAGTTGTGATAGGCACGATCTTCCTGACCGGAAGCCATGTTAGTTATCATTTAACTTTATCTAAGTCTCCAAAAGGTCATAGATTTTTTCCTCTAACTATTTTTCCAAATATTTTGGTGAAATGAGGTGTCAGCGACACTGGCCAAAATGTTTTTTGCCTCAGATCGATCCCCGCCTTTATCAATTGGAACTACAGTATGTTATATAGTGCGAAGTACATGAATGTTAAATATACCCCAAATATCATTACTGGGTTCTTGCCAAAATATGAGACGAGTGCAGACCATTCTAACTAATTCTTACAAAAAACTGTATAATTCTATATTAATTTGAAAAATTAGAAATTAGCGACAATTCTTACTCTCCCCAAATTTTATTAAAAAATTTGCTTAAAACTTTAGTATTAGTTATTTTAATGGTGAAAAATACTGTTGCATCCTACTATATATATATATATATATATATTATATATATATATATGATGAATAAAACCACGAAGGAAAGGAAACACAAAATGGTGCTCAAGCGCTTTCGTCTAATGACATCCTCAGGAACACTCGAGCACCATTTTGTGTTTCCTTTCCTTCGTGGTTTTATTCATCATAAATATTTTTCACGTGTTACCTTCGTGAAATAATTTTCATATATATATATATATATATATATATATATATATAATATATATATATATATTATATATATATATATATATATATATATATATATATATATATATATATATATATATATATATATATATATATATATATATATATATATATATATATATATATATATATGCAATGAATTAAAATAAAAAACTAGATTACCACTTCCGTCCAAAGGCAAAATATTTAATAGAGATTGAGTAACATATTCCAAGTTCCTTCTCAGATGGTCGTATTTTATCAAATACTAAAAATCTGCAATAATTTTTTCTTCCAAAACACAAAACTTAGTTTATTTATTAATAATAAACACTAGCTATTACACCCACTTCACACGTACAAAAATGATGGAAACTTTATATAATTTTCAGAGTTAAAGTTTATGTTTTTAAGGGTGTGTATAAAGGTGTCAGTCCACTCCGAGAATATAAATTTTGAGAGCCCTCCAGAATAAAGTTGAGAGAAAGGGGGCTAATTTGAATGCTAAATTTACCTCATTTTACGTGTATGCATATAATTTACATACTAAATAAAGATCATTAATGGAATATGTGCGTCTCATAAACAATCGAACATTAAAACTTTTAACTGACTTTAACGCAACATTAAAGGTAAAATTTTACACACGCGCACACACACACACACACACACACGCACACACTATATTATATCCAGTATATATATATATATATATATATATATATATATATATATATATATAATATATATATATACTAATTAAAATTCACGTGACTTCTTCAAAATTACCCTAAAAATAAATTAATAAAAAAACATTAAATGCGTAATGGACAAGAGTTTTTTTTCGCAAAAAGTATTAAAGGAGAGATTCGCTAATTTTATCCTGACAAAAGGTAATTTGTTTATTAAAATATGGCAACATTTAATATTGTCGTGTTTTGCATTTATGTTAAATAAAATTTTTCAACCAACTTTAAATGGTTCATTTTTATTATTTATCTTGCAATGTAAACCGGAGGTGTACAATTACAGTTGAAGCTATAATTGCCGTAGTTACAGTTTTTGCTTCTACAGTTATGGATATCATAAGTGCGAGTTTTAGTTCTCGTTACGACTGTTCTTTTAACATGTGGTTACAGTTTCGGAAAAAAGTTCGCCTATAATTAGATTTTTAAAAAGCATATTAAAAAATTACTAATTGGTAGTTTTTGGCTTTTCTTCGGGTATTTTAATTTTTGGCTGGCAATAATAAAATTTAAAAACCGTATCACCACTAATTGCGTATTTTTATTTTTTTATGTTTGTAGTCGAACTTTTTTCCGAAACTAATTTCATTAGCCAGAAAAAATATTTACTTCTTAATTAAAAACACTGCTTTCATACACGTATATTAAGGTATTTTCATCATTAATGTTAAATGAATTTTATAATCAAATACATTCACGACAGTGGTTATAAAAGTCGAGATACACTGCGCCACACTAGATACCTACTAAATCAAGACTTTTGCGATCAATGATATGAGGGGTCGCGCGTCTTAAGGTACCTAAGCGCCACCACAGGCGAAAACGTGTTTTTGATGGATATCACTATTTTCACCCTTCCTCTATCGCTTGGTTTGGGTTATAATGACCTTACGACACTAGAAGTATGGTTGAAAACCTTATGAAGCGAACTACTTTTTTCACCTCTATCGCCAGCCAAACGTTCACCCAAAGTTCGGCATAATAAGAAAATCAAAAAATTAAAAAATATAAATATAAAATATCAAAATCTATTCCAAAAACTCATTAACATCTTCATTAGCATACTTAGAACTCTAATTTAGCCAAAAATGAACGTTCTAGCTCAATTAATAACAGAGATACTATTGGCAGAATATTGCTGAACTTTGGAGGCGATTTCTGACGAATTTTAATTTTGGCGCTTAGGTACCTTAAGACGCGGGATCCCTCATATATTAATTTGAATAAATTGTAAAACATTGATTTCGACATTTCCAGCTTTACTGGTTTGTACCCTCCGTAGTTCTGTTTACAGGTTTGTTTAAAAAAAAAAACCGTGAAAAACAGAACTATGGATACGAATCAAAAACAGAAACCATTCATTGATATGACATATATGGTGCTTCTTTCATGTTATTCGCGTGAACATGATTAAAAAATATGTCTTTCGTATCGAATATCTTCAAGAAACATTAATGTAAAACAAGTTAAAAACACGAATTTTAAAGTAAACAGAATATTTCAATTCTTAATTGACCAACAACCCATAAAATACAAGCTTAAATTTTATATTCTTTCTTCAGAAATAGGTATTGAAGCGTAATGTTAATATATATATTATATATATATATATATATGTGTGTGTGTGTGTATGTTACAGGGAATCTGTGTAACTAGGGATTTCATGAAATCCATAAAATGTTCAGGGATTTCATGTAAGGTTAAGTCGTGATATTTTCGTTAGTTTTAACAAAAATATCACGACTTAACCTAACCAATCATCAAGGGCGTACAGTTGATCCTACCGGGCATTCAAATAACCTAACCGGGCATTTAATAATTTTCCCGTTTGTTTAACGAAAATATTACGACGTGACCTTACATGAAATCCCTGAATATTTTAGGGATTTCATGAAATCCCTAGTTACACAAATTCCCTGTAATTCCTGGAATTAACATTAGGGAAAATAATGTTAATTTTATATTTCTATGCAATGAAGGATTTTAACTACTGAAGGTAATAAGGATGGTTATGAATCCCAAGTTAATTCTGTTTTGTATGAAAAAATGTCTAAATATTCAAAGTTTATTTTGACGGTATTAAATGATAGCGTCTTTCTATTTAAAAAAAAATTTCCACCCGTGTTTGACTCTTCTGCAGCATCCCGCCTCATTTGGGGTGCTTTTATGGTAACCATTCATCTGCCAGCCAAAGGAAGGATGAATAGTTGGGTGAATTGCCCACCTTTCCGCGAAAGGAATCGAACTCAATCGGGGCTAATAGATACGTAGTCACCGATACTAACCACTACACCACCGAGGCGTGTAAGCAAAATAAAAAGATTGAGGTCGGGGTTTCGACTCCCACTAGTGCTATGTTTGTTTTTCGGGTTATTTAACATCCTTCGTAACGACAAAGATCGTGTGACGGAGGGATCTACAGCTTTAAGTGGGATCCGAACCACGGGTCGCTACATCATCTGAACGGTCACTCCGCCAACTACTACCCAGACAACTACTACCCAGACTCAATATCGTTTAACTTTGCAAATAATTCAGAAGTTAACGCAATTGTCCGCATTAGTTGGCCTGAGCGCTATGCCAGTTTTTACTCAAGTTTGACAAGCTCTATAACTGGAAGGAATTCACTTAGAAAGTCGCGATGAGTATCGATCGACAGGAAATTTAATAAGGAAACGCATCTTTTCTGGCTGAGGAAGTGAAATGAGTAGTTTACCCGAGATTACCTGAGATTATCTTGCACCAATAATAAATTTCCTTCTATATATCTCATACCAAACTTTCATAAAACTCCTGTTAACTTTAAATTTATTGGATCTCTTAATGAGGAAGTCTTTTTACTTTAAGTTAAAGTCTTAGAAATATGCTTAAGTGATTTTAGTAATACATGGGTTATTATTATTATTATTATTATTAATAAAAAAGTGTTCGATGCTATCATCCAACAAATGCTAAGACACAAATGCTAAGATGGTAATTAATACATTTGATTTCACGAGTCTTTACACATCTCTACTTCACAATGATATAGTGGAAGTTTTAATTTCACATTTTCAAAGATATTTTGGTAATGGGTTCTATATTAAATTTAAAAGTAAGCTTATACATATTAGTGAATGTCTTGTTTACCTTGGTGTTTCTTCCGCCCGAATTGTTCATTCTGATAAAGGCCAAGCTTGTCGCTCCACCTTAGACCTACAGTTTAACGTTGAATCCGAATCACGCCCCACCAGCAGCCCATCGTCTTAACTACTAGGCTACCCAGGGCACCCATTTATCTACCAACCAATTTTTTTTTATTGTGTGGAAGGATGTCTGTTTGAAAAGCTATCAAGATTTTGTTTAAATATTTCCTATGTTGTTTATTCAGGTAGAATTTATAAACACGTAAAAGTTATACCCCAAGGTGAAATTTATTCTCCATACTTGACTAATTTATATTTACTTGTATATGAACATACGAGGGCCACTCAATATATTTTGCCCCACCTTTTTTTTTTCTTTCCAAATCTCCTTGTAAATTCCAGAATTTTTGTACACAAGTAGTTACATAACTTTTTTAAAAGTTTTTATTTTTCCACATAGTCTCCATCGTTTTCTACGGCTTTCCTCCACCTCGAAACAAGGGCCTTTATTCCTTGCTGATAAAAGTCCGATGGGTTCCGCTGGAGCCACCTCTTAACCTCCTCAACAACCTCATCGTCACTCTGAAATTTTCCACGAATAGCATACTTCATTGGCCCAAACAAATGGAAGTCTGAAGGTGCTAAATCCGGGCTGTATGGAGGGTGGGGTAACACAGTCAAGCGCATTTTTGTGATGGCCTCTCTTGTTTGCAAACTGTTGTGTGATCTTGCGTTATCGTACAAAAGAAGGACGTCTTCCAGTTTTCTCTCCGGTCGAACTCGCTTTATACGTCTCTGGAGTCTCTGTAGGGTAGCAATATATGCCTCTGAGTTGATTGTTTGTCCTTTCTTCATAATGCCCACCAGAATCACCCCTTTCATGTTCCAGAAGATGGTGGCCATAACCTTTCCTGCAGAGGGAGCCATTTTGAACTTTTTCTTGCGTGGGGAGTCTGCGTGATGCCACTCCATGGATTGGCGTTCGTTTTGTTTCGGGTTCAAAATGGTGTACCCAAGTGTAATCCCCAGTCACCACAATTCGTGAAATAAAGTCATCCCCTTCTGTCTCGTATCGAACCAACGACTCGGAAGCAATTTCTTTTCTTTGGGCTTTGTGATCTTCAGTCAGTTCGCGAGAGACAAACCGTAAACACACTTTTGAGTATCCCAGTTGCTGAATTATCGTATTCACACTTCCTTCACTAATTCTAGCTCCAGTGATAGCAACTTGTATGTGACGCGCCGATTTCATCGAATGATGCTGTTAGCACATTGCACAGTGTAAGATGTCACAGCCGATGCCGGGCGACCGCTGCGTGGATCATCATCGAGGCTGGCTCTCCCTCTCTCCGATGATCTCACACGTTTAGACCAGCGTCCAACTGTGCTTCGATCAACAACAGCATCTCCGTAAACGTTTTGTAGACGTTTGTGAATATTTCCAACTGTTTCCTTCTCTGCGGTTAAGAACTCGATAACAGCTCTCTGTTTACGACGCACATCACTGTCAGACGTCATTTTTTAAACTGCGTTAACCATCGGTTTTATACAAGGAGGGGAGGTTCAAACTGGAAAAATCCAGTTATGTGAAGCGCAGAAAGTTCAAACTTACGGCCCAAAAGACATTTCAGCCCCATGGCCTATTGTTTAGCTAAGAAAAAAGGGTGGGGCAAAATATATTGAGTGACCCTAGTACTTTTGTTAAATTCTTTAATGTCCTTCATACACTTAAGTATACTTATACTGTAGGTATATAAATGTTCTAATTATTTATAGTGAAATTTCAGTGACATTAACCAGGGGCGGATCCAGACCGATGCAACCGATGCAAAAAATGTGTGCTCCGTTTGCATCGGTCAAGTAATTGACCTGTCGGTAACCTTACGACAATGTCTCAGAGACACTGAGGTAAAGTTGCCGACAGGTCAATTATTTGACTGATGCAAACGGAGCACATAAGCACACCGGACAAAAAATTAGTCACCCCTAATAGCACCGATAGTAGGAAGTTCAAGGTCACACAGAGGGCGCTGATGTAGCATTGGTAAGTGACAAGTAGCGGTGACGTAGCACACAGGATCAGATCTGTTTCGTGAGGTGGTGAAGAACAAAGTGTGTGTTGGATATAGTCTGCAAAATGGGTCGTGAGGCAGACGTTACTCAGTGGCAAAAAGGAGCCATCGTGTTTGGCAGAGCCCACGGACACAAAATGTCTGAAGTAGCCCAATTTGTTGGTGTGTCAACGCGTACTGTCCAGCGAGTTTACAAAGAGTGGTGTAGTTCGCAATCAACTGACAATCGACGGCGTAACTGTGGCCGGAAAACAATTCTCGACAATAGGGCCGCCGCCATGTTTCTCGTCTAGTAACTGCAAATCGTTTTCAAACCAGAGAACAATTGCTCCAAGAAACCAATGAGGTTCTCCAGCGACCAATTTCCGAACGGACATTGCGACGAGAACTGCATGCGATGGACATCTGGAGCAGGGTACCACGGAAGAGGCCGCTGTTAACAGCAAGTCACAAATTGGCACGTTATAAATGGGCTCAGAGGCACAAAAACTGGACTGCGGCAGATTGGAAACGTGTAATTTGGTCCGATGAGTCCCGTTTTTGTTTGTTCTCCAATGATGGGAGGCGACGAGTACATCGCAGGTCCAATGAAGCCTTTAATCCTGAATGCGTCGAAGGTGTTGTTCAGGCTGGAAACAGAAAGTGAAACGCAGGAATAGACACCCACGGACTCTGGCGGAACTTCGGGACCGGCTGATGAACGAGTGGCAGCAAATCGATGTTCAGTACATGCACAACCTCGTAGAGTCTCTGCCTCGCCGGATTCGTGCGGTTATCAAGGCCAGAGGCGCCGTCACACGTTATTAGGTACATTCTGAGAGGGGTGACTAATTTTTTGTCCGGTGTGCTTATTTTTCTAACCGATGCGTGTGCAGGTTGCATTGGTCTGGATCCGCCCCTGTTAACTGATATCAGGGAGATCTATCCTAAATCTCTGAATATGGAAATTACTAAGACTGAATCTGTTCAATTATTTGAATCTTTCAATCTTTTATAAAGATAATAAACTTTATACTAATCTCTGTGATAAAAGAAAGGATTATAATTTTAACATCTTTGGTTTTCCTTCCCATTCATCAAATGTAGCAACTAATCTTGGTAAACATGCGTTTCATTCACAATTAATTCGATATGCAAATACACAGGGTGTCCCATAATTCCGGTCTCATATGAAAATTTATTTTAAACTAAAGTATTACTTTTGTGAATTTCAAACTAAAACAAATGTTCAAATTGATGTCTTGTATTGGAACCTGTTTTTGTTGTAGGTAGAATAACTAATATGAAAGCGAGTTTCACTGGTAAGGAAAAGGCCTCCGGAGGCCCTTTCCTCACGAATGTAACTCGCTTCCATATTAGCCATTGCATGTTATTCTACCTGCAACAAAAAAAAAGATCCCAAAACAAGACATCAATTTGAACATTTGTTTTAGTTCTAATGTATTATTTTTGTAAATTTAATTTAAAATAAATTTTCCTACGAGACCGGACTTATGGGACACCCTGTATTTTGTTTTAAAAAATACTTTATTTATAATATTAACTTATTAGTTGATTTTTTTTTACGTAACGCGTATACCAACTATGACGGCTTAAATTTTATAAACATATGTAAAAATGAACAATGAATAATTCCTATATAATCTTTATATAAATCCTTATATTCATAATAATCTTTTATATTCAAATATTCATTTTTCCATAAGGACCAAACTCGCATAACGCACGTTATATGTTGTTCAATTCATACGTCCGTCCTTTCTTGGCCTTTATCTTTTATTAATTTTATTAATTATTCATTCAGCTACCTATTGTCTACCTACTGTCAACCTATTTTGTGACTACCGATATGTGTACAATACTTTATGCATTCGTACATGTCCACTGAGGACGTACATAATTACCTTACATGTAAGTACGTTCACATGTATACTTTGTATTTTTTTATTTATTTAATTTCTCGCAAGATACTCGTTCATGCTGAGGCAAGTGTTCGAATTCCGATGACGACGCCAAAAGCGGGCATCGAAATATGAAATCTCCTCTCTTGCTTACTTCTAATCCGAAAACATTATTATTTATTTTTTTTTATTATTTTTTCGTTGGGATAAATTTTTGATTTGCTTCCTATTTTGCCAAATAATTGGTGACTTGTTCTTTTCAAAAATTTCTTAATAATTTTTTTATTTAGCTTAATAATGAATCCTGATTAAATTTTGCAATGTTCATGTTTTGTATACATTCTCTCTTCGTTATAAAAAATGAAGTCATGTCTTGCCTAAGCATTTAATTGTAAATCTTAAACCTTTAATTTTTGCTCATATGCATATCTTAGTGTAAAGATGCATAGTTCAATTTCCACTTCTAATTAACTTGGCAGATCATGATAACATCAGATCTGAAAATACGCGGTTTAAGATAAAAATATGGCTTCATCTTCAAATATCTTGTTTATCTGTTTAAACATTGCCACAGCAAATAAATTTACTTTATTTTCAAATACTGTGCAAAAATAATGTAGCCTATAGAGAATAGAAACGACACACGTCAACATTTAATAATAATGATGTTAGCAAATTATGGGTATATAAACCCAAAAAATTTCTTCCATGTTCATTCAGAATTAGACTAAAAGGCTGAGCACTACCTGTACATTTTAGCAGTAAATTACAGTAAGCAAAAGTCTTTATCTTCTCCTTCGAGCCTTGCTCTCTTCAGAGAACTTAGTCATTAAAATCTCCCGATAAGTTACAAGAAGAATCGGGGAACCTTCAGGAAGCTCTACAGAATCCTCCGATCCACTATAAGAACAACTCGGAGAGTAGTATAGAAGAAACTACTGCAAGTAACAAATCTGTTGCTGCCACCTAACCAGAACCCCAATCGACTTCGAACCAACCCAGGCCATAGACGAAGGAGTTAACACATATTTAAAAAATATATATATATATATATTATATTCTTGTAAAATTCAATAGGATAAAATTCTTGATGACGTCATTCGCCTCAATTTCATATACTTTTTTTTAGTCGTTGGCTCAGTCTGCTGATGTCTAAAGTAGTCTTCTTGACACTGTGAACTTTTAATATTTTCATAGTGGCGTTTACTTCATGAAATTTTCATCCGAAGAACCATTTGGAATGGCTGATTTTGGATTCTAAGAAGTAATTCTTTACTATTAGGTTTTACATATTTTATATTATAAACTGTTGTAGAATTTTCACTTAGATTCCCTCCTCTGTACTTTAAAATTTTCACTTCTTTAAATTCTTTCCTACCTCTCAACCTCTTTTCTCTGCTTTGCTTTGAAACTTTCACTTGTCTTTAAGTTTTCTTCTTTCTTTTAATCTTCGTAATTCGAAGTAATGCGTTACTATTAGGGTTTACATATTTTATATTATAAACTGTTGTAGAATTCTCACTTAGATTCCCTCCTCTGTACTTTAAAATTTTCACTTCTTTAAATTCTTTCCTACCTCTCAACCTCTTTTCCCTGTTTTGCTTTGAAACTTTCACTTGTCTTTAAGTTTTCTTCTTTCTTTTAATCTTCGTTCTTAAACAGACATCCTCGTAGGCCAGTCTGTTGCTGTTTGGTGTTCTTTGTATTCCTTTGTATAACTAGCATCTCGCGATACCTGCTACGTCGACTTATAACCAGCCACTTCAGTCCCAAGTCTGAAAGGGTAAGTGTCGTGTGATTTGTCGAGGTTTTATTGACCTAACACTCACCACTTTCTACTGGGAGGGCAAGGCGGTGGGGTATCTGCCGGACTGGTGCAGTTTTCCCCTTTTAACTCTTAACTTTTACTTTTTCTTACCTTTATAATGAAAATTTTTAATTTTCATTTTCCCAAAGAATTTTTCAGATTTTTTTTAATATATATGTACAGGGTGAGTCACGACGAAATGTCATAACTTCGGGAGCTTATAGCTGAGGTAATTCCCAGTCAAAAACTTCATATGAACATAGGTCCGATTCTTAACGGTTATGGAGCTATGGGTGTTTGAATTTCAAGCATGCGCAATGCGCATGCGTGACCTTCAAATAAATTGACAGTTACTTACCGAACCGAACTAACTACGCAGTAGAGTGTTGTGTTTCACAGCGTGCCTTGAATTTACCTTGAAGCGCTTCTGCCTCAAGGGTGCGCTGCACCCACGAAGTCCGCTGAACGCCTCCTGAGGCGGGGCCACGACGTAGTCGCCACCTTTCTTTTCTCTTGCTCCTGCCATATGATTTGGTCCACTATTGAATTTCTGAGGGCTGGTCTGGCAGAGGAATACCCTGGCACCGTGGGTTGGTCGGGTATGTTGGCTAAAAACATCTCCAAATGTTTTTTAAAAGTATCTACTGGGACTACACTTATATCTCTAAGGTACTGTGGCAAGGAGTTAAACAGGCGAGAACCCTGCCTAGAGATACTATTATATTGAAGTGTTTGAATCCTTCTCAGGCTGCTTGGTGGGAGGTGATGTTTTTGATACATTCTGCCAGTTCTTGTCGAGGTGAGCACAGTTGGTTCGGTATTGGGGGCAACTAAAAGCTCCTCTAGAATTTTCCAGGTGTTGATCAGGATGTATCTCTCAAACCTCCTCTCTATGGAATAAAGGTCAAGGTCTCTGAGCCTACTCCAGTAGTTTAATTTGTTTTTACTCACCTGTTGCTCATCAGGTTGTTTAATATATGAAGTAAAGGTTCTTTGTAGGCCCTCAATTTTTTGCAATTCATTTTGCTTGTGAGGAAACCATAATTGAGAGCAGTAGTCGATGCGTGGAAGAAAAAGTGATTTCCACAGGGTAAGCAAGCATGGTCATACTGTCCCTAGTTCTGAATGTCCTCAGTATATATCGTATTAGTTGTTTGCATGATGAGGTTATTTTGTCAATGTGCCTGTTGAATGTTGCATCTTTAGACAATATAACCCCTAGATCCCTTACATGATCAGTTTGTACAATATCTTTTCCTGTGGGTCCAGTGTAGTTGAATTGTTCTTTTAGGCATTTATTTGGTCCATACTTAATTAGTTCAAATTTGTCTTCATTGAAAGCCATATTGTTTGCATCTGTTTTGCATCTTTTTGTAGCTCTGCACAGTCTTTTTTCTGTAATTGGTCTTAGTATTCTGGTATCATCCGCAAATGACAGGAGAGAGCTTCCTAGGTTACGGTTTATATTGTTTAGCATTATAATGAATAGTATTAGTCCCAGTACTGTATCTTGCGGCACTCCGTTAATCACCTCTTTTTCTGTAGATCTTGCTCCATTTACACTTATTATTTGTTTTCTGTCAGAGAGAAAGGCATGGATCCATTTTCCTATTTTTCCACAGATTCCAAGTTCTTTTAGTTTATGGAATAATATTTCATGGTGAACCTTGTCAAAAGCTTTTGCAAAGTCTAGATAGATGACATCAACATTGTGGTTTTCGCCCAAATATTGTAGGATTGTGTTGCAATGGTCTATAAGTTCAGTAAGACAAGATCTCTTTTGTCTGAAGCCATGTTGAAAGTCTTCTAAGAGATGTTCATTTTCTATAAGACTGCCAATGTGACTTTTCAAGACTTTCTCAAATATTCTGATAATATGGGAAGTCAAGGATATGGGTCTATAGTTCTTGGCTTCCTTTCTTTTGCTTCCTTTGTAGATTGGGGTAATATTTGCTTGCTTGTTTCATGATTGGTGGTATTCTACTGGTGTCTAGTGAAGATCTCCACAGGATTTTCAAAGGCAGAGATAAAATATGTTTGCATTCCTTAAGAATTTTGGCTCCAATTCCATCTGAACTAGGGGCTGAACTCCCTACTAGCTCTCTGCCTGGTGCCTGTTGTATATCTCTAGTGGTTATTTGTATATCTTCCAATAATGGTCTGTCTTGGTCATTTTCTTTTCTATCAAAAAATGCTGTAGTTTTTTATTTTCGCAGTTGATGTTTTGTGCGTTCAGTATGCCTTTTACGGTTTCAAATGCCAAATATGCCGATATGGTGTATGTTTACAGATTTTGCGATGGAAATACTACTGCTGCTGTTGCTGAATACCAGCGACGTTTTCCAAATCGAAGAAGTCCGGATGGATCGACGGGTGTTTAGCAACGTTTTCCGGAGATTGCGGGAAAGCGGTTCATTTCCTAGCATTACTGTTTTATCTCAGCGTCCGGTACAAGATGTGGCTGAACAAGAAAACATTATTCAGATGGTACAGCGGAGTCCTCATGTTAGTATGCGATTTCCACACGTCTAAAGTTCCTCAAACGAGAGTATGTAGAACGTTACACGAAGAAGGCATGTATCCATACCACGTACAGCGCGTTCAGCACCTCCAACCTGGGGATCGTGCCCAACGGCTGCAATTTTGTAATTAGCTCAATGCCGATCGACAATTGCATCGATAGGTCTTGTTCTGTGATGAGGCTCAATTTACCTGCGACGGTGTCAACAAAACTCGCAATTCACAAGTGTGGTCAGAAATGAATTCTCATGCCATTGTGGAAAGTAATTTTGAACATCGGTTTAGTGTCAATGTGTGGTGTGGTATTCTCTACGGTCAGCTGATTGGTCCGTTTATCTTCAAATCTTCGAAGGTGGTCTTACAGGTGACATTTATCTACGATTTCTGCAAGACGACCTGCCGTCACTGTTAGAATATGTACCTTTGGCAACACGATTGCGTATGTACTTCCAACAAGACGGAGCCCTTCCCCATTTTAACCAGGCAGTGAGAACACATGTCGATGATCGCTTCCCTGGTCGATGGATCAGTCGTGATGGTGCACAAAATTGGCCAACCAGGTCTCCGGACTTAACCCCTCTAGATTTTTATCTGTGGGGTCACATGAAAGAGCTGGTGTACCAGAGAAAAGTGAAAACACGAGATGCATTGATCCGTCGCATTTTGGATGCTGCAGCCCTTATAAAGGACAATCGTAATGAACTAATGCGAGTACACGCGCGATTCACAGACGAGCCGCGATGTGTATTGAAGCCGAGGGTAGTCATTTTGAACAGTTATTGTAAATTCATGAATAAAAACTTCAGCAGCTATTTGTTCGCTTATTCTTATTTTTAAACATTCAAACATCCATAGCAGATGTTCAAATGAAGTTTTCGACTGAGAATGACCTCGGCTATAACCTCCCGAAGTTATGAAATTTCGTTATGACTCACCCTGTATATATATATATATATATATATATATATATACACCTTTCCTTTCAACCTTTCAAATGTTCCGTGCGATGATTCCTCATTTCACAAAGGTCAAGCTTGTCGCCCTTCCTCTCGAGTTGGCCTGGTGAAGTAATAAATTGGTTTCTTGTACTCTCCACCTCACATAGCCAGGTACGCCAGGCTTATCGGGGATTGTTTTGAGCCAGGCGTCTAATCTTCTTTTGAAGATGTTCACCGCAACACCATTCGTGTTCCTTAAGTCTTTGGCCAGCTGATTAAACAATTTTGGTCCTCTTACAACAAAACTATTTTCTTTCAGGGTTAAGGATGTTCCCTGTCTAGCCTTTAACTTGGGAACACGACACAGTCTTCCTTTTCTACCTTCCACTGTTGTTTGGGGAGTTACAGGGTTCAGAGTAAGATTAGTGACTAGTTTCTCCATTATTTTCCAAGTGTAAATAATGGTGTATCTCTCTGTTCTCCTTTCCAGTGAATATAGGTTTAATTCGTGTAACCTTTCCCAGTAATTTAGTTCTATGCACCCATTGATCTTGGCTGTGAAGCTTCTCTGAATCCCTTCTAGCTGTCTAATGTCTTCTTTTTCGTACGGGCATGTTAAGACTGAGCAGTATTCCAATTTGGGTATGATATGTGTTTTCAGTACAGGAATCATTATATTCCTATCCCTTCGTTTAAAGGTTCTCAGTATCTGCCCAGTTATATATATATATATATATATATATATATATATAATATATATATATATATATATATATATATATATATATATATAACATATTATCGCCTGATTTGCTGTCAAAATATGTCACGAGGAAAACGCTAACATCTGGATTTCAAGTTAGACGTGCTCTCCCGTTCTTAAAATTGACTAACGTCGCACAGTAATGTCCACGTCATACGTTTATTTTTTACTCCGATCAAAAGATACTCCATATTCTGTTTAGAATCTAGAATTTGGCAAAGGATGTTAGTAAATAAGAATTTGTTCACGTTACGCATACGCAATATAAACAGTAACTTACAAGGTTATCGGTTAACTATGTGAAAGTATTTTTACAACTGTATCACTAAGGTATCTTATCCTTTGTTCTTTTCGCTGAAAATCGATTTTAGACTACCGGCCTTTTCATTCTTTGTTTAACTACAGTAGAATAGTTGTATTTATAGAATGTTTCCAATATAATAGTGGAATGTAATGTGTTTTATAAACATTCCTAGTTTCCTATATCATATATCAAAATAAGGAGTGTCTTGAACTCATTTATAAGTGGATTCAACTGATTTTTTCTTCCACTCGCCAAAAGTTCCTTCATCAGAGAAACATGTGAAAATCTAGCAAATTCTAATTCTTCTCGCTCTTTCTGGCATCTAGCTAAGAACCTCTTCAACAACTTCACTTCCTCTTCTCTCCCTCCTCTTTTCCATTCTAACGGCTCAGTTGCCGTCTCTTCTAATACTGTTGAACTCTTCGCTCAGACTTTCGCCTCCAACGAAACCCTGGACGATTCCGGTACTGTTCCTCCATTTCCTCCTCCCTCTCCTTCTCCCTCTGACTTAATTATGTCTAAAATTAGAATATCTTCCAAGGATGTTTATTCTGTCCTATCTGGGCTCAACTCTAGGAAGGCGTACCGTCCTGATAGTGTCCCTTCTGTTGTTCTCAAGAATTGTGCTTCTGTGCTGATACCCTGCCGAGGCAAACTCTTTCGTCTTTGTCTTTCATCTGGTACCTTTCCTTCCTGTTGGAAGTTTGCTTTCATTCAACCTGTCCCAAAGAAGGGGATTGCTCTCCATCTATCGTCCAATTGCTTTGATTTCCTACCTTTTTAAAGTTTTTGAATCTATCCTTAATAGGAAGATTCTTAAGCACCTCTCTTCTCACAATCCTATTTCAGATCGTAAGTATGGGTTCCGTAAGGGACGCTCTACAAGCGATCTTCTTTCATATATCTATGACTCTTAGTCATCTTCCTTTCGGGATTACGGTGAAACCTTTGCTATTGCGGTAGACATATCAAAAGCTTTTGATAGAGTCTGGCACAAATCTTTAATTTCCAAACTGCTCATCTTCGGTTTCTGTCCTTCGAACTTCATCTCCGATTTTCTTTCTGGCCGATCTATATATAGCTGCAGTTGTAGATGGCCACTATTCCTCTCCTAAAGCTATTAATAGTGGTGTATATGTATATAATATACATAAAATGTTTTTCTGTGTAATTATTCATTCAAATAACGTATATTTGTACGTGTTTTATACTTTACAGCCTATTCAAAATGTAAATATACGGCCGTTGATGGCTATAAGTGCCCAAATACCATTGATGTTCCCAAACTTTTGAACAGTACTGTGTAATTTTAAGCGCAAAATGACTTCAGCATTATAGTTTTTTTTATTGTAATCTCGACTGTAGCAAAATTAGGGATTTATGACAAGAATAAATCTCTCTAACAGTTTATGAAGAGCAATGCTACCTCAGAATTTCGGACCAAAAAGTACAAAAGCTACTGTACAGCGTCCGAAAAGTCTCTCCTCAATTAGAATTACATCAATTAATAACAGTACATTACATTAACATGCTTTGAACTGAAAGAAGTAGAACATTTTGAACATTTATGATATGATTCCACAAATAAATTTCCCATCGGGAAAATGAGCTTCAATGTATTTCCCATTGACTAAAGTCTTTTTGGACCCACTGTACATTTCCAAAGAAATAATGAATAAAGGCGTCACTATACAAAGACGGTATAAATTCTTAAAGAAAATGGCACGGACAAAAGAGAGTAGAATATAGAATTAAATCCTGCATAGCTGATACGTCCACCGAATATACACACCCACAATTAGGACGACCATTAATGATTTTATCTTTTGAATGAAAAGGACAATGACTGGGATAACATTTACATTTTATCTCCAAAAGGTTTTTCAACCCACTTCCTTTCGATATAAAGCAAACCTCCCATTCAAACTCCATTTCTGATGCAAATGAGGTTGCATTTCATATCATTGCGACCACTTCACAATTATACGTTTTCCATCCAAAGTTTTTTAAATTAATTCGACTTCACCATATTTAATGTTGAAAAAATATTAGAGCTTCTTAAAAAATGTAATTCTGCATTAAAAGAATGGAGTGTGTGTGTGTGTGTGTGTGTGTGTGTGTGTGTGTGTGTGGTGTGTGTGTGTGTGTGTGTACGGTATATAGTAGATGGTTCACTAATATTATTAATAGGTTTTGCCCTCTATTATTCAAATAATTTTCCTTCAGTATTGAAAACCATCCATTTTCACTCCCAAATGGAATTCTTTCACCGCGTAAAGGTGAATATATATATATATATATATATATATATATATATATATATGGGCTACGTCGTGGCCAATGTCGTAACACCGCTTCCCGTTGATCAGCGAAGTTAAGTGACATTGGGTTTGGGTAGTAGTTGGATGGGAGATCGTCCTTCGCGTCCAGATTATGTAGCAACTCGTGGTTCGGATCCCACGTAAAGCTGTAGGTCCCCTCCGTCATATGACCTTAGATGTTGCGAAGGAGGTTAAACAACTCCAATCATTATTATATATATGTATATATATATATATATATATACATATATAATGAGTCAAGTCTAGCCCCATGTGGAATATTTATTAATTCAGTAAATGCTCTAGGCATTGAGACTATTTACATATGTCGCATCTCTTATACATAAACAACTACGGATTTTGTATAGCAGTCCAGGAGAGACGTTGGCACGCTCTTTTCAAATGTTGACTTTTTGTTTTTTGTCGGGTCACCTGAAGCCTATGCTTTATAATCCACTGTCACAAACCAATGAGGAACTTAAACGGAACAATCGAAAGGAGTGTGCCAACGTCTCTACTCGAACATTACATTATAATAGTTCCTATAAGAGATATGACATATGCAAACGGCATCTTGGCTTGCAATTTGAGCATTTACTGAATTGGTAACTAATCCAGATGAAGCCAAACTTTCGATTTACCTTCTATAAAAACACGAAAATGCGCTTAATTTGGGGAATTCCATCGTCCTTGACATACTGTATCCGTAGGTAAACGAGCTACAAGAAACATAGTCAACAATGAATCATAGGAATTATTTCTTTTGGAAATTAATTTACGTGTATGGTAATTTTTTTATATGCAGGAAGGAGGGGCCAAGGGTATCAGTACGCAATGACATTCCCACTTCATTTCACGTCCAAGTTTGAGAAATCCGCGAGTGAGAATCTCGAAGGAGGAAATTATCAAATTGATCTATTCCCATTTCAGGACATTCTCATTCTTATCCACGGCTTTCCAACTTTGGTTCCAGTTAGGTTAGGTTAGATTAAGTTAGGAAATATTAGCCATTGTCATCTGATGTCTTTACGGTGAATGCGAATGGGAGTGACATTCTTTCTCAAATCAAAAAACTTTTTTCCTCAAATTTGTATTTCTTACTTTGCGCATTCTCATTTGAGGATCACTTCCCATTCTATACAATTCCCATTCCTATTTTCGTCCTCAAATAAAAATGACCAAAAGTGAAAAAATTCCTATTTGACAAAAAGTGTGTCTTGATTTCGGACACAATGTTTTCGTCACTGAAACGGCGCCAAATGGGAAGAGCTAATAATTTCTAACCTAACTTATTTTAATCAATCACTCAACCTAATATTAGCTTAACCAATCATAACCGAACCCAACTTATCGTAACCTAACCAATCATAATCTAACCTAACTAATCGTAACCTAACCCTGACCAAAGTGGAAAAAGCCGTGCATGGGAATGAAAATGACATGAAATGAGAATGGCATTTGCCGACACGAATGGGAATGGCCTAGAATCGGAATTGTATTTCGGACACGAATAAGAATGCGAATGGCCTAGAATGGGGTGAGACCCACTTTTGTACCGAGAATGGGAATAACAGTGTGGGGGAAGTAACGGTGTAGTACGCTAATTTCTTCTCTGAATATTATGAAATGTTTCTCCACTTCCTTTTATAACAAAGAGAAAAGTATTTTTTGTACTAATATTGGATGAAGGATTTCATCTCAAACTAAAAGTTTATTATATACGCTTAAACTTTATTTTGTAATAATTTTTACTCCAAAGAGTTTTCAAAATATCTTATTTATTGCTTGGAAAGAACTTTATTTCCTCTATTTTTAAAAACAAAACTACACAAGAAAAACTTTGGGAGGGGGGGGATAAAAAAAAAGATGTAGGAACAAGTTTACCACCTTAAAAAACTCCCAACCTGTACGTCTTAATAAAAATAACAAAGTTAAAAATGTGTGAAAAACCCAAGGCTCTGTGCCATTGTGTTCAAACTTTTATAACACGAAAAGGCCGAACAGAGTTTCCGAGGCATGACCTCTTCTCGAGTTTGTGTTTCTGGTTTGTCGAAAGAAAACTTTACCCAAATTTACATCGTCTTTTCCCAAACTTTTTGGAGTGCTTCCTAACCTTATAGGACATGCTCTCAAAATCGTAAGAGGAAACAATTTCATCTACAAATTCGCGCAGGAATAAAATGAGCGCTCATCACGCGCTCATTTTATTCCTGCGTGGTTCTCTCTCAGCAATATTCGTTTATAACTTTATAACGCATTTATTAAACGAGTATGCAAATATTTACTATTAAAAGTACGGCATCGTGTGAAAAGCACTTAAATTAGCTGGGTGCACATCACACTGAATATTCAAATAATGTATATTTTAAGGATATGAAAGCGGAATGAGGTTTCAGTAAGGGATACCTGAAATATATATATATATAATATATATATATATATATATATGAAAATTATTTCACGAAAGTAACACGTGAAAAATATTTATGATGAGTAAAACCACGAAGGGAAAAGAAACACAGAGGGGTGCTCAAGCGACTTTCGTGTTCCTGAGGATGTCATTAGACGAAAGCGCTTCAGCACCACTCTGTGTTTCTTTTCCCTTCGTGGTTTTATTCATCATATATATATATATATATATGATGGCGCTCATAAGTATTCGTACAGAGAAATATTTCAGTTATATTTGTCCTTATCTTTTGAGCCATGCATAGGATAGTTATGAAAAGTTTACCGTTGCATATATATATATATATATATATATATATATATATATATATATATATATATATATATATACGGGGGCCCCATGCTAGGTGTTCCCCATCCTAATCTGCGTCTGGAATGTCCATATTTTTGGGGTGATCCCCTCAGTCTTCGGTTTACAAGTCACGGCCACGTACTATTGAAAAACTAAAGGTGAACATTCGAAATGAATGTTTCTCGATGCAGTATAGTACTTTACATAAGAGAAATGACGCATGTGCACGGCTTCACGGTCTATGTAGTGTGAATATTTACAGATCTAAAAATATCCCACATGGGCAAAACTTCTGGTTCACCTTGTTATATATATATAATATATATATATATTATATAATATATATATATATATATATATATGTGTGTATATATATATATATATGTATATATATATATATATTGAATTATTCTTACGTCCTTTCATCAAGTGCTACATCCGAATCCCTTCCAATTCGTGCAATCGGATACAAACTGGGAATTTACCTCGCAATATCCCGCTTGTGATGGGCATAATATATATATATATATATATATATAATATATATATATATATATAAACAATTTTAATTCATTGCAGGCTATAAATATGGAACAAATTCTGGCAAACATTTCTAAAAATAAAATAACGTTTCTTTAACTTTGTTGCTAAAATATTAACGACAGTTTGATGAACAGAGCACTCATGTTTCATCAGTATTTTAATTGTTTTATCAATATTTTATATGAAACTTTTGTACCTGGGAATATATCAAGCTGTAAAAAGGAAAATATGCCTGTGTTGTACTGTGTACTATCCATTTTCTCTTTTCTGTCTATGGTCACTTTAAAAACTGTCCGCTGTGTACTTTAGAACGGAAATTTAAAAAGGAAACCTAAATGTACAGGGTGACCACAAAATAATCGTAAAAATTCAATTTCAAATAAGTTACATTCGTACGAATCTTTTGTGGAAACCCTGTTGTACTCAAAAGAATAAAGTATTTGAAGAGTACAATGATAGTTTATAGAAAGTACAGCGAGAGTAGCTAAAGCAATTTTCTTGACAAGTGGGTGTCCTCTGAAAACTAAACGAAATATACAAAAAGGACACTTCCGGAGATTAAAGACGACGCCTTATCTTCAGTGTACAGTCAGCGTACCAAGTGTACTCTTTAATTACTTTGTACTTAAAGTACATTTAGGTCACTTTTACTTTCCGTTCTTAAGTAGAAACCGTGAACGTAATTTTAGATTGAATGTTTTCGCAAATGGACTTAGGAGACAGGTAAAAAGAGACGTTTATACGATTCTTTCTTGGTCCTACTCACCTTCGGGTGATCCTTGACGGGAACTAACACTTTGACGGTTAATTTGATGGATTTGTCTTTGGTGACGTCGTTCATTTTCTTGTCGTCATTTCTGACCAATTTCCCTCCGTTTTGAATACGTTCAATTTCTGCAAAGAAAATAAAAAATAACTATATATATATATATATATGCACTAAAATCACAAAATAACACGTGATCTTATTAATAAGCAAACAACCACAGGGAAAAGGAAACACAAAGTCCGAGCGCTTTCGTGATATATTCACATTATCAAGGAGGAATATATCACGAAAGCGCTCGGACTTTGTGTTTCCTTTCCCTGTGGTTGTTTGCTTATATATATATTTATAATATGGAATGAATTTCACACTAAACACGTGAAATGAATGAACGATGCAAACCCACAAGGAAAAAGAAAAAAATTAGTCTTAACCACTAGGCTACCCAGGGTACCCATTTATCTCCCAACCAATTTTTACTGTGTGGAAGAATGAACAGCTGGATTTTGCTGCGCGCCGACTATCGTCAACGGTTTTCGATCACGGGGCCGATGGATTCGTAGTCAGCGATGCTAACCACTATACCATCAAAACCACTATATTGTTTTAAATGTAGTCTCTGATTTAGGTATCTAAAAGGATCAAGTAAAGATAAGCACCCCCAACCTTTTTTAGTTAGCTTTATAAGGCTAACTAACGAAAATATCACGACCTAACCTAACCAATCGTCAAGGGCGTACAGTTGACCTAACGATTGGTTAGGTTAAGTCGTGATATTTTCGTTAGTTAGCCTTATAAAGCTAACTATAAAAGGTTGGGGGTGCTTATCTTTACTTGATCCATCTAAAATAATTACTGCGTATTTAAACTTCAAAAATACATCAATTAGAGGTACGCTAAAAAACACTCTTTAAATTATGATTTTATAAACTTCAGTAATTTGGTAAAATTTAAAACTTTCAAAGTATTAAAGAAGAAAGATAAAAATAACAATAAAACCTTTATGCTTAAAATCCTTCACTTGGAAAATGAGCCTAAAACAATGTGTTCATTTATATAAAAGGAGATTTTAATGGGGTCCCTCTATAACTTTCGTACGCTCGCTTTAACTGAAGTGAAGGAAACAGACATTATCACTGAGCGAATTTTTAGTCATTGTATACTATTAATTTTACTATTATTTCTATATTAAGACTATTCTGTGTCGTATTAAGTTGACAATTTCATTAAGTTTGCGTTTATAGCTACTTAGTATGAAGAGTTTCTCGCGGAATTTAAAGATTGTAACCTTCTAAAATTGCCTCTTTTGTAATTCAAAGCATCAAAATGACTTTGGTTACCAACTGATATTACTTATTAATTAATTATATTATAATAGCTATTTCTCCGGCTTAACACAGTTGTGGATTTCAGCATGGACTTTATATCGTATTTAAAATGTAATCGTTTACAAATACGAACAGTATTTAGACATTTTAATTAAATTTTGATAGTGTTATCATCACTCCATTTAGAAATCAGAACACATTTTTATTTTTTTATAATTTTATACCTTTTATTGTTTTAAATTACCAGCATACTTATATCAGTGTTTCATGCTAATACTTAAATATGTTTAATTAGCGTGATTATTGTTTGTATATATATTGTATATATTAAAAAATGCGCGTTTATGCGTTTATATTTACCATCTAATGATACCCTCGTGTTTGTCAGATGGATTTGAATTAAACGCTGTTCATTAATTTCTCTTTAAAAATAATTCTTCCTTTCAATCTCATACATATTCATGGAAATAAATAATCGTTACAAAAGTTGGCCTACGGGAATTTTCACTTTCAACCTTCAAAGCTCAGATCTTTGAATAATTATCAACAGGTTGCTTCATAGGGAATTCCTCGATAAATCTATTACACCAAGCTGAGAATGCAGTCTTTCTCTGAAGTCGGAATACACTAGGCCACGCCTACATTAGTACTACCCAGTGTATGCCGACTATGGCAAGCGATACTGCATCTATTATTTCGTATATACGTATACAAATAAAGATATATAATAGAGCGCCGTACTTTATATCTATATACAGTATGTATACGAGTATACGTTAGTGGCAATAAGCGAAATCAGGCATTAAGATAATGCCTAGGCAATAAGCTGAAAGCTAAGAATGTATATAGCATTAGTTACAATGATCACTTTCACTGTTTAGGTTATATTATGTTAGGTTAGGTTATATTTATTATTATAGACATATAAATAGGCATTATACTTATGATTATATGCATTCTAGCTTTCAGCATATTGCCTAGGAATTAAGCTTAATGCCGAATTTCACTTATTGCCGATAACATATACATAAAATAAGGGTAGTGGAAAAAGTCGATCTGCACAATGTCGACATGCATAATATCGATATTAAAAAGTTAATTTAAATTAGGTCAGGTTAGGTTACATTATGCACGGTTAGGTTAGACTGGTTAAATTCGGTCAGTCATTTTCATTGAAAATCTGAAATACAATTGGATAAAGTCGAAAGTCGACATTATAAAATTCGATTCTTATCATGTCACTCATAAATAAGAAAGGAAAACCAATAGATGTACTTTAGGTGTCAGGAGTACAATTAGACAAATATTTTACATGTATTAATTGAAGTAGTCCGGAAGTACCAAATTTAGTGTGTATGTATCGAGGTTAACCAAATCAGAAAGTGGTCCATAATTTTACGATTTTTCAATTTTTGTTTCAAAATATCAATTTCGAGTCGTTTAAATATCATTAGGCTATTTATAAGACTATTGTACTGCATATATTTAATAATAATTATTAAACCTTAGCTGAAATACGTGTAATATTTACACAATTTACAATTACAATCTTTCATGCATGAAAATATCTACGTGTTAGTTAAAAATATTTATGAAACTAATATTTACCATCCAAGAGCAAGACATTCCAAAAGTCCACCTACACTTTAAAAAAAAAAAAAAAAAAAGAAGCAATTTGGTAGAGCCAATCTGCGAGTCTGTTTCCAAATTTTCTTATTATATCCTCGAATTCTTCTGTCCAACTCTTAACAAAATAAATTTATTTACATCTATTTAATCCCGAAGGCATACTGAAACATTTGTATTACGAGTACATCTCTATCCCGTTGTTACTACTTTTTATCTATCACTAAAAGAAAGAAAATAGATAATCCGAGAAACGCGTTCTTTATTTACTATTCTTTCGCTATCATTATCCCATTTAAATATTCGTATCTTGAAAGACCTTTTTCTCTGTTCTTTTATTTCAGTTCTCATTTTCATAAGAACGAACTTTTCAAACACTTTTCTCGGATTTTCTCAAGTCGTCTGAATGTAAAAGACATTCATCGATCGACACTGCCAACTCGCGAGTTTTCCGGTAACGGATTAGAAAGAGAGAGAGAGAGAGAGAGAGAGAGAGAGAGAGAGAGAGAGAGAGAGAACTTCCGGCAATCGCCTTACTGAAGCTGAAATTCTATTTAATTGCCCCCCCCCCCTTCCGGTGTTAAAAAGCGTAATTAGAGTAATTAGGGCGAAGTGGGTTGGTCTGCAAGCCATGTAATTCGCAGTACCTCTCCAATAAGGAAGTCGAAAAAACTTTGCAGCTAAATACAAGTGTGGGTAATTATTTTAAAAGCGAATTTATATAGGGTGAACCAAATGTAGGTGGACAGTAAATGATAACGTTTATTTCGAGAATACATATTTAATTTTTTTGTATACTATAATACAAAATAAAATTTAAATAAATTTAGTTATAATATTTAATATAATATAACACAAACACCATAGTTATAATGAACACCATAGTTATAATATAATATAACACAAACCGTATTCAACCTACTGTCCACCTACTTTTGGTTCACCGTGTATATATATATATTTATTTATTTATTTATTTATTTATTTATTTATATGTCAATGGATGTACGATAAAACAGAGTAAAAGAGAAGAAGTATATAATTAACGTTTACTTCAAAAGAATCTTGAAGTGAGCTGCATCTCTTTCTACCTCATTTCTTAATTAATTAAAATTAATTTAACGGTACTTTACATAAAAAATTATCATTATGATCATCATTAACATTATTATTATTATTATTATTATTATCATTATTATCAACTTACAGACTGGCACCGTTTATTTGGGGATCTTCGACACTTTCCGAGAAGCTTTGGCACTCCATTAAAAGCTTTTTATATCCGTTGGAAAAAGACGGTTTTAATTTTATTTTCCTTTTATTATTATAAGAAACTCAGAAGAGTTTAAGAAAGAGTTTAAAAGCGAGGTTTCAAAATCCTTATTATGTCTTTTTGAGAGTTTGAAACTCATTGCAACTCTTCTCAACGAGTTCGTTAAAACTGGCTTTGAAATCCGTTTTCGTTCTTAGATCCTCATTATGTCAAAGCCTTCCTTTTATGCTTTTCCCTTAGTTTCATTCTGTGTAGCACACACACCACACACACACACACCACACACACACACACACACACACACACACAAAGTGCGTGTGTGTATATATACAAAATGTCAATACATATGAAACGTATTATATGAAAGAAAGCAAATTATTATTTGAGAGAGAGACGCATGCTTTTCTATCCCAAATCTTCGGACATAGCCAGCTTAAGAACTTTATATAAACGTCTTGTTTGTTCTCTCTAATGATAAATTAACTTCTTTTTGGATCTTGTTTTTCCATATATATACAGTCGAGCGCCAAGTATCCGCCACCCTATATTCCTGACCCTCGACGGATAACTGATTCTCCCCATAAAAAATAGGTAATTAAATAAAAAAATGTGTTTTCAATGATTTTAAAGAAATTTACGCTATTACTGTTTAATACAGGGCAATATCCTGATAAAGTAAAATCACAGTAACCTATGCTGCTGCTGCTGCAGCAACATCACTGTCTGCCGAAGCACGCTCATCGTGAAACTCCAAACCTTTGATGTTATGATGTTGCTTAAAACGCTTTAGCCAACCCGAACTATACTCAGAAGGTTCTTCTATAGCCATATTATTATGGAAAAACCTAGCCTTGGCCATTATCATAGACCCACTAAAACGTTTGTTTAAGCTGCGTCGCTGCTTAAACCACTCCCATGTAGCCTTGTCATCAAGAGACAACTTAGAGACATGTAATGTTTTTCGAATATCCTTGCCAGGTGAGCATTACAACGTTCACTATAGTAAGTTATAAGCTGAGATTTCTGCTTTTTCAAGTCATAAACAGTACGCTGTCCTATGCCAAAAGCATCTGCTACCAACATAGCACTTTCACCACACTCCATACGCCGCACCACTTCTAATTTCTGTTCAATTGTAGGCACAACACGTTTCCTTTTAGAAGGACGTTGTTCACCACTTGAACACCCACCTGAGGATGTTTTACGCTTCACAGAACTCATAATGTAAGCGGAGATACAAAACATCGCCACAAATAGCGCGCGTTTGCCACATCGCTAAAACTGGCGGATATCTGGCGCTGGCGGTTAACTACTGTAAGTTAACTGACTCGCGGATAATTGGCGCTCGACTGTATATATATATATATGCTACACACAGACCGTGCATGGAACAAGGAACTCTTCTGGGATAATTAAATCCACTATAGTCCAAATAAGTAATGGTAAATGACAAATACCATAGTTTTTCTTTTTCATGGTGCAAGCCCGACGTGGGCAACGGGTCCCTCGCAAAGAGGTCCCATAAATATAGCTTCCCTCACCATCTGTCTGCAAAGCAGACAGGATCCAGCTTTGGGACATGGATCTAGGGTTTCTTTAAACCCTAGATCCATGTCCCAAAGCTGGATCCTGTCTGCTTTGCAGAAAGCTGGTGAGGGAAGCTATATTTATGGCACCTCTTTGCGAGGGACCCGTTGCCCACGTCGGGCTTGCATCATGAAAAAGAAAAACTATGGTATTGTTCATTTACCATTACTTATTTGGACTATAGTGGATTTAATCATCCCAGAAGAGTTCCTTGTTCCATGCACGGTCTGTGTGTAGCATAAAAAACTCAGGGAACCATTCTGAGTTCATTCCCATATATATATATATATATATATATATGTGTGTGTGTGTGTGTGTGTGTGTGTGTGTGTGTGTATATATATATATATATATATATATATATATATATATATATATATACAAAGGTGGGCAGGACCGAGTTCCAAAAGGACCGAACTCCAGGAACTCGGTCCTTTTTAAGGACCGTGAGCGGGAAAGTCGGTCCTTTTCTCAGTGAGGACCGAAATGAGGAGCGACGGTCCATTTTTAAGCAATTCCGGACGGTCCGGTCCGGACGGTCTTTTTTAGTGATTTTAGTGTGTTTAGTGATTATTTGAAGTTCTAAAGAAGATGGATCGTTTCCTCCAGAAGACTCAGAAAGAGACTGAGACTGAACTGAAACTTGTTTCAACACCTGGAGGAGACGAAGAATCTACTGATTTTAGTGCTTCAACTTCAAGTCAAGCAACTGGAGCTCCTAGCGGAAAAATATGACGACGTCATGTATGACGTCGAGGAGATCAAGGCCAAGGTGAAGAAGCAGATGATGTCTATGGTGGAGAGGATTCTGGCAAGAGCGGACTCAGGCAAGGACACCAGCAGCAGCGAGGGTGAGAATGACCAGGACGACGACTTCTTTGAGGCTCTCTACGAGGGCGGGGAGAAGACGAAGGAGACCGGGACCAAGTTGGTGGAGACATTTCTCAGCGAGAGGCCTGTGAAACCCTTCATCTTCAACAAGGACTCGTTCCCCAGCCCGGCGTTGAAGGACTTGTTCATCAAGTTTAACACGCCTATCCCATCCAGTGCCGCCGTGGAGAGGCTCTTCTCTTTGGGGAAGGACGTCCTCAAGCCGAAAAGGTCAGGGCTCAGTGACAGCCATTTTGAAATGCTAGTCTTCTTGAAGGGAAACTCAAGCATTTAACTTAATAACTTTTTTTCAGCATTTATATATTGTATTAATTATAATTTACGTTAATAAAATTAAAGATTTCCGGTGTCTTTAATTTCATTTTTCATTTTAATCAAATTTTTCACTTATATTATATATAAGGACCGAGGACCGAGTCGTTCCTAGGTCCTATCTTCAGAAAGGACCGGGACCCGTCGGTCCAGTTTGAGGCAAGGACCGGGACCGGGACCGTCGGTCCTTTTTGAGGCCCGGGTGCCCACCTTTGTGTATATATATATACTGTGTGTAGTGGTTAGCGAAGCTGACTACGAATCCATCGGCCCCGAGTTCGAGATCCGACGGCAGCCGGCGCGCAGCAAAACCCAGCTGTTTATCCTTCTACACAATAAAGAAAGTGGTTGGTAGATAAATGGGTACCCTAGATGGCCAAGTGGTTAAGACGCTCGGCTGCTGATGGGGCGTGGTTCGGATTCCACGTTAAACTGTAGATCTAAGGTGGAGTGAAAAACTTGACCTTCGTCAGAATGAACATTTCGGGGGGAAGCTAACCAAAGGTTACTAAAGGTTTATATATATATATATATATATATATATATATATATATATATATATATATATATATATATATATATATATACACACAGTATCTTATTTCTGTGACATGCATTCTGTAAATGTTATTTTCCCGCTATTCGCTTTATACCAAAACCAATTACTGTTCCACTAATTAACTATTTATCTTTTATTTGTATTCACTTTCAATACAAAGTGACGGAAAAGCCCCTCCCTCCCGCCCTAAAAAAAAAGAAACCCCCATAATATCGTATCTACCCTTTATCGAGTTCTGTTTTTATAGAAAAGAACATTGCCTTTTTTTTTTTTTGTTTTATAAACTTCATTGTGGGGAAATAGTTACCCCATAAAATCTTACGTATTACCATTAAAAGCTGCCTACATAAGTGTTCGTTCGTAAAAGTAGCTTTAGAAACGGTTTCCTCCGGTCTTAAATATAGAACCCCGCAGGAATAAAATGAGCATAGAAAACGTATTGAAGCAATGTAAGCTCTCTCTCTCTCTCTCTCTCTGTCTCTCTCTCTATATATATATATATATATATATATATATACACTGCTCTTCTGAACTCCCTAACTGCGTGCCTCCTCCTTTAAGAAGAGCACGCAGTACCCGACTTTCAACACATTCTCATTCCTTTTCTGTTCAACTCTCTAATGCAAGGGTTATTCGGTATTTTCACTCTTTCACCTACTCACCCAGTCAACTGTGGAACAACCTTCCTCAGTCCATCTTTCCCGCTGTCTGTGACTTCCACTCTTTCAAACGCAGAATATCTAGGCATTTCATAAATTTTGAATCTTGATTTTTGGCTCTCTTCTTCCTCTATGGGGCATAGAAGGGCATTCGCCCTTGGCCCCTCCTTCCTGCATAAAAAAAAAGTTACCATGGAATGAAATTTTCAGATATATAATATATTTGGTACTGAAACAAAGGTATGCCAGGGGAGTATTTTTATTCTAATACTTTGTGTGACCCCATTTTGCT